>PVLA01002772.1:0-248763 GCA_004027455.1 Hydrochoerus hydrochaeris | reverse complement strand
GTGCTCTCATTGCTCTCTCGGCACTGTAAGTACTTTCTCATTCTCTCAGTGCTCTCTAGGTGCTCTCAGTTCCCTCAGGGCTCTCTTGTACTTGGTACTCTAAGTACTCGCTCAGTACTCTTGGTGCTGTCTCTGTACTCTCTCCATACTTTCTCAGTGCTCTCTTAGTATTCTTAGTGCTCACTCAGGAATCCCAGTATTTTCATTCGTGAATTTGGCACATTTGTGAATTGGGCAGGGATTCACCATGGCAGCAGTGTGAGTGCTTGCCTACTGTGTGCTCTAATAAATAGTTCCTTAGAGTCAGGCACCAGTAGGATGCGATCTTTGTTGTGGTGGACAGGAAATGTTGTTGTGGCTTCTTTTTCTACATGGAGTGGCTGATTCATCGAGGAAATTCAATGTTGAGCAGAAGTCTGCCTGGTGTAATTGTCTTAATTTAAATATCTGTGTTTGCCACTTTTCTTCCTTTTCTTTTTCTCTCCCTTTTTCCAGCCACCTGACCTTATGTTCTCTTCTTAATTGGTTGGGTCACATAACAGAGCTAATCATGGATCCAGGAAAGTTCTTTGTATGTTATGACATGAATACTTGTGTCTAATGTGTACTTTTACTATGTATACACACCTGTGTCCTCCAAATCTGTGGGGTTTGCCTTTTGCCCTCCCTCCCCTCCCCTTCCTTTTCTTCTCCTCTCCTCCTCTCTTCTTTTTCCCCTCTCTGCCTTCTATAGTACTTGGGATTAAACAGCAGGCCAGCCCTTTCATTGAACAGCATCCCCACCCCTTTTTTGAAATTATTCCGATTTTGAGACAGGATCTTACTGAGCCATCACGTTGCCACCTAGGCTCAATCATGATCTTCCTGCCCTAGACCTGCAGAGTGCTGGGATTACAGGTCAGGTGTGCACCAGCACGTCACCTGCCTGCTTATTTTAAGGATGCTCTTTGATAACCAGAAGTTTAAACCTTAAAAAAGTACATCTCACCAATTGTTTTCCAATGCAGCTAGTGTTTTTTATATTTTAGGACATCTTTACTACTCTGAGGTTGTAAAGAGTGGAAATGGCAACCTTATTCTGAGGGTAGAGATTTTGTGCTTTGACATAATGTTAAATTCTGTAGCAGTATTGGTACATTTACATCCTCATCTTTGGATAGTGTCATGTATTTAGAAACATGTCGTAAACCCCAAAATATGATGGTACTGTTTTTAAATAATCGATTTTTAAAAAACTAACTTTAACAAGATTTAGGAACTTAAAAACCAACTCCACTGTTCACAGGAGTTTCAATTCTCATGACCCACAACTTGCTGAACAATGTATGAGAGAACAGCATTATGTGTCCATCTCCTTACCATTGTTGGAACTGTCTTGTTTTCCATATATTTGCAGCATGTGTGCACATGTGCAAATGTGTGTGTGTATAAGTAAAATGTGGGTGTTGTTTCACAGAACAATTTTACTCAAGGCAGCAGTGGTCAACTTGTTGATGATCAAATTTCTGATAAAAAATAGCGACTTAATAGCAAATGGATACACAGCCTTAAAAAATTGAGAAGTTGTGTGCCATAAAAAATAAGCCTCTTTTCAGTGATGGAATTCGCTTTCGAGATGCTGGATCCCGGCCTCTCCAGTGTGCATTGCTGTGTAGCTGCCCTGAAGCATTTCAGGGCTGTGGCCAGAGGTGGCCTTGATGCTCAGGTACTGGCGTGACCCCTGCCTGGTGGGCATTGTTTCCTCAGCTCCTCCTGGACCCCTCGTGGGAGCTACATCGAGTCGAATCGCGATGACTGCACGGTGTCGCTGATCTACGCTGTACACCTGAAGAAGTCTGGCTATGTCTTCTTTGAGTACCAGTATGTCGACAACAACATCTTCTTTGAGTTCTTTGTAAGGCTTTCCGTATTCTTGATGTTCTTTTCTTTCTTAAGTTTATTGTTACAGTTCATATATACATAATGATCATATTCATCATAGGGAATTTCTTTTTAAGGGACATTCCTGGAGATTTTCCTTTTTAAAAACCCACTTATTTATTTATTGTAGTTTAGTTTGTTGGTGCCAGGAATCGAGCTCACGGCCTCACACTTGCACGGCAGGTGCTGTGCCGCCGAGCTGTATCCCTGGCCCTCGTGTAAATTTCCCTTAACCCATAATCCACTTTCTACCTCAATTTGATGTTAAAGTGAGTTAATTTTCCTGCAGGGTTCTAGCTGTCTGCACCACTGTGACCTTTGCATTCTCACCTGGCGCTGTGCCCATCTGATGATTTTATTTAGACTGTGTGGCTAGTACTTTTCCCAAGATTCATTTTAAATTCATTTTTTATGGCTGTAAATGCCATAAAGCATTTTGTTAAAAATACTTGTGCTAATTTTGGTTTTCATTTAAAATTTTTTTTTTTCTTGACAATTTCAAAGAGAAGATTTTTTTACCGACTAGAATTATTCAAGTGTATTCGTGGGTAGTTATTTTAAGAATAGAAGTGGCTCTATCCTGTGTTTCTGTGAATTTCATAAAGTCTACAGTATCAGGAATCCTTGGTGTTTCTGGCTTAATTAAATAGCATGGAGCACAGGACAGTACACAATAGCAAATCCACAGAATAACCACTAGCTGTGTCAAATTGGTCCATGCATACTAAGCTGAGAGGGTGTTTCTGGCGCGTGACCTCAGGGCCCAAGGTGTTTTCAGGCATGCTAAACATGGTGTGCTGGGCCCACCCTCAGTAATGAGAGCGTCTGAGTCAGAAGTTTAGTGGCAAAGGTGTTTTCTGTGGGATGCAAACCTCAGCTTTGAGCTCAGAGACTCGGGTCTGGTCCCTGGCTGGGCCTCCCCTTCCTGCTGCTCTGCGAGCCTCTCACCGACACCTTTGAGGTGTCTGAGATATTAGGCAACATGAATTCATGTTTACCTTTTAAACTACATTTTCATTGCATAACGCTTCTCAGAAGGAATGATTCTCCAGTTCTTGGGACATTTTAAGTGTTATTAAAGCTATAGTAGCAAGCAGACCGCTCTCTGAAGGTTTGAGTCAGGGCTTAGCTTTGTGTTGCCCAGTGAGTCCCCGAGAGCTGGCTGTTGCATGCACTCCAAGCTGATGTTTGCTTCCTTGCTTCCTCTCAAGGGCACCTCTGTTCCTCTGGAAATAGCCTAGAAGGGCTGGCAAATTCCGCTCCTTTCATAAACATTTTCTGGATTGTGATGACTGACTCGGGGGAAGAGGCTAGCACTTGACAGTTACTATCCTAATGGTTAACAGAAGGGAGAAGTCTGAAGGCTGAGAGATGTAGTTAAGCCTTAATTTAAAGCAAAATTTAGTTTCAGAGCTGTGTGGACTTTTATTCATCCATACCATTTTTTTAAAATGGTGAAACTGGCACCTAGAGAAAGTAAGTGCTTGGACCAAGGATACACCTGTTCTTGTTTCAGAATGGGTTCTAGGTCTCCAGCATGACAGGGTGGCTGTCTCAGGAGCTCAGGGTGTGTGGACTCAGCTCATCGTTCACTGCCAGGCAGAGGCGTGCAGGGTCCATCCCGGCCCTCAGGTGACTCAGCACCACCGTTAACATGCTCATTGTTCTCGGAATGCAAACCTGCACAGATTGACTTGCAGTAGATGCCCTCGGAGGCGGACGTTCTCTGTCCGGAGGGAAAAGGACCTGTCTAGTGCGCCTTTAGGCAGTGTCTCTCACAGAGACATTTAATGTCTGTGCATTGGCCAGTGGGATGAGGGAGGCAGCACAATGATTGGAGGAGAGGAGTGGCTGTCTCCGCTGATGGTGCTAGGGACATGAACCTTACTCTGTCGCTGTTGTACAGAACTGGAAAGACAGCCTCACTTTTCAAAGTGTTTCTGTTCTTTGTAGAACTAGAAAAGTAGCATCCTAAGCCCTTGGTATCTTGGAAGAGTTACTGGGAAGTTACAAAGAGTTGAACACTCAAGATACCTGAAATGGCACACCAAGTGATTAACATTTATACACAAATAAAAGTCAGTACTTCGATTTTGGTCATCACCGCTCAGCTACACATTTGAGTTAAGTCCTCAGGAATTTGAGCAAAGCCCACTTTACTAACTCAAAATCTTGCTGCCACAAAGATAAAAAGTACCGTGTTTGTTTTTCACTGTTGGACTTGCATGGTGAGCACGGGTCATTGGAACACGTAGGTCAGCCAGGTGGATTTCCCTGTGACTTTGGTCACAACTGTCCCCTCTCTCTCCCTAACAGGCTTGGCGTTTTGTTAAACAGCAAGGTGGCTCTTGGGGTCTCTCTTGTGTAGTTGTTCTTGGGCTGGTTCTTGGGGTGCACACTGGCTGGGACACATAGAGGGCGCCCTGCACCCCAGCTGGCATGGTGTGATGAGCGCCACAGCTCAGGGTTTCACAGGAGCCTGTGTTTGACTTGCAGATTCAGAACGACCAGTGCCGTGACACGGACTCTGCCACCGACAAGTGGGTGAAGCTCACGGACAGTGGAGAGTGGGGCTCGCATTCGGTGAGTCCACTTTTCCTTCTCCTCCTTTCTCTTCCTAACATTTTCTAAGCGTATATTTTAAGAGAGCAAAAAGAGCAAAAAGGGCAAGTTTTCTATTAAGGGAATCTCCATTTAAACAAGAAGTTGCCCCTAAGTTTCACAAACCCTGATTCCTGTTTTTAATTCATTTTCCAGACCTTGGCTTTCCCATGGATTTCTTCCCCTTTGCTTTACCACCACACCTGTTTTCCTCCCCTGTGGCCGCAGGGGAGCACTATTGTTCAGGGGGGATGCACTGGCTCTCACAGCTCATGTATGGGTTTACAGATGTGCCCTTCACAGGTGATGGGACCAGGGCCTCGTCACTGGGGAGACCTTTGACTACTCTTCATACAACTTCCTCTGTAGTGTCCTTTGAATGATTTTCAGACTTGTTGCATTGAATCCTGGGTGGTTGCCATTGTTGGACAGCTTGATTCTGATGAAATTCTCCCACTGGGAGCCCTGACCTGCTTCCTGTGTGTTTGCCACCTGTTGGTCAAAACCCTGCCTCTCTGGTCACCTGAGGACCACAGTGGTGTGCTTCTTCACAAGGCAGGCAGGACTGCCAGATAACGGGGTCCCTGGAGCCCGTCATTATCCGAGGCAGTGTTCCTCTGGAGGAAGACATGGATTTGAAACCCAGCTGTACCTCAGCTTTTGTGTTTCTCTAGGTTGTTCATTTAATCCTCCGGCAGCTGATGCTTTTTCTCTTGGAAGCAAGGGTGGTCTTGCTGGGTGAAGTGAGGTGCTGTGTGGGCAAGGTCTGCAGTGCTTGCAGTGTAGCCTGAGCTCTGATGGAATAAGCCACACAGTTCTGGCCTCTGCGCTGCAGCAGGGGCCTCCCTCAGAGAGGAGAATCATTGTGTCCTCTTAAAGGTCTCATTCATCTGTGTGCATGAGATTAGCGCCAGCACCCCTTGGGGCCCACACGCCTAGACCCCATTGGGTGGGCTCTGACAGCACAGGGAGCCCTTGCCTGCAGACACCTCACCTTCACCTGCGGGGAACTGCCGAGGGCACCACCATCCTGGGGTGGGCTTCAGCCTTTTACAGCTCAGTTTGCCCCAGTGGGGCATACATAGAGGAAGACGGTGGAGGAGAAGGCAAGGAGTTAAGGTTGCCCCGCATCTGTGTCAGGATAAAGTAGTTGGATTCATGATTAGAGGAGTCTCCACTGCAGGGCAGTGTGGGACTGGGTGTCATGTGAGGCTCGGTGTCTGAGGCTTCAGTTGAGCGATGACAGGAACAGCGCTGGTTTCCCTGTTGCTGTGGGGTGGATTTTAAGAGAGGCTGTGTTAGTGATGAAGGACCCGGGAACCTTGCAGCAAGCTGTGACCTGTGTGGCTCATGGCTGGAAGTGCAGGGCCTGGCTGCAGCACTTGCCTGGCCTGGGAGGGCCTGGTGGGGCAGGGTGGGAGCAGTCGCTGGTGACGTGCTACACAGGACCTTCCTCTGTGCATTCTCCTGCGTCTCTCCCCAGGTGATGCTGAAGTCAGGCACAAACATCCTCTACTGGAGGACCACAGGCATCCTCATGGGCTCCAAGGCCGTCAAGCCCGTGCTGGTGAAAAACATCACCATCGAAGGTCAGCAGCCAGCCCCCGTTGGAACAGTGCTGAGGACAGTCCTTAGAGTGGCCTGCCTGGCTCAGAGGTTTAGAGGAAGAGAAGGAACACCCACGAGGGATCCCACGGGTCCAGAGACCCTGGCTTTATTTCTAGCAGCTTCATTGTTTTTTTTTTCCCTTTCTTTATACCCTTAAACTGAATTTTTACTCTGTGTGAATAAGTGAGTGAGGTGATCACTTTAGATGCCTTACAGTAAAAGCTCCTGTGTTCATAGTGGCCAGTTGTACATTTGTGTGGTGCCCAGGGTACCAGACATCAGCTTACTCTGTGAGTTGATGTCTGGTCCCCCAACCTTAAACACCAGTGCAGAGGGCTGGGCTCCTGACTGAAAGGTCCTTTCTGCCCCAGTAGGGAGCCCATCTTTTCTGGCTGGGTTTGTCCTCAATTCACGATGCTTTTAACTAGAGCAGATGTTCTCTTTTATTAAAGATTGCCTGGATCTTAGTGTGTTCTGAGTGCTTATTCCTGTAATGTTAGTGAATTAGTGAAGGGACATCTGCTGGCCAAATCTGGAATTACAAGCCAGAGCCCAGTCATTTCTGGGGCCTTTAGGATTTAGGGAATTTAGGAGCTCAGGGGAGAGAAAGGGAACTCCTGATGGAGGCCCACCAGAGTGCAGTGTGGGTCACACTGTGGGGATCTGTGCTACCTCCCGCATCATTGTGTGGAGTTGTCTCTGTAAGTCAGGTGGTCGCTTTGCCTCTGTTTCATCTGTGTTAAGTGTCTGTTGGACCTGTCATTCTGTTTGACGTGATGTATGTCTGTCGCTTGCACACAGCAATCAATAGTCTCACGGTGCTGGGTTGGGGGTGGGGTGAGGGCTTGTCCTGCGAAGGGCACTTCAATGTGTGGAAGTGAGCTGCTTGCTGACCGGGGTTCTCCTTGCTTGCCCTCTTCCCCTGTGCACACAGGGGTGGCTTATACCTCCGAATGCTTCCCTTGCAAGGCTGGCACATTCAGCAGCCAGCCAGGTGCCTTCAGCTGCCAGGTTTGTCCCCGGAACACCTACTCGGAGAAGGGTGCCACGGAGTGCGTGCACTGTGATGAGGACTCCCAGTTTTCAGGTGGGTGCACCCCGTGCCATATTACAGAGCTCCAGGTCACAGTCCGCACGGGGCAGCCACAGTGGTTGGTCACCAAGTGCTGGGCGAATGTGGCCTCGGTCACACTTTCCAGTGTGAGCCCTGCTGTCTGTGGCTTTCTTCTGGTCCATGCCCCACAAGTAACTGCGATGGGTGTGTTCCATCAGCTAACCCACTGTTGACTTGCAGACAACTTGTTGGCATGGCAGATTTGGAAGTAAAGCCAGCACAGGAGCCTGCATGCCTGACCAAGATGTATTTAGTTTTTTCCAGATTTCCAGGGTTTGCTGATCATGGAAGAAATCTTATGTTTTCTGGGAGAAACCATGATATGCTCAGGAAAACCCTTATTTTTCCAGGAAAAATAGAAATGTAGGCCCTTGTTTTCTTTGGGAAGAACTAGTTCCATCTAAATTGCTCTGGCCAGGTTTTCTCACTTCACCCCTTCCTTGAGCCACAGAGGCAGTGGCCGGCTTCTGAGATGCTGTTTTGTGTTGCAGAGGAAGGGTCCAGCAAGTGTACAGAGCGCCCTCCCTGTACCACGAAGGACTATTTCCAGATCCACACGGCCTGTGACCAGGAAGGCAAGGTACCCACAGCGCTTGACTCCCCTGTGTCTGCCCTGCCTTTGCCCCATCCACTCACTCCCCAGGTGCTCATGGAAGACCTCGCTCGGGATGTGTGTATGAAGCACATAGGAGATCTCAGGGTCAGGCATGCAGGCTCCTGTGCTGGCTTTACTTCCAGATCTGCCACTTGTTTGCTCTGCTGGCAGGTTATGTGATGTCTGTAAGCCTCGGCATTTTCATCTGTGCAGTGGGTTGGCAGTGCAGTGCGGTGGCTGTGGGAATATACGAGGTACTCGGCATGCAGCACCGTGCCTGGTGTGGGCGTGGGGGAGTGCTCCGTTAGTTACTGCTGTGTTTGTCAGGAAGAGCATGGCTGGAAATACCTTGTCACTGTTTAATTATCTGGCTTCTCAGGTTCTAGCCATAGAAGCTGTACAGTCTGGGCTCATTTCATTATCACAGATTGCTATGTAATTGCATTAGAAAATGTGTAGCAGTTACCATGCAAATGACATCTAGAGGAAAGATGTGTGCATGAACCCTTTAATTAAGGAGTCTGCCTGTGCAGGCCCATGTCACCACAAAAAGTGAAGTTGCAGCAACTGTCCCCTGCAGTCCTTCTTATAATAACAAACAGGTATTAGTAAAATTAGGGCTTAACTGTGCATCACTGGGTTTATTAATCATAAAAATAAATACTCACTTGAATGCTTAAGACCAAGTATGTTCTAGTTTAGAGCAGTGAGAAATTTCAGTGATAAGAAGTACAACTTATCACTTTTAATAAGAAAAGTAACTCATCTAACAGCTGTTAGCTGACAAGGAGTCATGAAATAAGGTCTCAGGCTGACAGTAATGACCAACTAAGGTGCTTCTACTCAGGAAATATTTGTGGAGAGGCATCAGTAAATTGGATGAAAAGTAATTTTGTGTCTTTCAGCAAAATATTTTTCAACTAAACTTGCCTTATTAATAGGTAAGAAAAAACTAAGTTTATTCTATGTAATAATCATTAATTCAGCATTTCCGAGGCTTAAATGAAGGTATTCAATATGCAAAAGTATTTTATTTGTGCCAAATGAAAATAGACAAAGCTGTATTACATTATGCCAGTACATGTAAGTAGGTGCACACAACTTACTGTACAATTCGTTACTCGAGGTTTAAACATAAGCACAGCTATGACTGGTGATTTGGGTGAGCACTTCTCCCTCCCCCCTCCCTTTTCCCTTCCTCTCGTTCCCTTCCCTTTTGGTTTTTTGCTTCAGTATGCTGAGTGCTGCTATGACAGGCATGTGCCACCATGCCCCAACTTGGGCAGGTGCTTTTCAAGAGAGTGTGTGATTTCACATTGGAAGAATGTTGTTGTTTTGAGGTATTTTTTTAAAATTTTATTTAAAGAGAGGGGAAAAATAAAGCAAAACAGAAAAAAAGGGTAGAAACAATACAGAATTTTAAAAAAAATGAACAGTAAGAAATCACTAGTTGATACATTACATATTGTTTTCCTGGATGTAGTTGTTCAAGTTACAAAATCAAAGCATACAAAGTGGACATTCAAACAGTGAGGCTGCAAACAGCTCCATTCTCTGATCCAACAAAGACTTAGCAACATAATTATCATTCCTACACTCTTAAGTATGCAGTTATATCCTTTAGAGCACCTGATTTTCTTCCTTTTGCTTTTTAAGTCCATTATCTGTTTAGTTATATCATGTTTCAGGTTGATTAGTACCTTGATGATCTGTTTTGCTGTTGTTATTTACTTTTAAAAATTTTTTTCTTATTTATTATTATTTTTTACTTTATTTATTTTATTTTGAAGGTAGTAAAATACAGCAGAACAAGACAGGACATAGCCAACTGAGGCAGTGCAGTGAAATTAGCACAGAACCTCACAGCGGGCCACCGGGATAACAGCAGTAGGCACAATAGTACATCTGGTTTTCTTCACAATAGTTGTTTCTTCAATCAGGCAGAGCAATATCGAAGGAAATAATGAAATTACAAGAGCAGAATATTGAATAGAGCAATACCATTGATCAAAACAAAGCAAAACAGAGATAAAAATATTTGCCCTCAAAGAGATGGCAGAAAAAAATCCCCCTTATTTGCTATATCGCATATAGTCAACCTCGCAAGACATGCTCAGATCTCGGGCTCTCACTTGCTAGCAGGGGATGGGGGAGTGGGGGGTGGGGGTGGATGTTTGATTCTTAGCTGGTGCCCAGGTAGGCTCACAGCTGCCCACCAGAGGGGCTGCCCATTTTCCCAGTGCCCCAAGGTCCAACATGGCGTGTCTCAGGTCTCAGGAAATGCTGATACGGTTCTCATCCTGGGGCGGCTGTGGCTTGCCAAGCCATAGCCACTTACCAGTGTGGCTTGCTGGTGGCTGCCTGCTTTCCCAGTGCCCCAAGGTCCAACATGGCGTGTCGCCTGGAAGAATGCTTGATAAAACTTCTCATGGTCTCCCCACAACTGTGGCAGCCAGCTGTGGACTGGATGAACGAGTTAATGGGTGTGTGGTAAACTTAGACCCATGTATAAGGTGTTTGGCTAGGCAGCTGGGTTGAGGTAGGAGTGCTGCACCTTGGTTAGCCTTGGGGATGTGAGTGCAACAAGTTATATGTGCCCTAGGTTATGAAGAAGAATCATTATGCACCTCATTTTGAAAATCTTTGATTTTGTGAAGACATTAGGAAGACATGAAAGTCTGAGTTCACAGTGCTGGGTAGGAGGACACAGTGGAGACTCCACGGGCCCCTGTGCACTGTGCCAGGGGCCCAAATTAGTAAGACCAGAATCACTGTGTGAAAGTCTCAGAGACACATTTGGAAAAGAGAAAATGCTCATTTGCAAAAAAGATTTCTAAGGGATCCAAGATTTAGAAGATTTGTCTTACCAAAGGAAAAAGCAGCACTGTTCAGAGGGATGGGGAGGCCTCCCCAAAATGCAGATGCATCCCTGAGCTGCTCTGGGACTGGGGGGAGGGCGGAGTAAATATTTTTTAATTTTTTATTTTGTTGGTCTTTTTGAGAGAGGGTTTTGTTGTACAGTTTAGGCTGGTCTCAAACTCACCTTGAAGCCCAGGCTGACCTTAAACTCATAGTGATCCTCCTGCCTCAGCCTCCTGAGTGCGCCACTGTGCCCCAAAAGCAAGTCTTAAAGGTGGTCTCAGATTGACTCGCTGGAGTCAAGGGGATGGGATGGTTTTTGCCGGGTGGTGAGCAGCTTACAGCAAGGCTTTTGACTTTTATTTACTTCCCACACTAGGTAGGCCTTGGCAGAGGTGCGTGTGGATCCAGGCAGGTAGTTGGGGGAGCCCCTCCTCCGTGAGCCCCAGGGTCCTTTACTGGTGGCAGAGCCACGGTGACAGTTTTGCTTACACACTTGGGATAATTACGAATCCCTGTGCTAAGTGAATTTGAGAGGTTTTCAGAAGTTGGACAGGAGCCCTGACTCCCAGCAGTGTGAAGCCAGGGCCAGCAGTCCCAGGACCGGCAGGCACAGAGCAGGCTGCTGTCGGGCTCTTGGCCCTCCTTCGCTGCCTTCATTTCCTTCCCAAGCACAGTCCCCACCCATGAGGTCTTCCTGGGCTTTCCTTCTGGGAGCGCCGCTGACCTGCGCTGCAGGTGGGGGTCCAAGCCGGGGAGATCAGGGCTTGGGCAGACCCAGGCCAGGCCAGGCGCCAGCAGATGGGATTCGGCGCTGCTAAGCCAAGCCAAGCCAGCCCACAGGCCCTCTTGCACTTGTGTGGTGACTTGCGCGGAATAAGCCAGGCTGCCTGCACAAATCTAGCTGCAGAAATTGTCTGAATTTAGTCGTGGTCCCCTCAGATTTTGTTTGGTCTGAGAATTGGCTTCTGCTTGTTTCCCACGTGTTTCTTCCCCCATGCTGGGGGTCAAACCCAGCGCCTGTAGGCGCCAGGCAGTGCTCTGCCCTGAGCTCCACCAGGCCCTTGGTGTGCTGTTTCCATGCTTAGCATAAACATGCTTTTGTAAATAGTGTAAATTGCTCTTTTGTAATCTTAATAGAAATGCAGTAAATTTGACTCTGCTAGAGTTTTGGTTTCATAAAAACATTTCACGATTGTGTCTCAGCTTGGCCCAGAATGAGCTCATTGTTGGCGTTTCACCTGCTCTGCGAGCCATCTGGTGTGAGGTTTCGTAAATATTGATTATTGTGTTTCCCAGGCAGCTATAGGGAAGCATCTGTCCCCATGAGAGAGTCGCAGACAGCCTGCACAAGGGAGCAGCTTTGTGTAAACACAGCTTGCTCTGCAGTGTTTGAAACATGACTCCTCGGGTTTCTGTGTTCAGAGGTGTCTGTCATAGTTTCCTTGTCCCAGCTTGCTTGTTCCTGTTGGAAGTCATGTGGCTAGATGGCATCTCGAAGTGGAATTGTGTATTTTACTGTTTTTATCCTTTCCAAACTAATTCCACTCCGCAGGTGCAGCTTCTCCACTTTTCAGCTGTGCCTGACTTGGGCAGATGCTTGTGCGGGTATAGATGTGAGGTTGGCGAACACTCCTCCCCAGGCTCAGGAGGTTATGTGGTGGTGGCCTGTGTCCCACCTGGGAACCAGCTATTCCCCAGGATGTAGAAGATCACACCTGGTATCAATGCCAGAATTACTTGGGAAATTCAGGTATTAGCTAGAAATTGAAGCTTGTGTTCTATACTTGTTAATTCAGAATTTTTACAGCCAATTCACCAAGTAATTACTGTTTTATTTGTTTAGATTCTTTGATCTCTGTATTGCCTTTTAATGAGCAATTTGGGGGGCTCCCTCCATGGATGTCTGGTGAATTTCTGGCTGCTCAGGAGCTCAGGCTCCCAGAGTGGCATTGCACTGGGAGCACAGCAGCAGTGTGGAGAGCATGCTATTTATAATTCTGTGAGGCTTCTACCCTTAAGACATTGTCTTAATATCCCTCCTCATGGAGGTAATCTACTCTTCATTGGCCTTGAGATAACACTGAGTGGGCTTGCAGTATGTGATTCTCTGCTAACCAGAAGCCACAATACTGAATCTTCTGAACTTGTTCTCCGGCTTTTGTAGTCTATTTTCTCTCACAGGGTGAATACTTTCAGCAGGTTACATGTCTTAGGAAGGGAACATTTAGTCTCTTAAAAAGTTAAATTGTGTTATGAAAGTTTGCTTTTTGTTTTGCGTTAGAATACCTTTTTTCCTCAAGGAACATTGTGCTTTTGTTTTAGTCTTTTCTGTATTTAAAATTTCAAGCAAGAATAACTAATTTGGTGACAACACTAGTTGGGTTTGGCTAAATCTCTGCTCTCTGCTCTTGTTCTGTGTGGGGTACATGCCTGTGGGGTATGTGGGGGTGGTTTGGGGGCATCCTGCAGGCAAGGGCGTCTGTGTTTATGAGTCCAGAGCCATGGCTGGGGTTCTAGAGCCCTCAGAGCTGCCATGAATCTCATGATGGGGCTGGACAAAGACCCAGAGAGCACATGTCAGTGTTGATGAACTATTAGGATCAAAATGTGAAGCTCAGTTTTGTCTCTGAATAAAAATGTTTTGCTTCCGTGTGCAAGGCATGGTGATATATTCCAGGTGGAGAAGACTAGCGAGGCGTGGGGTCTCAGGTGAGAAGGATAAATCACTGTGCCAAAATTAGGGCAGAATGAATGATGGACAGGAGGGAATGGGCAGTGACCATGCCATGCGATTTAGAGAGGGGTTTCCAGAGGAGCTGCGAGGGTACCCTTAGCTTGTCTACCGTTGTTTGCAAGGTGATTTTGTCATTGCTGTTTTAGATCCTCTGCAGCTGACTCCTCTTCTGCCACTGCATACATATTTTGTGTGTTGCCAGATTTACATCCTTGCTATGAGAATGTTATGTGACTCGTCTGCTTGATTTATTTTTTTCCAGACACAGATAATGTACAAGTGGATAGAGCCCAAAATCTGCAGGGAGGACCTCACAGATGCTATTCGACTGCCCCCTTCTGGAGAGAAAAAGAATTGTCCTCCCTGCAACCCCGGATTCCACAATAACGGATCCTCCTCTTGTCACCCTTGCCCTCCTGGGACATACTCAGATGGCACAAAGGGTAGGTAGGGTGTCCCTGGCCAGCCATGCGTTAGAGTATATCAGACACCTGCTTGGGTTGCTATACTGTGTTCTGAGTCATTCTTATAGAAGAACTCTTTAGCAGATAACTTTCTAATCAAGATTGAAGAATGGAGTTTGAGACCACGTACTCTATTGAGGGTGCAAGAGTGGCTACTTTAATGTCATTTTGTATAACATTGTTTTAAGGCAGAGCATTTGCCTTTGGATATTTATAAGCAAAATTTAAATTTCACTTGTAAGTATTTAAGGATCAGCCATCCTTTTCCAATATACTGAGTGTGTGCACATCTATTGCAAAACAATAAGCAAAGAATGCCAGAAACACCCACATGTACACATCCAGAAGTTTCTTCCTGATTGCTTTGTAGGAACTTCCTGATTCCTGTGGGAACAGGTGTCTCAGTGTATAGGGTGAGGAGGAGGAGGAGGAGAAGGAGGAAAAGGATGAGGAGAAGGTATCCAGGTGTGGGCACTGTGATTGATGCCCCTCCTGTTCCTGTCATGCAGAGTGCAGACCCTGTCCTGCGGGAACAGAGCCAGCCTTAGGGTTTGAGTACAAGTGGTGGAACGTCCTTCCTAGAAACATGAAAACTTCCTGCTTCAATGTGGGCAACTCCAAGTGTGACAGGATGAATGGTGAGTGCAGGGCTGGCCAGCCTTCTGGGGCTCAGCTCTGCTGTAGTTACAACCGCATGGACCCTGGAGCTCCTCTAAAGTGCAGCTAACTATGAACGTGAATCCTCATTCGTATGCTACTTTTACTTGATTTAAAAGGATTTTTGGAAATCATTAAAGACAGTTTTACCAATAAAAATGACTTTTGTCATTTCCAGGTTGGGAGGTGGCTGGAGACCATATCCAGAGTGGAGCTGGAGGTTCTGATAATGACTACCTGATTTTAAACCTGCACATCCCAGGGTTTAAGTAAGGAAAACAAATTCAGATTCTTTTCTGTGAGGATCTTTGCATCTGTTTCCCCCCAGAAATAGATGCAGTAGCACTGGCTTTACAGAAGGCATCAATATGACAATGTACTTAGTAATGAGCAGTCACGGAGTGATGTATTTAACCATAGCTGTAGAACCAGTGACTAGGAAATGACCATGCTAGTTGTTTGTGCCTTAGGTTAAGCTGGAGATTTTTAGCATCCAAAGCTATAATAATCATAGCTCCTGTTTGCTAATGAGTCAGTCGAGGTTGATTGTAGGCTTTGTTTTTTTCCCAGCTCTGTCTATAAAGCAGTGCATTACACATTTGTTAATCTTCTTTTGCCTTGGTACCCGTGTTCAAGTTCTTCAGCAGGAATTTCTTCCTGTTTGGGATCCACAGTAGCCCTTGCTTTGGGAGGGCTGTGTAGATCACTTGTTGGAAGAGCCGTGGACAGACAGGGCTCCACAGGGAAGGATTAGGCTTGGATTGGAGAGATGTTAGGGTATGAGAGAGGGGAGTGTGGTTTTCACCTTGACAAAAAGTAGCTTCACTTTGGTCCCAGTGGTATTTAGATTGTAAGTACTGCAATTTAATCTGTTGTACAGACCTCCGACATCTCTGACAGGAGCCACAGGCTCAGAACTTGGGAGGATAACGTTTGTCTTTGAGATGCTGTGCTCCGCCGACTGTGTCCTGTACTTCATGGTGGTGAGTGGAGAGCCGCTTCCCCAGGCAGATTCTGGGCCCTGCCATTGTCTTTCAAGTGTGGATTTATTTATGCTCCACATAGGGTCCCATCTCTCCTGCTATCCTTAGGACTTTCTAAAAACATTTTGCAAAATGTCTGTAGAAGTCACTAAGAATGGTGCAGCAAAGTTGAGAGAGAAAGCATTCATTCGTTGTGCTCGTGATAGATGGAATATCAGTGTATAGAATTCCTTCCTGAAATTTGGCACCAGCAGGATGAAATGAAATTCTGCTCTAATAACCATTCTTCGGCTTAAACCATCATGAGGAAAATGAATTAATGAGTGAAGGCAGAAAATAATGGAAGTATAGTGTCAGGAAAGCTGGAAACTTGTGAAATTTCACTCATTTAGACAAAGGACTTTACTATGCAAGCCCTAATTTTGCCATCTTCTCTAGACTTGTAGACTCTAATCTCTTGCTTGAGAAGAACATTTTTCAGCTCGCTGGGGCTTCTTGTGGGTTTTAGGAGATTTCTAGCTAAATTTTAACCTTCCAACTAGTAGTGACTTCATCCATTGGCTTTTTTTTTTTCTAGTGACCCGTTAGTAGTTCATTAGCCCACTACCAGTGGAGGTGTAAACATTTCACTTGTGATTGCTGACAGTGTAAATGAAGGCAGACTGCTTTCTTCTGAGAACAGTATTGGCCTGGTAGCAGCAGCAGAAGATCCTGGTTATGTTCACTGCCCATGGCATCACACATGCGTCTTCAGTTCTCCCAATTCTGCCCCTATTTCTTTCCTCAGTTGGGTCCAACTCGGGGCCCTTCCTGGAATTCAGACTCCTGTCTCCTTACCCTTCTATCACTCAGTAATCCCCTCTCCTCTGGTTTCCACCCTCATCCACTGCTGCTGTCAGAGTTACCCTGTAAACATAGGAACCACCCACTCTCTTGGGTGGCGACTTCTTGGTTCCTGCAGCAGTGATTCTCCTGTGGTCTCTGCCCAGCAGTGCCAGCAGCCTGCACCTAACCTGGAGTGTCAGAAATGCACATTTCAGGGCCGTACTGGTCTTCAGGGATGGGCTGGGTGCAGAGTCTGGGTTTCAGTAAGCCTGGCAGAGGCTAAAGCCTGGGACACAGCAGTCTCCTTTGCACGTCCCCCAGGCTGCTTTAGTGCTTCTCAGCCTCCATGAGTAGAGTGGTGTGGCCATGTCACCCCATCCCTGAGTGCTAGTGTTGAGGAGTGCCAAGCCCTGCCACACTGAGCTGAGCTGGCGTTTCCTTCCCTTGCTCTTCTCTCTGGATTCCCACTCTTGCTCCAGGGGCAGCTCAGACTTCCTTTCTTCTGAAAGGTGCTCTGTTGCTCCTTTATGTAAAATTAATTGCTTCCTCCTGTGCCCCCTAAGCCCTTTGGGAAAACAGCCCCATTTTGACTTGTCAATGTTTCCCCTTACCTGACTGGCAGTCTCCAGGGCAGGGGCTGTGCATTGTCTTGGCAAATTGATCCCAGAACTTTGTGTCTTATAAGGAGAATTTTATTTACTCTGTGTGATTTTGTCTTCTCACTGGAGTTTTGCAGTTACCAAATTAAATAACATAAAATGTTTTGAATACCAAGCAGTGCATTAAATACCATTTTTTCTAGCCCACCGTCAGGTAAGCTTGTAGAATCCAAGGGGTTTTTTTTTGTGTATGTGTGCCTTTTTGAGACTGGGTCTCACTATGCAGTTCAGGTTGGGCTTGAACTTACTGTGTAGCCCAGGATGGCCTCAAACTCATAGTGATCCTCCTGCCTCAGCCTCAGGTGCTGTGATTCTAGGAGTGCGCCACCACACCCAGCTCTAGAATCCAAGTGTATAATTCAGGGGGAGTTTAAGATTTCTATATTAAGAGCTGCCTGCCAGACTCTGAAGGAAAATGATGAAAAGCTTTTCCATTTGATAGGAATTCTGGAAGCATTCCATGAGGAGTTGAGCACTTGTATCTTTTCTTCTGAGTCAGTATTCCAAGCTAGAATCACATGCACACACAACACAAGCAAACAAAACGCAGCCCCGACATGTGCCCTGACTTGGGAACTGTCCCGGGTTTCCCCAGCCTGTGGCTGAGGAGGTAAGATGTGCACAGGGCAGGAGGCAGCCTGGGCTGTAGGGTTCCTGCATTGTGTGGTAGTGTGGTGGTCCTCGCAGCCTTTACTCTCCACACGAGCACGTGTGTCGTGAGCATGCTTGTGTCAGTACTGAGTTGTGCTTTGTTCATGCTTTCTCGCTGTTTAGGATATTAATAGAAAAAGCACCAATGTGGTGGAATCATGGGGTGGAACCAAAGAGAAGCAAGCGTACACTCACCTCATCTTCAAGAACGCCACCTTCACATTCACCTGGGCCTTCCAGAGGACCAACCAGGGCCAGGACGTAAGTGTCAGGCAGCTGGTGCCCCGTGAGGAGGGGCAGGGTGACCCTGTGGACGCAGTCATCCGTTATGGGGCGATTCTGGTGAAAATGGTGTGTTTTGTATTTGTTGAAGTAAGAATGTGTGAAATGGAATGGCTCAGTATAATTTTGAATTGTTCTAAATTCTGAACAAAAATAGTTGTTCGAAGCTTAAGAGAAAATCTAATTTTGTAGTTATCTAAAATTTTGCTTTGAAGCTTTCTGAGACTTGAGAAATTTGGTACCTCTCTTCATCCTTGTCTGAATGCTCTGACTGTTTTAGAGTCCATGTGTGGTACTAAGTGCTGTGCTTTTTCACAATGGTGATGTCTCCTTTTAGAGACCGTGCTTGTAGACTTGATGGTGTGGACACACAGCATCATGTCCATTTCCTTCCCTGGTAGAATAGCGTGGCCCTGCCCTAAGTTATTTCTTCCAGAGGTTGCAGTAGTAGCAGGACTTTCTGTGGTCTGCATAGACGTGACTCCCAAGATGAGAGCAAGGCAAGTCCTATGGGCAGGAGTGGTCTTCATGCTGGGGCCTGCTGGGCACTGTGGCTCTCCTCCTCGGGTGGCGGGAAGCCTGTTCCCTGGAGTTTCTCAACTGTAGTTCTCTGGGAGTGTGGCATATGCAGGGGTACAGCTCTCCTTGCCTCTTGTTGCCATCCTTTCTCTTTTGCCTAGTCAGAAAGCATCAGACAGTCCGGTGTAAACCATGCTTGAACAGTGCTGTCCATTGCTTGACGAAAATCAGTCCTTGGCTGGTTCTGTCCAAAGAAGGAAAAGTACAGCCAGGCCAGGCTCTTGCTTCCCACTCCACACCCTGTCAGTGGGAGTCAGAACTCACTGACCAGGCAAGGACAAGGGCCGAGGAGTCTCAGGCAGCGGCATGGCTGCCCATATCGCCGATCTTAGTCCTCCAGGGTTCCCTGAGCGCTGGACACCAGGTGCTGCATCCTGCTGTTCTTAGTGCCCAGGCACCCTAGGTTTAGACGAGAAACTGAGCAGCAGTGAGGGGATGGAGTCATTCCTTGGTCAGGAGTCGTTCCTTGGGCAGGGCAGCCGCTCTTCCCCTGTGAAGGTGCTGAGTTGGTACCACGTGTAACCCAGCTCATGGTGCCTGGCGCACCAGTCCTGGATTTCCACTACGGTGGGAAAAACTTATCGTGGCGGGGTATAAGGGTTTTTTTTTTTGTTGTTGTTGTGGTTGTTTTGTGTTTTAAGAATCAAATAGGATTGATGTCACCCATCGCCACTTATATACTTCTGGGATGTCATTTGGTGGCATCAGTGTGGAGCCAGTGTGTTGTGGCCCGGAACCCTGGCGGGAGTCACCTCTTTCTGCTCTCTCTCTAGAACAGACGGTTCATCAAGGATGTGGTGAAGATCTATTCCATCACAGCCACTAACGCAGTCGATGGGGTGGCGTCTTCCTGCCGCACCTGTGCACTGGGCTCTGAGCAGTCGGGCTCATCGTGTGTCCCCTGCCCCCCAGGCCACTACATTGAGAAGGAAGCCAACCAGTGCCAAGAGTGTCCCCCTGACACCCGCCTGTCCACCCACCAGGTCTATGGCAAGGAGGCGTGTATTCCCTGTGGGCCCGGGAGCAGGAGCAGCCAGGTGAGCGGCCGTGTGGTGTCACCCCACAAAATCCAGCTTTGACAGGGGGACTCCAAGACCCCCTTAAGCTGTGGAGATGCTGTGTATTCTGAAAAACAAAAAGCCTTTTAATTCCCTTCATTGTTTTTCCTTCTCTTACCTCTATTGAGCACTGAATGTGTGCTATGAAATTGGAAATCACCATGGACATGAAAATACATGTACTAAGAAATGCACTTAAATCCAGCAGCAGTAAAACCAATTTTTTGTGCATTGTTATAGTATGGCAAGCAAACTACTCCAGGCTGGCTGCAGGAGTTATTTGGGAAGCCAAGGGTATAACAGTGTTTTAAAGACAAAGATTAATGTTGTACTAGGGTGAAGGAGAAAGTAGTTTTGTTGTTTTCCTTAAAATATCTTTGTGTAAGAAGCTGACTCAAGAATAACTTACTAAAAGATCTGAATCCTCTGAGTTGTTTCTAGAGAAATCTAGACTTTAGAACTTATACTAACACAGTAACATAGAACTAAAAATTACCAAAGTGCCTACTTTATATCTAGAACCTTTTAAAAACACATCCTATTGGGAGTTAATGCTTTCTCTCCTGCAATGTTGTTTCTGTATGTTTCTTCATTGTCAAATCAAGGACCATTCAGTTTGCTATAGTGACTGCTTCTTCTACCATGAGAAAGAAAACCAGAGCTTGCACTATGACTTCAGCAATCTGAGCAGTGTGGGCTCACTAATGAACGGCCCCAGCTTCACCTCCAAAGGGACCAAATACTTCCACTTCTTCAACATCAGTCTGTGTGGGCACGAGGTGAGTTGGTCTGGCCAGCAGAGCACACTCATTGTGGCCTTGGTTGAGCTCACATCCCCTGTGTGGATGGACCAGGAAAGCTGCCGTGGGTTCTGATGACTGTGAGGACACACAGCAGTGGTGAGGTAAACTGTGGGTGCCCCCATCAGGCTGGCAGTGCTCTCTACCCAGGCAGCCTCAGTGGGATCCCAGGCACCCTGAGGTGCCAGGGTCTGCAGCCATAGCATCTGTGCCCTGAGGGCTTTGCAGTTTGTGTGCTGTGAAAGTGGGTCATGCCTGTCCATTCTCCTGAGGTTTTTAGGCAAGCAGTTGTGGTTTGAGAAAGTCTTACTGTTGCTTTCTGTATTAGTTTGCCAAAGAGGGGAAAGATGCGTGGGAGAGAGAATTTCTTAAGGGACTTGGCAAAGGTAGTTTGGAGCCTGAGGTATGTGTGACAGGCTGTCCCTGTGCTGGAGACCCTGGGGTGCCTGTCCTGTGCCTCAGTTGTGGTCCAAATGCCTGAGGATGGGAAAGTCAGTGGTGCAATTCCCAGTGAGGCTGAAGCCCTCAGAACCTAGGTAGCTGCTGGTGCAAGTCCTGGGCTACTGATGAGGCCAGAGCCCAAAGCTCCAGTGTCCAGGCAGGCGAGGGAGAGCACCCAACTTCAGGGTGAGGAGAAACCTTCGCTCTGCCTTTGTCCCACTGGGCCCTCAGCACCTGGCTGGTGCCTGCCCACCTTGTGGGCTGGTCTTCCCTTCATCCACCACCAGATGCACCCATCTCCTTTGAAAACAGCACACACGCAGGGTCACTGCCCACTACTGACCAGGCAGCTGTTTGTCTACCTAGGCTGATGCCAGTACCAACCATGACACTCACGTTGTCAGCTTGGTTTCAGGAAGAGGAATTTGGTGCAAATTGAAAAGGAGGGATACAGGGCCAAACATCAATTGATAGAGGAGTCTGCTGATCAGAAATGGGACTTTTCCTCTGTGGGGGGGGGAGCAGAACTTTACCTGATACTGTTAGTGGGCGGTTTTGTGGATCATGTGTCCTGTATGTTTATGAGTATCTGAGGCCAGGATTGGGAAGAATTTATCTGCATACACCATCAAGATAGATGGAAAACTATAAGGCCTTCCCGCCATGTCTCTTCCATATTAACTTCTCTGTCTTTTGTTCATTTGTACTGGGAATCAAACTCATGACCTTGCACTTGCCAGGCAGGCACTGTGCTGCTGAGCTATATCCCCAGCCCTTAAGTTCTATACATGTTTTCACTAACATATTCCTGTGCCAGACTTCCTTATTGGCAGTTAAAAGAGATCTGATGATGGCAGAAGTTTTCAAACAAAAATGTGCTCTGGGTTTGTGTTCTCTTGATCTTACATGGGTGGTCTCACATGCACTATACCAAATGGTCATGCAGTCCACTCAATAAACAAACAGTAATTAAAGTAATGCCTCAGTTCATGAACACTTCTGTTTGCAGGTGTTCAGCAGAATTTTGCTTCTGTTTGCAAACTCCGTATGTAGTGACAAACCTATCTTCCTCTCACAAACACAAATGAGGCCATTGTGGTGCAACTTCAAGTCAGGGATTGTGATACCCACTGCCTTGCCTTTATTGCCCAGAATAGCTTTTGCTATTCTAGGTCTCATCTGGTTCCAAATGAATTTTAGAAATGTTTTGTTTAGTTCTGTGAAGTATGCTAATGTATTTTGATTGACTGCATCAAATCTATGTAACAGCTTTGGGAGTATGGCCATTTTCACTATGTTGGTTTTTCCTACCTGTGAGCAAGAGATATCCTTCCATTTTCTGATACCTTCTTTGATCTCTTTTTCCAGAGTACTACAGTTTTAAATGTATGGATCTTTTACTTCTTTTGTTAGATAAATTCCTAAGTATTTCATTTTTTGGATGTCATTGTGAAGGGTATGGTTTCCATAATTTCTTTCTCTGTGAGTTTGTTGCCTGTCTATAGTAATGCTGTTTATTTTTGAATGTTGACTTTGTATCTTGCTACACTACTGAATTTGGTTATTAAATCTACAAGTTTTTGATGGAGCTATGTAGAGCATCATGTCATCTGTAAATAATGATAACTTCTTCCTTTCCTACCTTTATTGCTTTTATTTCTCCCTATCCTTATTGATTTTATTTCTCTCTCTTGTCTAATTGCTTTGGCTAATGTTCCAGAACTGTATTGAATAGGAGAGGTGATAGTGAACATCCTTGTCTTGTTTCTGATTTTAGAGTGAAAGCTTCTAGTTTTTGACTATTTAGTATGATGTTAGCTGTTGGTTTGTCTTAGATGGCTTGTATCAGATTAAGGTAAAGACTCTCTATTCCAGTTTTCTTTAGGGATTTTATTATGAATAGGAGTTGCGCTTTGTTAAATGTTTTTTCTGCAACTATTGAGATGATCATATGATTTTTGTTTTGGTTCTGTTAATATGGTGTATTACATTTATTGATTTGTGTATGTTGAACTATCCCTGAATCCCTGGGATGAATCCTACTTGGTCATGGTGTATAATCTTCTCGATGATTTGCTGCATTCTGTTTTCCACTATCTTATTGAGTATTTTTGTATCTATCTTCATTAGGGAGATTGCCCTGTAGTTTTCTTTTTTGGTTAGATTCTTCTCCAATTTTGTTAATGTTTGTTTTATGTAGTTGGGTGCACTGGAGTTTGGTGCCTATATATTTATGATTGTTATCTCTTCTTCTGGAGTTTTCCCTTAACAATTAAGTAGTGACCTTCCTTGTGTCTGTTGATCAGTTTTGGCTTAAAGTTTACATTGTCTGCAAATAGAATCGCTACCCCTGCTTTTTTCTGGGTTCTTGTGGCATGAAAAATTGTTTTCTTCCCTTTGACTTTAGTCTATGAATTTCTTTTTGAGTTAAATGTGTTTCTTGAATGTAGCCTGTTGCTGGATCTTGTTTCTTAATGTATTATGCCAGTCTGTGTGTTTGGTTGATTGGTGAGTTGAGACCATTTACAGTGATGGTTAAACTGGTATGTATTGTCTTATCTTTTTTCATGTTGGTTCCTGTCTTTGTCCTCTGTTTAAGTGCTTATCCTGAAACTTCTTTCTGTTGGTGTTCGTGTTCTTTGTTATCTTTTTCTCATATATCCTTCAGAGCATTTTGTGGAGCTGCCTTGGTTGTCATGAATTTCTTCCATTATTTTTGTCTTGGAAGTATCTTATTTCTCCATTGATTTTGAAAGATAGTTTTGCAGGATACATCAACCTGGGTTGAAGATAGTTTGCTTTTAGGGCTTGAAATACCTCATTCCAAGCTCTCCTTGATTTGAGGGTTTGTGTTGAGAAGTCTGCTGTGATTCTGATGGGCTTTCCTTTATAGGCAATTTGTTTCTTTAGCTGCTTTTAATATTTTATTCTTGTGTTGAATTTCTGGAATTTTTTTAAAGGTAAAGTTTATTTTTCTGGTACCAAGGATTGAACTCATGACCTCACCCTTACCAGGCAGGTACTTGTGCTGCTAAGTCAAACTTCTGGCGTGGAATCTTACTGAATGCTTTGATATGGGTTTAGTTTGGTCATGGCTATTTGGAGTTATATATGCTTCATTTATTTGTATGTCAAATTCTTTATCCGTGCTTGGGGATTTTTCTGCCAGTATTTCTGTGAAGAGGTTTTTAATAACTTTTGTGCTCTTTCCCATTTTCTCACTGACTCCAGTCAATCTTTGCTTTATCTTGTAGTTATTGCAGTGATTGTTCTGTGGTCCCTTGCTATGTTTAAGATATCTTTCTTTTCCTGATTGCTGGTCACATTCCTGCTTTCTAGGTCTGATACTCTGTCCTTAGCTTCATTCATTCTGTTGCATGTACTTTCAGTGGAGTTTAATCTTGTGGATTTCTATTTGGATCTGTTTCATTGATTTCATTTCTTGTCTATGTTGGGCATTCTTATTTTCCATCATTTTCCTAGACTACTGTATTTTTTATCTGTATGTGCTTTAATGTCTTTCATTTTGATTGTCATTTCTTTTTGAACCTTAGGTATTATTTTTTCTATGGCCTCTTCCATTTGTTTTTTTAACTTTTGCTGCTATCCTTTCAGAGAGCTTGAGTGGTTGGCTTCTGATTTTCTCTTATGTCTTGAACTCTGGACTTGTACTGGGTGGGCTGGACATTTGGGGTTGTTTCTTGTCATTTTATAGTTTTTATTTTGTTTTGTTTTATGTGTTTATGCTTATGGATTTTGTATGTTAGATAGTTTTATCCCTGGTGCCTAGGTTTTCCTAGAAGATATCTGTTCCTCAGGTTGTCTGTAGACATAGTGGTTCTTGGTATTTCTGTCTATTCCAAGAGCCTGCCTTCCCAATGTATTAAGAATGTGGAGTTGCTATCAGTTTGACTCAAGGATCATCCCTTTGGTAGGACTATAATGATGGCTACAACCTCTTATAATTGCAGTGTTGTCATATAGGGGAGAAAAACTGTTTGTAACAGATATGGCATCCTGGTTGATTTTAGCAATATATTTACAAGTTAATGATAGATTCAGGCCCAGCCTGCCATTGACAAACTGTGGTAACAGTTAACCTGATTTCTTTGACTGTAGGAGCAAGTAATCCAGCTTATACCAGGAACTTACATGCAACATTTTTCCACTTGGCAGAATGATTTTACCCTGTTATGGAGTGGAGAGGGGACAAGGTGAAATACAATAGGAGCAGATTTTGTGTGCACAGGATGATCATCCAGGTTTTGGGTAAGTTTAGGATGTAAGAAAGAGGGATTGGAAGAGAAAGCCTAGGAGTGCTAAAGGGAACCAGAAAGAGAAGAGACTTACTCACATGGACGTCTCATAAAATCAAGTGAGATAGTTGACAAGAGAGGCATGGCATAAGTAGAATAATACAAAGAGAAAGTTTAGAGATATAAATTGTGAATGAGAGAAAAGAAGGTAGAAAAGAGGAAGAAAGGAAAAAAGCAGGAAATGAAAAGAACCACATGGGAAGAAACCACACAGAAAGAAAAACAAAACAGGGCAAAACAGAGCAGAGAGAAAAAGAGAAAAGGGGAAAAACCCAAAAACTACCATCAACAACAAAAACCAAAAAACAAAACAAAACACATTATCTCAGCTGACTACCAAGAGGAAAACCCATCAGACAGAGAAGAATAAGAATAGTGAGATTCCTTTCAAGTCTACAGTTCTGTGGTAGGTCCAAGTTTGATCTCAGAATGTGTACTCTAGCCAAGATTGCAGGTGGATTTGTCCTGTCCTGATGTTTGTCTCTGAATTTGGGGAATGAGACTAGTTTTCTGTGGCTGAAGTTCTCCCCAGCCATATGAAAAGGGGGGAAAAAAGCAGAAAGTAAAGAAAAGGGGGGAGGCCCTGCCCCTCTATTCCATGTGTCTTTATCCCTAAGTACAAGGCTGATTCTCCTAACCTAGAACTTGCTGGCTCATGTTGTTACTGTTGCTTTAGACTTCTCTGTGCCACTAGTGCTGCTTGATCACCATATGCATTCCCACACATGATGTTGCTACTGTATCGCTGGCTTTCTCACAGGTCTCCAGTCCCTGAGTATCATCAGTGGAGGGAGCTGGAATTGGTCTCAGACTTGTTTCCCACCAGTCAACACAGCACCCAGTCAGTGGCTAGACAAGGAGCCTGTCTAGGACTCTCCTACTTCCAGTCTTCGAGTTTTATAAATTGCACCTTCCAGCTAACTTGTAAATGATTAAAGTGTTAATCCCTTGCATTATCTTCAGTTCCTGGTGCACATAATCAAATCCAAGAATTAGTGATTAGAGACACTGCAGTGACTGATTCTTTGCAGCTCTGCTGAGCTATGGTCTGGCTATCATATGTCCTTTAGGCTTCCTTCTTCAGCCTCACTGCACCTTTCTGCCACACTTGGGCCTATGAAGGAGGGCAGAGAGCAGACTCTGTCCTTGTCTGAAGTCTGCACCAGCATTTAATGATCTCTTTGCATGCTTGTTGTAGGGAATGAGTATTCACCACTGACTTTTCTTTCTTTGAGTTACGTGGCTTCTATCCAATACCAGTGGTGCTCATAGTGTGAGGAATGGGGCACTAGGTAGCTGCAGTGCCTCTCAGTCCTGGCTGGACATTGGAGCTGCCACAAGAGATTTTTAAAAATATGAATGCCCGAGCTTCACCCCAGATCAGTTAAACTGGTGTCTCTGTGATGAGGAATGAGTTCTGTATGGGCTGAAGCTCCATTTAGAGATAGACTTTCAAGAAAACCTCCTGCTCATGACTTTGCTTCTCAGGGGAAGAAGATGGCTTTCTGCACCAACAACATCTCAGACTTCACGCTGAAGGAAACAGTGGTGGGTTCAGATGACTATGTGAACTTGGTAGGAGCATTTATATGCCAGTCAACAATCATTCCTTCTGAGAGCAAGGGTTTCCGAGCAGCTTTGTCTTCCCAGTCCATCATCTTGGCTGATACATTCTTAGGTAAGCTTCCTGTGGCTAAGAAATACATGCATTTTGGGAGATAAATTATGGTCACCATAACTTATCATTGCATTAGTGTTTGCCACAGATGGCTAAGGTCCATGGGTAATTCTGAATCACTTTGTGTAAAATGCTTAAAAAAAACCCATCAAGGAGGTCTATTGATCATCTCACAAAGTGCAAGAAGATCCTAAACTTATGGTGTGGACTTGTAAGTGATGTGACATTTTATGAGGCTCTATGCCTTTGGTCAGATGAAGAGCCAAGCTAGTGATAAAAGGAAAGAACAATAACAAAAATGTAAGAAAAATGAGCAAAAACAATCTAAATCTAAATAATAGTTTATGCCATCAGTTTTCATAGCCTTTTCCTAGGCCATAAATGAGCTAGCAGCAAAGGTGAGGTGCTGAGATTTCCTCCCCTTGTCCACCTCCTGCCTCTAAGGTCCTGGATGGGATAGGACAATTTAGGAAGGATGTAGGTTTGTGAACCCAGGATTCTTAGAATTTGAGTTTACTGGAATTTCTGTGGTGGGGGCTGGGAATTTTAACAAGCTTTGTAGGTGATTTAGGTGTGCAGTCAGGTTGTAGAACCAGGGATGTGAGGAGGGCGGAGGAATGCCACTTCAGATATCAGCACCACGGACAGCTCCCGGACAGCAATCAAGGCCAAACTCCAAAGTGCGTGCTGCTGCTGCTGCCATTTCTGGAATTGGTTCTATCATTTCACCTATTAAGAGAGAGGAAGAAAGTCTTGTCTTTTTGATTATTAGATGAAGTATATTTTAAAGTTGTTTGCTAAAAATTATTAGAATATGTGGAGTCTCGTTGTGGCCATCCTCCTGCTTTCAGCCTCTCAAAGCAGCTATGACCACTGCATCTAGGCACTGAGCAAAAAGCTGAGCACAGTAGCTCAGCTCATTTGACAAAACCAACCGGAGGATGACAATTTCAGTAGTAGAATTTTGAATTATTAGAACTGGAAGGGATTTTGGAAATCACTTGTATTACTTCATGCATTTTACAGATTCTAGAACTAAGACCCAGTGAAGTGACATGACTTCAGCTAATTACAAGGCTCAGGAGAACAATCTTTTTATTCTGAAGGCTTTGGAAAGATCTTATTTTTTAAAACTAGGAATGCATTGCTTTGATACAGTATTTCTGATGAAATGACAGTCATCAAAGTAGAACTATTTTCTGTTCCAATATGCAGAGACTAAACTTAGCTTTCTCATATTCTTAATATTTTCTTTTTTAATGCCATCTAGGAGTGACAGTTGAAACCACATTGCAAAACATTAATATAAAAGAAGATATGTTCCCTATTTCACCAAGCCAAGTACCTGATGTGCACTTCTTTTATAAGTAAGTGATGATGCTGCTTCCTTGGATTATCTAGTGTTTAATGGAAAGGAACTCATGTGAATTGTGTGTATTTTATTACCCCCAAAACTTACGTAATTCTCTAGAGTGTAGATACATGTTTGGATATATAGGTAAAATATATTCCTTTAAATTAAGCAATAAAGGGACTCTAATTCATTGCATAAATAGTAATTACTTCTAATTCACATAAAAACATCAGCTTAAATAGAAATGACCCCCACCCCCTTTAAAAATATTTTGATTATAATTTTGATTAAAATAATGACAGCCTTATCTTATAAATATCTTACCTTATAATGTTACCTAAGAAAATGGTCAGCCTTCCAGAGGCACTGAAAGGAAATGAATTTGCATTGAAATTTTAAATTAGTGAACTTGAATTCGTTTTTCTTTTTCCTTTGTTCATAGAGTGTGACAGATGTTATACACACACTTTTGTCTTGTAATCTGTATAGTATCTGTTTTTTAAAATGCTATTTGCCCTCCAACAGGTCTTCTACAACTACACCGTCTTGTTCTGATGGCCGATCCACTGCTGTGAAAATGAGGTGTAATCCTGCGAAAGCTGGAGTGGGTGTGATCTCAGTCCCTAGGTACTCTGTGGCCATTCCACATTTGTGTTTAGTTTTCGAAGCAAAACTCACCAGAAGCTCCCTATTTTAAGGCATGTTCTTTATGGAGACAGAGCAGAAGGAGAACAAAGGGACTTGTGGGTTTCTGTGGTAGGCCATGCTGTGTGCTGCTAAGGCGCAGCTGTTGCCAATTGCAGCACTCTCAGCCTTTGCACTGGTGCATCTTTGAGTGTCTAATTTCTTTGAAGGTTATTTGGGCACTGTTTGTGTCCTGTATTTATTCTTTTCAGCCTCCATTTCCTGGAGAGTTGGATTAGAGCTCTCCTGATCTATGGATGAGATCAACAATTAACTATGTAGTTGGGTGATGCAGATGAAGCAGCCCAACTTCTGGGTCTCTGTTCCTATCTGGAAGGCCGTGGTCCCTTGTAGGATACATTTCCAAATCTTCAGGGCTGTGATCAGTGGTAGCCAAACCATCAAGATGAGTCTGACCTGCAGAGGGCAGTGCAGCCCATCTGACTGACCCTGGCTCACCAGCTCTCCACTTCTGGTGTGGTGTGTGACAAACACAGCACTCTGAGTGGGGAGACTGTGGAGCCATGGGTGATTTCCTAGGCTCAGGAAACCACCAGCTGAGGTAAAGATTTCTTTCATGGCATGAAGTACACTGACATGTCTCTCAATTTTTATTTTTCAGTTACTTTTGCTCAGTACATAAATTATTTTTAATCTTGTTAGTATTAAGGCACATTTGATCACAGTCTGATTGGCAGATTTTTCTTCATCAAAGTGCAAAGGCATATATTCTTAGAAAGCAGATGATTGACTTAATTTGTGTTTGATAATTTCACAACAACTCTTTAGGCACTTTAAGATACCTTGCTGTGTCATGTCAGTATTGGAAATCATTGGTTTCCTGAAAATAATCATAATGGTAGCACAGTGTTTGGGGTTGATTTTTAGATGCACAGGTGTACTAACAGTCTCTTCTCACAGCTCCATCTCTCTGCATGCCATAGTCTAAGAATTAATTATTCCTCTCGCCTGTCCAAGATAAGAGAAAGCTGTGATGCTCCCACTGCCTTCACAGCGGCAGTGAAGGCAGTAGACAGGGTCCTGCATCAGGAGGGGCTGCCCTGCACCTTAGCAGCCCCCCAGGCTCCACTGGAGTCTGAGAGCCACACTGTGTGTGAAGAGCTTTTCAGGGTCCCAGGCACAGAAGCCCACTATGTGGCCTTAAGTTTGCGTGCTCCTACTGTTGCTGTGGTGCTGCAGACATTCTTTCTGGACCTTAGCCCCATGGATGTCACTCTTGGGAGTCCACCTGGGCAGTTCTAGCTCAAGCTGATGATGTTCCCAAGGACTGGGTCTGGCATTTAGCAATACACACAGTCGCTCTGTCTGCCCTCAAGGTGCGTCCTAACGTTTTAATGTCATGAGGGAAATAGTCCCACAGTATATCTGACACCCACTGCTGCTGTGAGGAGACCAGTTTCTCCTCTGACCTCCAGCAGTCTTTGCCCTTTGGGCACTTTAACTATCTTTGCAGAGTTTCTCAAGATCCTGAGTTTCTCAGAAACCTAAGGGCATCTATTTAAAATTTGATTTCTAAAACTTTTGGAATGTCAGTGTTAAGCATAAGAATAGTTTTAAATTTGTATGCATAGTGAAATCTGAGTCATTTGTCTTATGGGACATTCTGTAAATGTGGCTTGTTTTCCTGAGGTATATTTTCCAGCTGTGTGTTGCATATTAGTTGTGAAACCCTAGTGTAAACTGTTGTGGCCTACAGGGTGGCTGTCTTCACCCAGATCGCAGCAGCGGTGCTCTGTGTGCACTTGTGATGCACACTGAAGTGTGCCTCCTGCTCCGTGGAGTGGCTTCCCTCGGTCACAATGTGGCCTGCCACCTTCAGTTTTCTCCTGAGTCAGTTTCCCATCAAGACACCAGGGGGAGCTCAGGGAGCCACACAGCAGAAAACGCAGCTTGCCTTGAAATAATCAGAAGCAACCTATCTACCTTCCCTCCCTCCTCCCCAAGGGTAACTCCTCATTCTACAGCTCCTCGGTAGGTAAATGAATCATTGCCTTTGTTAATACTACACATTGGAGTAAAAACGTCTTCATCTCTTTCTTTGCCTTCCAATTTTTGACCATGCTTGCATAGTTAATAAATCAGTTTGAAGTTGTTTGGCCAAAACCTCTGTCAGAATCCAGCTCAATCTTCATTAGTGTGGCCCTAGAAGATTGTTACCTGGTGAAAAGGATGCTTCCCGTTTTGTCCTGATACCGTGCAGGGCTGCAGCACTCCATGGGCTCTATGTTAGTCATTCCATCAGGGTTATTGGACACTAATGCAGTAGTTGGTTTGGTCACTGGGGGAAAGAGTCTGAAAGCCAGAAAGTCTGTGCACTTTATGTTAGTGAGAGCCAGAGAAAGATGATCCCATGAGCTCCTTATTTTCTTCTTCCCTCTGAAGCTTTGCAGACAGGTAATAGATACTGAAATTTGTACGAGGTAAATTAAGAAGGTATTAGAACTCAAAAGATTAAAACCAGGTATGTCCTTATAAGACCAAAGTGTAGAGAGTTATATAAAAGCATCATGAGCATACAGAACTGGAAGATAAGGAGTGGAAAAACTAAGGCAGACTGGCTGAGACTGTGCGAAGTGGACACTGGCAAGTAAAATCTTAAGATCAGTTTTGAAATAAGAAGGATTAAGTCTTTCTACAAGAAAGATACAGACTATATTAATAGAAGAAACCAGGGAATATAAGTTAATTTATTCTGTCCAGGTTTTGATTAGATGCTGATGTTGGATAATTAACCCAGGACAGACTTTTCAGAAAGGAAAGATTTTATAGGAGATTGATATATTTTTGTATTCCTCGATATAAGAGCAAAAAGAGTTCTCTATAGGCAAAGGGAAATCTTGTGTTCAGATTCAGTGTGCTGGGGTCTGAATATTTGTTTCCCCCAAAGTCAAGGCTGAAATAGCCTCCCATGATGCTAAGATGAACTATGGGGTCTTAGGTGGCAGCATGTGTGAGAGGTGAATGGGTTGTCATCTTGAGCCACCTCTGATGGGAGGCCACCCAAGGGTGAGCTGTTGCCTTCTTCACGTAAGGACACAGTGGGCCTGTCCTGGATGCTGGCTCTCTGCACCAGGGTCTCAGTCTGTAGTGTTGTGCTAGACACTAAACTGCACAGCCTGTGTGGACGAGGGCGGTCACAGGCGATGGTACTTTCCAGTCTCAGCCCACAGCAGCTCGGCAGGCTATGGGGGTGTTTTCTGCACCCACAGGAGAGACTCCTTTGCCCATGGGCAGGCAGTCTCAGCCTGGAAAGCCTGAGGTTCCTGAGAGGCGGAGGTCGGGTGCCTCACTGGCTGCAGCTGAGAGGCAGCACCGCCCACACCACCAGCCTCAGCCCCCGCACACTTCCAGGCATCCTGTTGCCTTTCTCAGACTCTGCACTGGGAGAAGCTCTCAACAACAGCATCCCCACTAGGCCAGAAGTGTTACAGGGTCCAGGGACTCCACCCTGAGACCATGTTGGAAGGTCAGGGAGGTCCTGACACTGCAGGAAAATTTGAACTTGGAATCTGAGCAAATCGGCACTGTCTTGAGAGCTGAACAAGACCAGGCTAAGTGTGAGATGGTGAGAGAGGGTTCTTCTCTGTGACTTCATCAGGTGAGCCAAGCAGATCCTGCTGTAGGAAAGAGGGTTTATTTGAAAGATGACTCTTTACAGTTGCTCAGTCTGGATGTCCCCCAAGAGATGTACCTCAGTTTAGAGTCCAAGACCTGTCTTCCTAAATAAAGATGCGCCTTAATTCCAAGAGGTGGCTGGTGATCCTGTTTATATGTGGCAGTGTCAGAAGCCAGGTGAGGAAGCTGGGAAGCCTGACCCTTGTTTATGGTGAAGTCAGGGTCCACCTGGCCACCCTGGCGCAGGTCTCCCAGGTCACACAGCGCCTGTAGGACTCCTACATGATTAGCTGCACTTGCTCAGCCATGGCCGTGAGCTGTCTCTAGCCCTGGTGAGGAAGGTACCACACACTCTGCACGTTTCCTCCAGCTTAAGGAGGCTGGAGGCGGCAGAGGGGTGTGTTGGTGCTGCAGATAATCAACAGGAGCAGTGTTTCAGATGTTTGGCAGTAAAGCGTCTGTCTAGTTTGCCATTTGTTCCCTTTTCAAAGTCTTTTCTTATGCTTTTTCCTTTTAATTCTGTCACTGAGCACTGCTGAAATTTATTACTATTTCGTATGTGCATCATTTCGCAGAGAAGCCTTGATTCAGGCCGCCCCCTTTGGTGTAGAGCAGAGGGTCCCATGTCCGTGATCTGCATTTTACATGATGTATTGGGTTTAGGGAAGTAAGGAATTGGTCCTAAGCTAAACTCGTTTTAGCCCAGGAATACTTTGGGAGATGAGTCTGCCCAGGAGTGGCACTGAGTCACCATGGAGTTTAACATCGGTGACAGCAGATCCATAGTCTCTCATCAGCATCTTGATTCTTAGTGGCAGTTTCTGAAATTCTTTCCATTCTTTAGAGAGTGATGTGCATTGTTAATAGGCTTATATTTTTGCAGAGCTTTAAATTCCAAAATTATTCTCTCATTGTATTCATTCTAACCTCTGAAGGAAGTAGAGCAAATAACAAAAATGTAGTAGAGGACAGGAGGAGGATTGAGTCATCTGTGGGAAAACATGTTTCTAAGTCTAAGTAGAACTGCAGCCTGCCTGTTCTCTCTGAGGGTTATTGAAATTGTGACTAATGTTTTCCCTTTTAAAAGATTTAAATCTTTTTCCTCAAATTATTTTTTTCTAGGGAGGGAGGGATGAAGAGAGAGAGAGAGAGAGAGAGAGAGAGAGAGAGAGAGAGAGAGAATTGGCTTAGATTTACTTGATGCTGGGGCTCCCTTCTGGGCCCCAGGTGCTAAGTCCTCACCACTGTGCAGCAGCCCTGGCTTTATTTTCCCCACCTTTACAGCTTCTATGTATTGGGAAGATAAAACTGGAAATAATTTGCAGAGGATCGATTTGAGCCAGACAGCAAGTTAATAATCTTTCCAACATGATCAGAAAATGTAACTATTTTAAAAGATGTGTTTCATTTTTGTGAAAATAGCAATTCTGTTTTTGAGGACTTTTCTAAATGGCTATGCTCTTTTCTTCTTTTCAGTTGAAGCACAGCTGTGAACTGCTCTAACACGGCAGACAATTGGGAGTAGGGGTAACTTATGTGACGTGGTTCTCATTGGCTGTTTTCACTTCACTAGTGTTAAACCTCTGCTTGTTTCTTAGTCTGGAGTATATTCATTACTCTCTTTTTACAGACAGATAAATGGAGACAGATAAAAGTTAAACCATTTTCCAGAGTAACTGTGTGCCTTGTTCTTAGTTCTGGCTGAAACCTAGTTCGTAGCCAGGGCATGTTATAAAGGTTGATAAGTGAGGAACTGCATATTTTGTGTACATTGCAATATTCAGGACAAAGGAAACTCCAACCTGATGACTTTGCTTTTATTTGCATACCTCCTGCATGCATTACTGTAATGCAAAACGGAACATAAAACTGCAGTGCAATTAGCCCTGTGCTGTGGGAGAAGCCACTGCAAGGCCATGCTGCCACTCACGTTCCTGTGTTGAGTCAGAACATGGATGAAGTCAGTGCAGTGTGTCCTAAGTCTGCAGGTCCTTAAACAATAGCATCTTTAAATGTCTGCATTTGGAGTCTGCCCAGGCTCCCTGGTGGCTGGGACACCTGTACTCTGTGCCCACCAGGTCTGCAGGACGATGGTCTCCATTGCCTGTGCTCTGGGCCGTTTGCACTGTGATGTGGGTTGCTTTGCTGGGACATCATGGGACACATTTCCCCTCCCTCCAGAGCTTTGTGTCCTGGATGTCGATCACTCCCCAGGCTGGCACCCTCGGTGCCTGCCTCCCTGGCAGCCCCACCCCAGTCCTCTTTGGGTCCTGACTGCTCCCTCCCGCCTCCCCTGAAAAGTCTACCAAAGCCAGTCAGGGTGTTTCCCTGCCCTCTGTTCTTGTGCTGCCTCTGTCTGTCCATCCTGGCAACCCGTCTTGGGCATTCTGGATTTGGCTATGCACCACTTCCTCCAGGAAACTTGCCGAGGTCTCATATCATCTGCATCTGTCTCTGTCTTAAACTTAAACCATCTCCATAGAGATATAATTAGCACATCACACAGTTTACCCATTTAAAGACTATGATCTAGTGGTTTTTATATTATTCATAAATGTACACAACCATTGCCACAGTCAGTTTTAGAATCTTTTCATCCTCTCAAGAAAACCCCTCTGAACCCTTTAGGTCTCACCTGTCTGTACCAGGCCCTGAGCAGCCACTGACCTACTCTGTGGCTACAGCCTCCCTGAGTATGGATTTTCATGTGACTAGCACCATGTGCTGTGTGGAATTTTGTGACTTTTTTTCCTTTAGCACAGTATTTTCAAGGTGCAACTATGGCATATATCACTGTTGTATTTCTTTTTTGTGTATTATTATTATAATTATTTTGAGACAGGGTCTCATTATACAGTTTAGGCTGGCCTTGAGCACATTTTATAGCCTAGGCGGTTTTGAACTTGCAACAATCCTCCTGCCTCAGCCTCCTGAGTGCTAGGATTACAGGTATATTTTTTTTATGGTCAAGTAGTACTACCTTGAACAGATAAATTACATTTATTTATTCATTCACCTGCTGATGAACATTTGGGTCTCCACCTTTTGGCCATTATGAGTAATGCTGTTATGAACATTTTTATACACGATTTTGTGGACATATACTTTCATTTCTCTTGGGTATATATGAAGTGTGATCAAAACATATGGTTAATGTTTTTAATTTTAATTTTTTAATTTTAAAAACAAAACAAAGAGGACAGAAATGAAACAGAATTTCAAAAAATAGAAAATGAACAAGTTAATAAAATAAAATTTTATTATAGTAAAAGATACTCCTATTCATGCCCTGCAAAACTCTGCCCCTAACTTGGAACACACTTACCCCATAGTTCTCACCATTTTCTGCAGCAGCTCTGGAGTCCTCTTTCCTGAGTGTCTTTAGCTGCACTGTCGCTGCTGCCTGGATGTCCTGACTTAATGCAGAATGTTTCCCTTTCATGGTCATTGTAGCTCAGGGAAGAGCCAGAGTCTCACGATGCCAGGTCTGGTAAATGAAGTGGATGAGGGGACAACATCATGGTTTATCCAGCAGAGACCTGTATGAATCTACCTAGGAGTGGCCTTGCCAGGGTCTGTGGCAACTCCATAGTTACTCAGGGAACTGCCAGGCTTTTGTAGGCCATGCAGGCACCCTGTTGTGGTGTCCAAGGTTCAGTGTTCCCATACCCTCACCACTTACTTGCTTTTTTTGCCTGTATTATTCCTGATGTCCATAGTGAGGGGAGCTGCCAGGTGGTGTTCCCCTCTCCTAACCTCTCCTGTGTTTCCTGAGCTTTTACCCTGCACCTCTGGGTGGCTCAGCAGGCATGCGGTGTTGTTGAGAGGGGATGGGGTGGGTTGACAGACACTGTTGTCTAATCTGTTCATTTCAGCAAATGCCCAGCAGGCACCTGTGATGGGTGTGCATTCTACTTCCTGTGGGAGAGTGCCGAGGCCTGCCCGCTGTGCACGGAGCTCGACTTCCATGCCATCGAGGGCGCCTGCAAGCGAGGGCTGCAGGTGAGTCACTGCCTGCCTGCAGTGGGTGTGGAGACAGCTTCCTCGCCTTTTCCTTCCCCACACACAGACTGGTGTGGCAAGGTGCAGAAGCACTTTTATCAGCCTGGACCTCAGCGCTCTGCTCCCAGTTCTGAGTGGCATCGCATTTGCGGTCATGCACAGCAAAGACCTGGTGATTTGCTGCTGTTATCACTAAGAGAAAGATTGTTAAACATTGGTAAATTTTCTTAATCCTGTTCAAAAAATAACCTACCTGCTGGGAGGATAAATGTTTCAGCTGTATGTTGGATGTTTTTTGTTTTCTTTTGTGGTTAGAGGAAGGGATAAGGCTTTCTAACTGATAGTTATAGGATGACTGGAGAGTTTCACTAAGAAAGATTTTTTTCTTTTATAGTACTTTGAAAATCTTATAAAAAATAAGCATTCTAGAATTATAAGCATCTTTTTAATTTTGAAGTTTTAGCATGTTTAGCAGACTATCTCTAGCTGTTAGGGCTTGCCATTTTCACTGGGCATTAAAACTGATCAAATCATGTAAATGTACACAATCATTTTTTATGATAGACTGCATTTCAAGTGAAGTTGCCTTTTGCTGACTGGGGTTTACATTTTTTGCTGTATTGTCATCATTTTCACTTAGAGATTCAGCAGCTGAATTTTATCATTTCTACATTTCATATCTCATCGTTCTTACAAAAACATGACTCATTTAAAAAGCAATTTATTCTAACCATAATGAAAATGGTACAGCTGTTATGTACTTAAAATTGTCAGTCAGAACTTTATTGAAACTTTTCCTCAAAGTATGTAACATTCTCCTGCATATCACTTCACAATTTACTGCAAAAATATATTTATGCCTACATGACATAAAGTTAAACATTATGGAGTTATTCTCTTAGGGGTTTATATGGCAGCAGTCATATGTCAGAAAATTTAATGAGGCACCATAACTAAAAAAATTAATGTCCCATATGATTAACTGCCATTGGCTATAATCAGCTTACTGCTGGTTGCTGTATATGTTGAGATGTGTAAAGAACTACAACTGAATTCTGATTTTCATTTTTGATCTGCTTTATTTGGTCTACTCATTTTACAGGTTTCTGTTTATGACCTATTGCGTTGACTTATTGTTCCTTGGTTATTTGTACCTTGCTACTTGGGGACATTGCCCTGAAGGAACCCAGCCCCCTGCTTTGGGAGGGCACATGGACCTGGGTGGGCAGTGTGACCCACACACATCCCCATTTGTAATGAAGAAGACGGGTGGTCTGTGTATCTGTCCTTGTGCCTGCCACCCCTGCTGGCCACCACAGAGCCTTGCATGCTCCGAGACAGGTTATTACTCTGCTCCTGGAGGAAAGAGTTGGGCTATGAGTGTGTGTCAGGGGCTATGAAGTCCATTCTGATGTATTGTAGCAAGACCTGAGCTTTCACTCATAAGCATGATTAAGAAGCCAGGATCCATAAATTTGAGGAAAAAGCCCCCAGAGACGTGTCTGGGTGGCATCCTTTTAATTCAGCCTTCCCCTTTGCAGTGAGCGTCTCTGATGTGAAGCCCGCCTCTTTTCTAGTGCTGCACTTTCCTTTACACTCTCCTTATTGCTGCTTGTCTTTGTCTTCTCTTTCTGGAGCTTCCCTTGAGGGAATGCTGCATAATCTTCAGAGCCCACTGTGAGAGAAGGATTAGCAGACTCTCCTTTTACATGAGAAGTGATCCAAGGACCAGTTTGGTTTTCATAACTGATTGTGTGTCTCATTTTTCATGTCATCTGTGGCTTGTTTTGAAAGGAGACCTTGTACGTGTGGAATGAACCTAAATGGTGCATCAAAGGAATTTCTTTGCCTGAGAAAAAGCTGTCAGCCTGTGAAACCATCGACTTTTGGCTAAAAATGGGAGCTGGTGTGGGAGCTTTCACTGCTGTTTTGCTGGTGGCCCTAACTTGCTACTTCTGGAAAAAGAATCAAAAGTAAGTAACTTCGCTGGAAGGATCATCTAAGGGCTCAGAGGTTCACTGATGAAATTTTAATTATTTTATCCAGCAGATTCTCTGACAAGTGAAGGAATTACAAGAAAGGCCTCTGAGAAGGAACCAGAGGAAGTGATTGTTATTCTAATCATAGAGATATCAAAGAACATTAGAGGTCACTGAGTTTTGACTCATTTATTATCACACAAAGAGAAATGAAAACTCTGGGTTACCAGATAGATGGCAGCAGGGCTGAGATTGGAAGAGAGGGTTTCTCTGGTTTTTCTTTTTATACCATCAAGATGTCTTCATGCTCCACTTTTTCTTTTCAAATTCTTGTGGGCAGATACTTGCAAAGAAATAGACTAAGTGTATAACACATTTATTTATCTTCACTTCTCTAAAAATTTGGGATTGAATGTCGAGTCTAATCCCCAAACAAGAATTGACCTGTTATGCATTTGAATCTTTTGAAATGATTTACATTTTGGTGGCTTTGGAAGATAAATATTCTACTATTTAGCATGATTATGATACATGAGGTGGTAAGTCTAAAGGTGTAAATGATGGAGGAAGCCAGTAAGGATAAATGCACTTGCCTGTTTAATATGTTCATCCTTATGAACTGAATTTTAGAAAATGTGATAGTGGATTGGCATCCACATAAATTAAGAAAATGCTTTCAGAACTCAAGGTGTTTCTTTGGTTTCCAAATGTCTTACATAATTGGACAGTTCAGTCATTGTAAAATAAACTAACCATGTTGAACAGATTTTCTGACATGCTAGAAAGTACTTTCATCTAGATGATTGCTAATTGGGAACACAGAATTGGTCTTAGGGTGGCAGAGCAACTGCATTAGGAGAAGACAATTTGGTGAGCTGGCATTGCCTTATTCATGTAAGTGCTCACTGTATTAGTTTTTACTCTATTTACCACGCCTTAGATTGGAGTACAAATATTCCAAGCTAGTGATGACGACGAACTCAAAGGAGGGTGAACTCCCGGCTGCTGACAGCTGTGCCATCATGGAAGGGGAAGACAACGAAGAGGAAATCATGTATTCCAATAAACAGTCACTCCTGGGAAAGCTCAAATCGTTAGCAACAAAGGTGAGAACCGGATCTTAACCTGGATTACTTAACATTTATAAATCAGGGCTGTGTTAACCTAAGAGCTTGCATGCAGTTCCTGTCACTGCACCATTTATACCTCAATGGTGTCCACCCAACAGAAAAATACATCTAGAAACACATGGTAACAGTACAGAGTACTCCGTGCAGCAGTGTTTTCATAGGTTAACAAAGTAGAAAAACTTAGGCACCACTGATCCAAAGTTAAATAGGAAATTTCCATGTATCAAAGTGATGGAATAGTGTGTAGCCACAGCTGCTGACCATGGAGTATCTGTGGTATTGACATTTCAGAGGGCCCACAATAAAGTGAAAACAGCAAACAGACTGTCAGATCTCCATTAAATATGTATTTATGTTAGCGTTTACATTGCAAACTATTAACAGTAACTGCTTTTTGCAAGTACGAAACTACATAAAATGGATAAGTCTTTCAAGTTATACATTTTTGTGGTATTTAAATTTTCATGAAGATACTTAAAGGAACAAAGTAATTAATCAGAGATCTCATATACATCCATACCTTTGTGTTTGTTTTGTAACAAGACTATTTTACATAGAGAAAATAAAACTTACATACACTATTGAGATATTTGAGGTAGCATATCAGATGGATTCACATTTTTTGGCTTGGAAATGACTACTGTACTCAAACATAATGTGAAAACTTAAACATTTTTTTGACATTCTCCACCATTAACTAAAAGATGTAAGTTACCAGCTTATCATTCAAGATTAAAAATAGATAATGCAGAATAAAGAATATGCATGTTAAGTGATTTCCAGCAGGATGGACATATGCCAAAGATTACATTTGTAGACAGTATAAAATCACCATTTCCTCTTGCTTTCCTAACTTAGATACATACATATATTATAGGAGACTATTTAAGAATAAAATAGCTAAACTATCTTCCCCTTCTAGTAATGGTTATTTAATGTTGTTTTTTTAATATGGGAGTTTGGGAAGGGTATTGATGCTACAAAATAATAAACGTAATGATTGCTAAGAACCAAAAATTTTATGTGACTTGCAAGCTAACAATTGAGACTGCCAGTTTTATGGATGCTTTAGAAGACATAAGACTCCTGGTCAGAGATAAAGAGCGGTTTAATGTTCCTAGAGGTCCTAGACAGAATAACTGTATCTAAACCAGCTTTCCAAGTCCCGGTTCCCACTGAGCCAAATGTGAAGGCTGTGCTACCAGAAAGGTATTTTAAGCTCTGAAAAATCTGAATTTTCAGATGGGCACTAAATAAACCTATGCTGGCATTGAAAGCAGGTATTATCTTTGCTGTACTAGACAGGTAGCATGCCTGTCCATTGCTGTGAAGGGCATGTAAGCAAGCCTTCCTTTCACTTTGGAAGGAGGCAGGATCTTTTATCTTCTAAGGCGGCTTTCTATATAGTATTCTTAAAAAAATAGTCTAGAACAGAAGGAAGTCAGCATCTCATTTAAAAGCTGTGTAGAAATGTGAGAAAACCATGGAGAATGATCTCCACAATATCCAAAGTTCATTCTCTGCCATGTTGGTTTCCAGTGAATTTTCCCTGCAAGTATGGCAAGCCACCCACCACTCCGATTCATATGGCTGGTCAATGATGGCATCAGCTCAGTTTGCTTTATACAGAATTTAAATAAAACCACTATCAATGAAATATCAAGCAGGATGATGAGGCCAGTCCACCTTATTTACCTCAGCTACCTTCCAGGGTCCCACACAACTAGCTGAACCAATGTCATCAATAGTGGGCTTAACTTAGAACACCAGAGAACTTTCTCTTCAAGTCTTCGTGCTTTCTACTCAGCCCAAGACCCTTGCCTTGGAACTAAGACATTGCCCCAGAAGATTCAGGTGGAAAAGTGGGTAGAAATATTTGAAAACCCAAGAGACCCGGTATGCTTCCCATTCGTGTCTCTGTGGGCTGTGGTAGGAAGACTTGGTGGGCGACGTACTGAGCTAAGTGGTCATCAGCCTTTGATCTGGTTCATAGCAGTTCAGTAGATTATCCACGCACAAAAGGAGTGAAGCAAGTTAGTGCCTGGTCTCTCCACAGGACAGATTCCCTGGAGGTGGTCATGAGAACTTTGGAAGGAAAGTCTATGGACTAGTGTCAGTGGCATGTGTCACTCAGGTGACACAGGTGGCCTCCTTGCTGGCTGATAATGTAGGGTTTTAATTCATCCAAGGAATCAGGTCTGTCCTTTGTCTGTGAGGACACTCACTGCCTGAGGAGATTCAGTTCAACTTCCTCTACTTTTCCACACCACCGGTGGGTGGGGTCTGTACCCCAGGATGAGTGTGGAGCTGGGCATGGGGGTGTTGACTGGGCAGGTGCAGGGCTGTCTCCTGGTGCTTCTAGTGGATTCCTCAGTGCAATGAAAGGAGCCACAGCCAAACTGACGTGGGCACATCGTGGGTGAGGCAGATGCAGTAGTCAGTGGGGTGAAAGGAATTTCCACTAGGGCACAAGTGACGAGGTGACTCTGAGAGCCAAGTAGCCACCTGCATGCCTTCTTCATGCATCCCCATGTCTGGTGCTGCCACCCATAGGTCCTGCAGTCCGTACCACTGTCTCATTCACTGCCACTGTCCTGTGCTAGTAGCTGTCACATCACCACCTTCTCCTCCTCCTTTGGGACCTTGATATGTTCTTCCAAAGGCACAGGTGCGAGGGGCACAGGAGCATTTTAAACACCATGGAGACCCGGTGTGCCCCACTTCTGTTCACTGGGCCATGGAAGGGTACATGATGAGTGTAGTACTCGACAAGTGGTCGTCATGATTTTGATCCAGAATTATGACCAGGCAGAGGGATGGGTGGGGGTTAAACTGTGTATGGGCCTCCTATCTTGGCTGTCATTAGAGGTTGTACTCAGACAGTCTGGGAGTTGCTGCTGGAATTAATAGAGACATTTCTTGCCGAGGAATGGTCAGGCAGAATCCTGGACTTTCAGACAAAGGTCTTTGTGGAGTGTGTGTGTGTGTGTGTGTGTGTGTGTGTGACCCATGAGGAGGCCAAGAGGAGATGATTCCTGTTGTAGTCAGGGGTTGGGAGGAGAACAATTAGAATCAGGACACGTAATTTATAATATTATTTTATGATGGTCACCCAGAGTTAAACACAAGAAAGTTCAGGAAATCTGTCCACAACACTAAAAACCTGGAATATTCAGCTGAGGGCCTGGATCCCACAACAATGTTCCACATGAGTCCAGATGAAGACATAGAGCCCATGACAGTGCCTCCCACAAATCCAGCTTGAGGTCTAGAACCCACCAGAAGGACTCACTGACAGTCTGTTTTATGGATCCATGCTGGGAAGGCCCAAAGGTTAATGGTGGGAGCTAGGAAGTTTGTGCCAGTGGTGTGAAGGAGCTGTGCTGGTAGGTTGAAGGTTCTACACTGGAGCTGAGAAGTCATGCTCAAAATAAGAACCAGGGCTGCCCTGAAAAGTACCACAGCTGTCCTCAGTGACAGGGAGGTCCCGAGCTCCTCCATGAGAACCAATGGCTCAAAACAGCAACACTTAGAGAAACACACACTTAGCTCTTCTCCATGTGCTGGCAACTTTCCTCAGGTGGAACATCTACACTCAGCATCATGCTTATTTAATTCAGCTGGTTGTAAGTTGACCACCAGTTTTTAATCTATAACAACTCCCCTCTGAGGAGAGTCATGTTTAGTGACCAGATTGCCTCTCTCAGTAGTGGGAAGCAGGAAGGGGTGAGGGAAGTAGTCATAAGCCTTGTGAGTCACTTTCTGAGACTGCCTGGAGGACGGGAAGTATGGGAGGTCCATTGAGTACTTTTACTCTTGGCCCCATTCTAGTGGCTTTGTGATCAGGCTTCATAAGGCTATAAATGCTGTGCAGGTTTTTTCCAAGGCAGATGTGGTCAGGGTGCAGACCCTCAAGAGCCCAAAGGGTGCCCAAAGGCATGATGCCGTCAGCTTCCCAGCAAAGACAGGCCATCCTTCAGCACTAGTCCGGTCTGTCGTGGTAACCTGTGTCAGGGAAGCGGAACCAGCACTTTGTGGCCTGGCTGTGCTGTTGGGTGTGTCTCCAGGGTGGGTGCTGGGACAGCCCAGCCAGCATCTGGGGCCATCAGTCTCAAGCAGCCTCTGCAGCAGCTGGATTCTGTGTTGTCTCACAAGGCAGTGCTCATTGTGGGTGGCTGTGATTAAGGTACGTGACCTGAACAGGAGCTAAGTGTGCTTCTAGGCTCATGGCCCCAAAGAGGGTGACTTTACAGTGCCAGTCTGTAGTTTTCCAAATCAGAAAAACAAGATGGGCTGTATGTAATAGCCCAAAAGGTGGTAAAAATGTACCATCTTACATTGGTTTCTGTGTGCAGAGCAGAGCGGTCCTGTGGGTTTCCATGGTGTGTACTGTGGCAGGACTTGGACATTCCGACAGTCAGTGGACCCTTCTCGTGTCTGCTCACTGGGTTCAGAGTGTGCCAGGCCTGTGCACGCAGCGGGGCTGTGATGCTTAGGGCTCTACTGACGGGCTTTGCACAGGAGAGTCGGGGCGATTGTTTCCCCGAGGACACACTCTCCTGATTGGAGCCTGAGAGGCTATGCAGGCCTTGCCAGCTCCGTTCTGAATGTGTGCCATTTGTGTTTGAGAGGCGAGGCCTCTTCCTGCCTTGCTGACCAGTGGTGAGCATGACTCTAGGCCCTGTGGAAGGGACATGCAGCAGTTCTGGAAGAGCCATAGCTGGGGACATTGTCGGGGGTTAGTCTAAAGCTCAAGGGGGCCTCCACCCCTGTTGCCAGTCTCCTGCTGCAGATCACTGACGTGGAAGCCATTGTGGGCAGAGTTGTCCTTAGGGTTGTGGGCACTGGTAGAGTGTGACCTTAGGGTTGTGGGCACTGGTAGAGTGCCCAGCTTCCTGAGAGCCTTCACCAGCCCTCAAGGGGCCCCAGCTCGACATGTGTTGTGGGGTGGCTGGTGTGGGGGCCTGTGTGTCTGCAGGGTGGTGTCAGGCACAGTGCAGGGTCCCCTCAGCTGCTGGGCAGCCTCAGATCCACACTTGTCCTCACGTCCCAGGGACTTAGGGACAGCTACACAAAGTGGTGCGGGGCTTTCAGCCACCTCTGTCATGGGGTGGGCCTGGGGGCTGTGAGGTGGGCCTCTGCCTGCACACAGTGGGCACCGAAGATAGAAGCACATGTGTGGAGCTGCTTATCTCCCTGCTTGATGGAGTGGCCTCCTGGTCCTCTCTGTCCGGGACTCGCCCTACGCTTCTCCTTGGGGAGGAGTGGCCATCACTCGCATCCTGCTGAGAGCTCACGTGGGAGCTGTGCCACATCTTGATGGGGTAACAGGGCCCTTCATTCAGTGCAGGGTGCATGGTTCACTGGCTGGCTCTGACCCACTCCGCTCCCCCTAGAGCACCCCTCTCCCCACAGCTGTGTGCAGCCTGCAGAGGTCCGTTTGGGAGCCCCTCTGCGTCCCTTGGCCAACAGATGGTTCTTTTCGGTCCTCAGTCCTCTCAGTGACCGGAGAGCTCATTGGCTTCCTGCTGGAAGCAGCAGGCATGGGGGAAGGAAGGGTTAGGGCATGGAACCTGCCATGCAAAGGACTATTGCATGCTGTCCCTGGGAAGCACTGTCCTCACGGTGCTATTCCCACCTTGCGAGTCTGTGGTAGCAGTGGTGTGATGGTTGCCAACATTACTCATTTCAGCTTTGGGGACCTAGGATCAGGGGCCACACCAACTTGGCTACTTGAGTGAGGCTGTGAGCTTTCTGTCCTGCTGCTGATTTGGACTGGGCTTCATAGTGGAGGTTTTTAAGAATCCATTTTCATGTCAGCCAAGTTAATGCTGGTTTTAACATAATAGAGAGTGGAGTTTCTGGGGTAGAATCGACTGTATTCGTTACCTAGACTCCTCGGAGCCAGTGTCGTGCTCTGCAGTAGACTCTATGGTACGGACCCCGTGGGGCAGTGAAAGGCCAGGTCCCTGTTTGCACCTCACAGCTGTTCCTGGCACTCAGAGGAAACCACAGCTCTGCCACTGTCCTCGGCCTCCGCAGCCCTCTCCTGCGCCTGGCTGGGCCCGAAGGTGGCTTGGTGCATGGCCATAGGCAGCATGGCCTCAAGCAGCTCATGTAAATGCCCGTGGGTCTGCATGTCTTCTCCCTGTCAGGGGCTCCCAGGTTTCTTCTGGCGCTCGAGTTCCTGCTGCCTAAGGGCTGGTGCCTGCCTGCAACTCCTCATGGGGAGGCGGGTCCTCCCTTCCCCAGCCAGTGGAGACAGGAGCAGGATGGCACAGTTGGTGCTGCCCCTGGCCGAGCTGCTGTCTCTCAGTCTCCTTCTGTTCCTCCCTGCTGCCTGGTGGCTGCTCAGTGCGTTTGCTGTTAGCTCCCACAGACCCGGAGAATGCTGGGTCCCTGTAGCCCTGTCAACCTGTGCCTGAAGCTCTTGTCTTCCCTTTGGGGAAGCCATGTCCTCAGCCCGCTGGTTAACAAAGTGGCCTAGGTCTCCTGGTTACACAGGAGTGCAGTACTCAGAGAACTGACAGTGGCCCAGACTCCACACCCACTCCCCACAGTGCAGGTGGAGAGGATCAGGGTCCCGGTCCAGCTCTACCTCCTTTGGGAGGCAGCGCCTGTCCTGCGGTTTTGGCTTTTGGCATTGAAGCACACACTGGCTTTGCTCTGGAAGGAGCTTCTACCTGTGCATCCAAGACCTTTATCTACCAGCATCTCTAAAAGATTTGAAGAAAAGGAGTTGCTAGCCTCAGTTTACTCAGCTGCCTTTGGACTGGTCGACCTGCTGATTACCCCATCGACAGGGAAGTGGCACCGAGGTGCAAGGAGGACTTGTGACATACTGGCTGCTTGGCTGAACTGCTCAGTGACAACTGGCAGTGTCACCTGGAGTTCCAAGTGTGTCCCGACCTTGGGCCCCTTCCTTGTGGGACAAGGCAGGATCTCTTGCAGTAGGTTGCAGAGGGCAGGGGCAGAGAGCTGCTTCTCCATGAAAGGTCACTGTCCACCCCACCTTTCCATAGGGACTTTGGGAAACATGTTGCTTTTTAAAGTGAAAATTTGAGCTACAGAAAAGTTGACAGTTGCACAGTGATATAATTGTTAACCTGCCACCTAAGTTTACTGTATTTTCTTTGTTATGTGTCTGATGTCCCTATCCTTTCATCGCTCTTTTTCTGGCGTGTTTTGGAGTAAGCTACAGACCTCAGTGTCCTGGCCCTGCGCACTTCAGGGTGTGTGTCACTGTCAGGTTTCTGTTAGAGGTGAACTGCATGCACACACCCCAAGAGTGTGCAGATTCGGCCAGTTTTGGAAGTGCGCCAGGTCCTGTCAGGGTCCCTGCCCGTCCTGCCCCGGGGCTGTGTGCTGACGTGGTGAGCGGAGCTCAGTTCTGTCTGTCCCAGCACTTTGTTGTCACAGCCACACACAGGGTTATGTGTCATTTTTGCTTCACCCTAAAAGATACGTTTGAGATTTGCTACTTCATTATGTTGATTAGGAATAGATTTCTTTTTATTCAGAAGCATATTCTGTGGTCTGGGTAATCGACCAGAATTGGGTAGCATACTCTGTTAGTGGATATCTGGTATTTCCAGTGTTGACTGAGTAAAGATTCTGGGAATTTCATTGTGCAAGTGTTATCATATGTTCCATTTTAGACAGTTTATTATATGATTTCAAAAAGCAAAAATGTGGTAAATTTACCTGCCATGTCATGTAGAACTAGCTTTATCTATTTTTTGTTGACTTTTCCCACATATTCACAATATTTTCAATTGTTTTTTGTTGTTTCTTTTGCTTAGTCCACAAGATTTCTGAGTTGCCATGAGATGTGCTGTTAGGCGGGGGATGTGTAGAATTAGAATAGTGGGGGAAGGGAGACATGTCATACCACACACGCATGCACACATGCATATATGCACACACACAGGCATGCACCCCAAGGGTGAAAACTGCAGGAGGGAGGCCCCGGGCTTGGGAGAGGGATGCAGTCCAGGGGTAGCAGCAAGATGTGGGGCGCTCTAGGAGTGAGCTGGTTCCATGCTGGGGCCCTGAGCATTCCTCCCATGTGGCACCTTAGCCCATGTGAGGGTAAACCGAGGCCCAGGGCAGCTTACCTACCTGTCAGTGGGGCTGTGGAGGGACTGAGCTCACCACCCCCAGGTTCCAGCTGAGTGTTTGTCCTTCTGCCCTGGGATCCTTCCTATCATTCCATGAGTGCTGAATGAAACCACAGGCTGGAGCACGGCTGCTATCTTGGGAACTGAGAAGTGTTCCTCCTACCATTACGAGGTCCCGTCCATTAGCAGCAGTGCCTTGCTAATTATGCTTACTCACACACACGTGCACACACACACACACAAACACACGTGTGCACACACACCCCCAGTACCAGGAGCACAGAGCCCACAATTGCAGTGTGAGATTCTGATGGGACAAAAGGCTCTAAGTGTCGCATTGTGAATGTGACTGAGGAACCTGGCCAGTGTGCGTTTCCTTCACCCAGAACGTGCTGAGTCGCATCTGAAATCTCACGTTTCCTCTCTGTCAAGTCTGATGCCCTGAAACATATCCTCTCATGAGCCATTTGCACACAGGTCGGATGTCCTGTGACGCCTGTTTCCCACCCTGCAGCCCCAGCTGCTCCGTGGCACTGCCTGTTGTGCTTTGTGATGCTGAAGTGGCTGTTCTCGAGCCGGCTAAATGCTGATAAGCTGGAGACTGCAGCCAGGTGCTTGTGGGGTGATCCCGGGAGTGCCAGGGATGTAGAGGCACTGTCCTCCTCCTTCCCCTCCTCCCTCTCCCCTCCTCTCCCTCTCCCTTCCCCTGTCCTCCCCCTTCCCTCCTCCTTCCTTCCTCCTCCTCCACCCCAGCAGGGCAGCTTGGTGCTGCTGCCACCGCCTCTGTGTCCTTGGAAGCCCTGTCCCAGGTCCTGGATCCCCTGCCCAAGTGAACACCAGTGCAGCAGCACCCCTGCCCTGTCTGTCCACCCTGTTGTTTCCCATGTACTGCACTTCGGACAGCATATGTTTCCATGTAGAACAGGTCAGCTCTTACTGTACTGCTTTAAAGGTAATCCTGGTCTCTCCTGTATTCCCATACCTGAAATCTTTAAAATGTCTCTGACTTTAGTAATTAAAATGTTGGGATAAATCCCACTTTCAATTTTGTTTTTCTCACTAAAGAAAAATTATTTAATGGGTTATATTTTAAATGTGTTCTATAACAGCAAAATGGTATGTTTTAATTAAGAGTCAGATGCATGATCTGAGGTGGCTTCTGATATCCTGAGCAGGATGGCAGTCACCTCCTGGAACCGTCAGCATGGCTGGAGACCTTGTGCTTCACTGGTGTTCTCTTCCTTCTACCTGCTGTCCTGTCTTTCACTCTTCAGCCTGCCTCATCTCAGGACTGCTTAGCTCCACAGTCAGCAAGGCAAAGGGCGTTGGTTTCACACCAAGCTCAGCTGTGCCCTCGGAAGTGGCAGGGAGATTTTTTTGCAGGCATCGTGGCTACATCTCCTCCTGTCTCTAGACATCGTGTCTTTGCTTCTATTCTGGAATTGCCTGTCTTATCTCTTGAACATCAAAGTGCCCTTCAGGGCAGTCATGCTGCTTGCTTTATATCTGCTATCTCACTTTACTAAATGTAGAATCTTGATGACAAGTGGTAGGTGCATAGATTAAAGTGAATTGACTTTCTGGACCATTGGGATCCTAAAATATTATTGGAATTCCAGTACAGTGACTTTGTTTGTTTTTCTTTAGGAAAAACAAGAACATTTTGAGTCTGTCCAGCTGAAATCCTCACGATCCCCCAATATATGAAGTGGTCATGCTGTGGGCTTCAAAGGCATGGCCCGAGAGCCCTGCTCCCCAGCGGTGCAGGCCCCTGATGAGGACCTGTCCCTGACAGCTGTGCTGCTGAGGAGAGAGGAGGATGGTCGGGGGCCATACCATGCACTCCAAGGACTTGCCAGACCGAGGAACGCAAGTGAACTGGGTCTGACTGCAGAGAACTTCACTCAGGAAGAGATGTACTATCCACCCGAGAGCTGGGCCCATGCCATGGGTGGGTGGGTGGAGGCCCTCCCCTCCTCCTGTCCTCTAGTGGGTGTGCCCTGCAGTGCGGTTGTGGGCACACATCTGGGATCTCATTTATGTCTTGTCTGTGTTTATATTTTGGAAAAGATTGGAAAAATTTTCTAAGGTATAATTATTTTTCCCATTATTTATTTTCCCAACAGACCTTAAATCATCTTTTCTATTAAAAATGGTGAGCAATGAAAACAATAAACTTTTCATTTTAGTAGGGTATTTTCTCTTAATTTCAAAAACTTAGTAATGTTTTGGGGGAATTAGCGTGTGCTTAGGCTATTTAGTTCCAACCTTGCCTTCAAAGCACCATCCTTGTTGGAACTGGGAGGAAGAGTTTGATCGAAAGCTTGACAGAATCTTAAAACAATTGAAAAGGCAGCAAGAAGCCTCAACTTCCCTGGTACCCAGGAGGTGGGGCCTGACATGGCGGGCCCCTAGGGTGGAGCAGGAGAGCTGCTTGTTCGGGCACTTGCACAGCCTTGGAGAGCAGCGTGGGCCCTACCTGTAAGCTGGGATGCCTGCCTGTGGCATTGGGGATTTGTGGTCTTTAGAGCACTGTGTGGGGCTCCCCGGGCCAGGCACAGGAGGTGATGTGATTTTCCTGCTACAGGACTGTGAGGATTGGGGTGGTCTGGGGGCATCTTCTCATGCCCATAAAGCAATGTTCATGATGAGAATGTGGGTACACTGAAGTACCTGTGAAGTGTCATTCCTACTCCATCGTAATCCAGGAAATTGTGATACTTCTTACCATGGGTTACTAGTGTTCATAGAACTGATTTGCTGAAAAAAGTTTGAAAGTGGATTTGACCAAGTTTGTGTAAACTTTGTTTAGAGCTAAGAAAAAGGAAATTTTCCTGGCATTGCTGACCTAAGGTGCCTGGATGTTTCCAATAAACAGTGACCTGTGTAGATCTTCACCCAGATTTTCCAGCAGCTTGTGACTGGCAAGGCACATGGGTGGTCCCCGACGAACTCGCCCAGGTGTGGCTATGAAGTCTGACTTGTAACCTGTGGTCCTGTTGCTGTGGAGACTGGGGGAAGTGCTCTGGCCGGTGCAGGAGATGCTAGACCACTTGCCACTGTGGGATGGATGGATGCTTGTTTTGTGTACAGATGAAATTCTTATACTATTCTTTGTCCTGGGACTCGAGGTCACTTAGCAACAAAACTTCTTGGACCATTTATATAGCAAGAATTATTTTGGCACTGTTCATTTTTGTCCCATGAGTGGGGCATCAGCATGTCTTTCTCCACTTTGGTACAGGTTTAACCAGGAAAATGAAATGGATCTGAAGGCGAGCATTCTGAGGCAGGAAGCTGCACGGCCAGACAGGGTGGGAAGCCCCTGCTGTGCCCGTCCCCTCCTCCCCTCCGCTGTGCATATGTGTGTGTCCCAAGCCAGCGCGGAACTGGGCTTTGCTCCCAGTTGCTGCTTCTTGTCTTATCACTGGACTCAAATCTCTAATGTCAGAAATGCCTTAAATTTTAAGGAATGCTCTGAAAATGTAGTTGATATGGATGACTTTATTTATCTTATTTCTAATTTTAGGTATTAAGTGGATGTCATCAGCTCAGTCCCATTTTGGGAAGGAGCTGCCTTGTTCCTTTGGATTTCAGCAGATTGTCATTTTATTTCAAAAGGTGAAGGAGGATGATAGAAAGCATGTTATGAGGAAAATTTTCAGACCTGACTGTAGAATTCACTTTGTGTTATGTCTGGCCTTTGCAAAGCTCAGAGAAATGTTGAAAGGCATAAACAAATTTAATTGACATTTCTTCTTCCCCCCTCCCATGGTGGAGAAAGTTATTGGTTATTTTCCTAAAAGGCACATTTTTGAAGCCTTAAATACTTCATTAAACCGTCACCTGTAGCATCCCTTGGTACTCTGTCAAAACCTGTTTAAATCAGTTTCCCACTGGACAAGAGAAATCTTGTGTGGATAAATTCTGTCATTAACAGTGCTGAGTGATTTTATTTGTGTTTGCTTGATTTAAAAGGCTGAATTTTACTAGTATTGACTTTCTCATTCTTTGGTTACTAATAATCACATCCTTCCTGGGATTAAAAATATTACACAGTAGTTTTGCTTAGACCTTTGTCATTTCCTTCCTGAGGATAAGTGTGGCGTGCGTTGGCCATATAGAGGAGCCACTTGGGCTCATGACTTGCTCATGACTTGGGCCATTGTCACTCGGTATCTCTCCATGGAGCTGTGCTCTGACTCAGGGCCATTCCCAAGGGAAGAACTGTATCTTTCCTTTTCTCCTTGTAAAAAGACAGTACCCCTGGGGGTGAGGGTGAGAGGAGGGCTCCACTGCTAATTGAAAGTCCATGCACGACTTGCAATTATCTTTTCACATGAATGATAGGTAGAAGAGACTGTTAGAAGACCTGAGATTCCCCCACCTTCATTTTATAGCAGTTTTAAATACAAAACCCAGTCTAAATTAAGGTTTTCTTATGAAGAGAGTCTAAGGGAAGAAAACTTTCAAAAAATCCAAACACCTGCCTCATTCCTTGGTGTCAAAGTAGAGTTCACATCTGCAGCACTTGGTGGAGTCAGCTGGGCAGGATTCTGGTGCATGGCTGTGCAAAGGTCTGGTGGGACAGGAGCCCTGGCTCTGCAGAACCTGTAGGCTCTGCTGCATCTGCTCAGCTCTGCCACTGTGGCCCGAGGGCAGCTGGGGACAAGAAACAGGGCGTTTTTCTCCAGATAGAACTATACCCGTGCTCCCCAGAACCATAGCCTCATTAAGTTCCACACTTTAAATATTCTTCTTTTGATGTTTTTCAGTTATTTAAAAATAGAGATGCTTTCTCAGCTCAACAGATTTAAACAGGAGGTTGGCTGGATTTGTCTACCCTGGTGCGGATGACCACAGCCATGGCGGCACTGGGTAGGAGGTCAGCCTGCACCGATGTGCTGCCTTTGGGCTCACTGCTTTGGCAGCGAGCTGGGCACCTGAGTATGCAAGGAGGAAATGCGCAGTCACCTGTCCTCCACAATCCACTTACCCCCCAAAGACGAGTCAGGATGTGCTCCCAGTCCTCTGCAGTGCTGGGCTCCACTGTGGGTGTTCATTGGCAGAGGGTGAAACCAAACCAAGTGAAGTAGTACACAGTAAATTAGCAAGACAGATGTTAACATCTTCTGTCATGGAGGCGTCTATGACGGTGCTAAGACAAGTGGCGTTAGAAGTAATAGTCCATCTGATGTAAATTCATGTCAGACAACCAAGTGGAACTAATTGATAATGCACTGCAGTAGCTCCAGTGTAATTCTTGAGAGCTGGCCCTGTAGCCCCCTGGTTTATTTTCATTTGATAGGATGGGGCACACCTTGGTCTTTGAACATTTACCAAGCCCTACTTCCACACTTGAGGAACTTCAGAAGACACTTAGGACCCCTTCACTGATGGGCATTCCAAGGAACAGGTCTTCGGTGTACTTGAACTGAATGTCCTGTAACAACTTTTCATTTGTTGGAATTTTCTTTATCTTATTAACTCCTGGAAGGAGGACCCTAAAATAGCTTGTAAATTTTGGTAGATTTGGTTGGAGGGAGGCATTATTTTCTTTATCTCAGATAACTGATTGTGCATAATTTTGATTGCATTTCAAATAAAAGAGAGGCACCAATGAGACTGCAGATTTGACCCTCCATAAACCATCCTCCTGGCCACTCACTCTTATAAGCTTCTGTAGCTCACAGCCCTTTTCTGAGAGCCTCTGGGACCCAAAACTTGCTGTGAACAATGAATAAAGCAGCAGGGACCCTCCAGGGCCACAAGCTGGACATGAGGAGGCCAACTCGGCCTTTTGCCAGCTGGTCTTTAAGGCTGTGCTCTGCCTTCTTCAGGTTTCCTACAGTTAAAAAATAACAGCTTCTTGCTTTATCACACATACTTGGATGGTCAGAAAGTGTATTATTGTTTAAGCCAGAGAGGACAGAGAACACGCCAAGGTAAACATTCCAAAAATCCAGGCAATTGAGTGCGTAGTCTAACGTGTGTGTTTTAGGGAATGAGTTCTATCATTCAGCCTGGGCTCCTTGAATTCAGGAAGTTTTGCAAAGATGTATCAAGTTCAACCAGTTTTATATTCTGTGAGAATGAAATGTTACTTTTTGTTTTAAGAAAACAAAAACTTGTTTGTTTTTAATGCTATATAAAACAATGTTATATAAAACTTTATATATGTTATATAAAACTTTATCATGGCTATTTTCTGTACACAGGTTTAAATATTGCATTGTTTGTCTGTGTGAGAAACCTAAAGGGTAAGTAAAGAGCATCAAGGAGGTTGGATACTGGGGAGTCAGAAAAACTGGATCAAATGGGGAGGGGGACTGGAAGGGGAGAGAGACAGGAAGCGAAACAGGGTGAAAAAAGGTCTTTAAAAATTATCTGTGGCTCCCAAGTCAGACAGTGCATTTTCAGATCAGAGTCAAGGCATGTGTCAAGGAAGGATAAAGTGAGTGCTAGAGGTGACAACTTCTCAGAGCCCGGCAGCGGTGAGGTGTCAGCTCCGGACCCACTGTGTCCTCACTGCTCATGCCCAAGCCTGACTGTCCTGTCCTGAGCTGTGGTGGTCTCTTGGCTGGGCCTGCACGCTGCCCCGCACTCCCTCTCCTGCAGCCACCACCTCCACAGCCTTGTTCTGCCCCCCCCAGTAGCAGCTGCTCCTGAGAGGTGACCCATTCCTTCTGCCAGATGCAGCCACAGGGAAAGTAATTTGTGTCATTTAGTGGTGTGGAATCTTAGTCTACTCCTCACTCCTCAAGTCCTGGGTTCCTGTTAGAAAAGGAGAATTCAGGACCTGGGGACACATTGCTTTGGGCATCTAGTAGGCTTTGGATTGGTAGACGTGGTTACAGATTCAAATGCATGCACAAAGGAAAGCCCTCTCACAGCCGACAGCCTTCTTTCCTCCCACCAGTTCTGTGGGCTTCTGTGTGCCTGGGCACTGGTGTTCAGATGCTTGTGAAATACTGGATTCCTTGCTTGTCACATGCCCTGTTTAGTCTGTGTGTCCCTCAGATCTCTGACTTTTTCCTTTATCTTCCTTGGTCACAGTCCCTTCATTAAAATATCTTCTGATCTTTACCTTCTTAAATGCAAAGTTTATATCTAATTCCTCTTTCTATCCTTGTGACCACAGTGACTTCAAAACGTCATGTTTGCATCCTACCCCTGGAACTTGAAAGTGCTGCTTTACTTGGGAGAAAAGACTTTGCATACATGAGGTCGAGATGAGCTCACCCTTGGTTATTGCAGTGGGCACTTGCCTTCTCCCTCTGAGCACCCTCTCTACACAGGGGACTGTGACAAAGACAAGACAGGACCACAGTGATATGGCCACAGCCCGGAAGCCTCCTACCCTGGATGCTGGGAAAGGAACAAACAGGTTCTTTGCATTCACAAGGGAGCATGGCCCTACACACATCACCTTTTAGATCTGTGGCCTCTGTCACAGAAAGAACATGTTTTTGTTTTTTTAACTTTATGGTGTTGTCAGCTACTAGAGAGCCAAACACTGTCCATGGTACCTGTTGCAGGAGCTGGCAGATATATGTGTTCCCAGTAACTTCCTAGAGAATAAATTACTTGCAGCTAGGTATGGTGACACTCGCCTATAATCTCAGCACTTGTGAGGCTGAGGCAGGAGGAGAATTGCGAGTTCGAGGCCAACTTGGGCTGCAAAGTAAGTTCAAGGCCAGCCTGAACTGCATAGTGAAACTCTGTCTCAAAAGGACAACAAACAAAATTTGCTACTAAAAGTCTGACAGACATAGGACAATCCTGGTAAAAATAATCCAATTTTAGCTTGCCCACACTTTTTCTATTTCCTCTTTTATTTAGTGAGTAAAACATGGAAGTTTAGTGATGAGCGTGTGTGCCCCTCAGTGGTGGGTAGGGGTCACTTCCTGGGCACTTGCCGACCCAGGGCGTTTGGGGGGAACAAGCGTCTGCAGCCCCCAGGATGGCTCTTTACCTCAGAGCCAGTTCCAGCAATTCTGGGGTATCCCAGGGTTGGTACCATAGTGACACCTGTGGTGCCGCCAGTCCCTTTCTGCTCATCGTGACCTTGACGAAGTCCAGTTCTCTCTCCAGCCCTCCAGCAGGGGGCGGCCTGCGTTCCAAGCTGTGTGGCTGTGAAGAGGGGCACGGTCCGGTCCGGTGATTCCTTCCAAAATCAAAAGTAGACAGGACTTGCAGTCCATCTGTTCACATCGCCTCAAGAGACTCAAAAAGGACAAACCGTTTTCCACCATGCTGGAAAACCATGAGGTTTAATTCCCAGTGCCTTTACATTAATACAGATGCTTTTTATTTTGTGCTCAGAAAAAAAATCTGTTACACATAATATAACTTTAATATACAACATAGAAACATCCTAAATTAGTTACAACAAGGACCTACAAAAACTTGATAGGAAAAAGTTACCTAATATTGCCACCGTAGTTGTAGTAGACTGACCCTGTCAGACCCTGTCACCCATGCTCAGCTCTGTAAACAATGGTTATTTCTGTGTTCTGGGAACCGTTAATAATAGGGGCACGAAAATCAGCCTAGAAAATCCTAGCACATGACTATACTGTACAGTCCTCAAAAATAATTTATGCACTGCTTCTAAAAAAGGGTCCAGGGCCTTTTGTTCTGTCTCTGCGTTCAGGAGCTGCCCGCGGCACCAGTGTCTAACAGTCTAACACTGCAGTGCTGAGCGAGCGGGGTCGCGGTCACAGCGAGGAGGTGGTGGAGTCCAGGACTTCACGCCCGTTGCACACAGTGGGGACGTAAGTGCTGGCGGAGGCTGCAAAACAAAGCAACAAGAGGCTCAGTTAGGGGCCCTGCGGGAAGAACACACGCGGGGTGAAAATGAAGGACAAAACCTGCTTTAACTAGGCTTTGGAAAGCGACTGTCCATGGCAGCTTCCCAGGTGTTTTCTGATCAGTGTTAGTTTGCACACAAACGCTAAGAATGCACTTTCACAAGGGGCCAGCGCCATGCGGAGAGAGCTTACAGCACAATCAGGGCTGGAAGAAGTCTCTCGGGCTGAAATGAGCTTTGATAATCCACAGACTGGTCAAAATACAATGTGCAGCACTAAAGGTCCTTAGCAAATTTTTACAACTGTTAAACTATTGACTAGTTCAACACCTGCAAGCATGTTGTTCCCCCAGGAGCTCTGAGCCATGCCCCCCAGGACCTGGAAGGAGACACCAATACTGCCCAGACTGTGTCGCCTGGGGAACAGCAGTGAGGGCTGTGTGTGCTGAGGGCTTTGATTTTACCTTGTTCTTGGAAGCCTAAACCTAACCCTGCCCCAAGGGTGGTGCCCTTCCTTGTAATGACAGTGGTGTCAGCACTGGCATGGTAACACAAGCGTGCATGTTCATGAGTCTTTTACGAGACTGTTTTATCAGGTACAATTTTTAGCTATGGACTTGTTGGTAAAGTTTTGTTTCTATGAGAAATCCAGCAGCACATAGGTTTTTTCCACTTCACCTTCAATGATTTTTCTTTTCACTGAATAAAGACAAAAGCATGGGGCTTCATTTACCGTGGGATGAAGGCCACAAGCAGGCGGGGCTAGAGGGAGAGAGGACCTTCTGCAGCCTCCCAGGTCTCTGCGTGGCCATCCTGGCCCTGTCCATCCAGACACTGAGCAGAGGAGCTGGCCTCTGGGCCCCCAGACCACAACCAGACCACGTAGATCAGCCCCGGACCCGTACTCAAGGGCTCAAACTAATCTGATGCCATAGTGGATGGAGTCTTGCCCCATAAAACTGCATTTTTCACTGGAATGTTTTAAACACTGAGCAGTGACTGCCTGTGAAATCTGAGGGGCTGTGGCATTCAGTGGGGAGAACACACCGTCTTCTGGGGAGTTCATGTCGCCTCTAGGGAAACTCCAGGCCCTGGGCTTCACATCATATCTGGATGAGTCCTCTGGCTGCCTGCTGTGACTGGGTCAGGCATATGCTGACTCTTTGGGGGTCCCCCTTTTATCATTGTTAGGATCAGCTTCAATCTCCTTTCCATTGTGAATGTGTTAACAGCTAAATTGTCTTGGAGGGCAGGGGAAGCATAAGGGGCATGTCCTGAAACTTCTATAGTGAAGGCATTTAAACATGGTTTATACCAGACAAATACCTGATGGAAAGTGGCTACAATAATAACCCCACATGTGAGGACTTTATTTTATTCTTTACAAAGTCTATGCTTGATCGAATTCTGGTATCACTGCCAAAACCAGGTAAGGTAAGAGAAAGAGCAAGGCAAGATGAAGTTCAAGCCTCAGGTACCTGGAAGCTGAGGACAGATGGCCAGATCATCCCATGTATGCTCTTGCCACAGCCCCGTGTCCACCTGCCTGATTAGTGCCTGGGAGCAGCAGCGTTGTGGACATTTCAGGGTCCCTCAACAGAGCAGAGCTCTTGATTCCGTAACCGCACGCCTTCAGCCTTTCTTTCTTCAGTGATCTCACTGCCTTCCCAAACACAAACACTGCAGCATATGCTTAACCTTCCTGTCCTTCCTGATGTCAGATCTGTCACGAGGTCCATTTGGCTTTGTCTTTACGTCTGAGTGTTTCTACTGGTGCATGACAGCCTGGGCCAAGCCAGCGGTATCTCTGTCCTGAGTATTGCAAGGTGTCCTACTGGCACCTCTGTACTCTTACCTCCTGGTTCTTCCTTCTCTGCACAGTTTTAAGACCATGGTCATTCATGGATTTGGCCAGCGATGGGCTGAAAGCCCTCAGAAAAGCATATTTGTGCAGGACACATGCAGATTTCCCCCTACTGCAATGCAGTGTAATGACTATTTACTCAGCGCTCCGCTGGGTGAGGTACTGTAGTAACCTGTGCTAGAGTGGTGCACAAAATACACTACGCTACTGTGCTGTCATATCAGGCTCTCTTGCCCCTTGGACCCAGATACCCACAGAGCTGGTGGGGCAGCGCAGAGACCCGTGGCCCTGGACACTGAGGGGCGGCTGTGTTCTGAACACAGGTCACCGAGCTGTGACCACCAGTGGTTTCCTTGTGTGCGCTGCTCTCTCCCCGGCTCCCTGGCTTAGGGCTCCAGCACCCATGGCTCTCTGCCTCTGCTTTCCCCAGTCTCTGTGAGTGTTCTCTCCTCTCAGCAGCTGCTTTTCAGCACAGCGTGTCTGCCTCTCTCCACCCTACCTTTTCAGTGGGCTACGCTGCAGGAATGTCCTCTCCTACTGGCACACCTGGCTCCTCCTTGGTGCACATCTGAAATCCCTCTTCCCCAGAAAGCTACCATCTGCCGGAGGACCAGGGGCTTGTTTTCTCTCCCTGGTTTAAAATGCAGCATGGCCTACATGCTGCTGCCTGAAGTTTTGCTCCCTTCTTGTTACTTCTCTTTCTCTGTGTGTTCCTGACCAGCAAGATGCAGAGGCTATGCTGTTTCCTCATGATCGCTAGTGCCCACATGGACCAGACCCTGTCTGATTTCCTCAATGGTCACCTAAATATTCATGTTTTGAGGAACAAGGGACTCTTATGTCAATGTAAGAAAGAGCCTGTCACACACAGAAGGCCTGTGCACAGCTTGCTGGGGACAGGAGAGCCCTCCTGTTTCTGAGCCAAATCCACTGCCCACAGAGAGACCAGCCAGCCTGAGAAGCCCAGGCCAGGCTGCTGCCTTGGACCTACCAGTCCCTGCCTCTCCTCCAGAAGCAGGTCTGGTCAGTATTTCCAGGCAGGCCTTTCATTTCCAGAGACCAATGAGCAATGACATCAGGGGATCAAGGAGAAGAGGAGCAGCACATGCACCAGTCCGGCTCTTCCCGGCTGCGCTTCCAGGGCTGCCACAGAAGCTGGGACAAAGCCCTAGCCTTTGAAGCCTGTGCCTCCTACTTAAAAAGTTGAGAGTTTTTTAACAAGGAAGGAATGGCAGGACCTGCAAAGGCCAGCTTTGTGGCTTTGACTGTCTTTCTGATTTGCACCCCACGGATGTCACTCATGTCCTTACCTGCTCCACAGGGACATCGGGGAAGCCTCATGCCAGCAGGTCTGAACTCGGGGAGGAACTTAATACAAATTCAGGCTTTCTCATAAGGAGTAACAACAGCCAAAGTCTCCCATGAAACCCTGCAGGTTTTCTCTCTGAGTGCTTTTTAGTGAGTCGAAGGAAACTTATTTGCATGTTTCTGCTTTACTGTTTCATCTGTAGCTTTTGCTAGTGCATTTTATTATGTAAAAATATTCTCACTTTTGAACATGCTGCTGAATATAGTAGAGGAAATTATTGTTTCATGAGTTTACTATCCCAATTACCTTGCCTTTCATAAATATTTTACTTGTGCCTCCCATATTAGCACATCTGTTACTCCCTAAAGCAGTAAAGTACATGGAATAGTAGAGGACTATCACTTCTGTGTGTGTGTGTGTGACAAGCTTTTGCTGTTATTCTGATGAAATTCTCATGAGGTCTTAATGGTGTAAACATGGCCCATTTTCTTTAGTGCAGTTAAGCAGGTTTCTATAATCACTCTCTTGCCAGAAACAGGAGGTGTGCAGCCTGCTTTGGCCTTCTTGGGACCTGGGTAAACAGCAACTGTTCCTTGGGGGAAAGGCAGTGCTTTCTGCCACTCAAAGTCAACACTGGAGACAGCTGCCATAGTCGTCTTGTTTTCCTTGACTGGTAATACTGGGCGGCAGTTTAGTGACAGAGGCTGGTCCTTAAGGGACACTGTCTTGCGATACCTCTGGGATACACTACACTCGGGAGAAATAAAAAAGTATTTTAGCAGGAGAGAAGTTCCAGTTTGCTCCCATCCATTCCATTTCTCCACTCCTGATGACCCCAAGTAACTGATGGCTTAGATATTTAAAGTGGTGGCCAAGATCCATGCCCCCTGGCCACCATGGCCTTGCCTTCCTGCTCACTCCCTAGGTCTGTTTCGTTGCTCATCACGTGACACAGTGTGTCCTGTTCCAGAAGTTCATTTGGGGAGAAAGTGACACTGCACTGCTGGCTTGGTCATCTTGCTGGCAGAGAATTCCTTCTGGAAAGGTAGGGGTGTCCTCTGTATGAGCCAAGTAGTGCTCTTGAACTATGAACAGCAGATTAATATGAAATTCTATAATTATGCTGAGGAATAAAAATCTATACGCCTTTGTTTCTAAATGCAGAGTTAGAACTGTAGGGAGGCAGCCATGGGAGATCATTTCTCATTCAGTGGTTCTTTTCCTGTGAGACAAGGTGAAGAAGACATGGATGGTCTTATGGTTACAATACCGCTTAGCTGCTGTATCAGCAGCAATGCCGCCTCGTTTCCAACTAACTGCCTCATAGTAGGAGGCAAGGGCTTTGGGTGCAACCTCCCAGGGCAGAGACTTATCAACTACGGTTGGGAACACCAGTCCCAGAGCCAGGCACTGATGAAGCAGAGCCTGTGGCCAGTACCAGATAAGAGCCGAACCCAAACCTGGAACCAGTCTTCTGGCAGGAGACTGAGCGGGGCCATGTGCCTCCACTGGCAGAGAAGACACAGAAGGACACAGCAAAGCACTGTGGCCACTGCCCTCATGACCTTGTGAGGCTCCTTTCTGCATGGAGGACATGGTTTCTCTTTTTCCTTCAAAGCACCCTTTTCTCTCTGAGCTCTTCTTTTGCACTTCTTTTTGCTGCAAAATAAATGGGAATGTCCATGCCAACTACGGTGATTTACAACACACAACCGGCAGGTCCAAGGGTCTGGAAAACTCTCGCTGTTCCACTGCTTTCTCCTCACCACCTCCTTGGTGTCAAGTCTTCTTTTCTATCCAGATAGGGATCGAGAGCTCATTTGCTCGGTGGTTATGTGAGCACCAGGCCTAAGCCAGGTGAGATGAGAGTCCATGAGGGCCTCTGTCCCCCTCTGCCACAGAACCAACCCTCCTGGCTTCATCTTGTCATGTCAGCATTTAATGCCATCAGCACAAGCATGCCACCATCACCCTGACCTAAGTCACTGCCCCCAGGTGCCCACTGCCTTCACAGAAACGTTCAAGTCTTCACAGTGGCGTTCGAGGCCCCTGCAAGCTGCTCCCGGGAGCACCAGCTTCTCTGGCCACTGTGTTTGCTCTCCCATGGCCATGCTGGCCTCCCCACTGTCCTCCCAACTAAGAGCTTTTGCAGGTGTTCCTCCTCATGCCTTGAGCAGCCACGTGACTGCTTATGGTGAGCACAGTGTTGGTTTTCTTCCTGATGCTCTGAGAGCTCCATAAACTTGTGACTCTGCCCCGTGGTCTTCATGGTCCCATCCGCCTCACCAGAACTGACCTGGGGTGTGTTGATGCTTTATGGGTCGGTGACCCTGCTTGGCCCAACTGGAGCAGCAGCAGCAGCAGAGTAGAATCTACCGATGAGTTCATCACGCAACCCTGGAGACAAGCACTGACAATTGGCTCAAAGAACAATGAGCAAGGCAGCTGAAGCTTTCTCTTGTCTTCACTTACTGGTGAGGGGCCCTGTCTCAAAGTCTCCAAAATCAGACTTGGTAAGGGGTACTTCCTGCCCCATTTCTTCCTGTGTAGGAAGTTCTTGTGCTGTGTACACAAACCTTTCTGGTTAGGAATGTTCTCCAGAGAATTTTATTCGCACTGAACGGAAAAGGAAGTGGGGAAGATAACTGAGTATAATAAACTGATGTGAAGTCTCCCCTTTTCTCTGTTCTAAGGTGGAGAGCACAAGAAGCCAATGTGTAGGCACCAGTTGATTATGTACATGTTCCCTCTTTCAGGTAAATATATGCACAGAGTTCTGAGTACGACTCCAGGATCCCATAGATGAGATGAACTTGGAGCCACATGGAAATGTGTTTGGCTGCAGGCCTCTGTACTGGGCTCTGATACATAGCTCCTGAACCAAAATCTGGCCAGATGTGCAGGACAGAGGGAATGGCCAATGCCGTTTAATTCAAGACAAGGGTAGGTAATGAGGGAAATTATGCCTTCGACTTAAACATCTAGCCAAGAGCTATTAATAATATATCTCATTCGTGTCTTTGTCACATCTCATTTCCAAAAGGCTTTGCAGTTCCCTTCTTTGTGGGCAGCGTCCCCACAGCAGACTGCAGCAAACACAGCTTATGCTGCTGGACTCCCTAGCACAGGGCTTTGGGTGGGAGGGCAAGTCCATACGTAGGTCCAGATTCGTCAGGGAGAGAACTGCAGGAAGAGCCTTTAACTAAAAAAATCACTGAACCTGCATGTGTGAAGATGCTTGCTGTCAGATACTAGCCTGCAGGCGAATCTTAAAACCCAGCTGAGGCAGAAAATCCCAAGCCAGAGGACTCACAAAGCAGATTTTGAGAGTTTTATTTGTGCTTTCAGTAGCAAATTCCCTGAGGAATCCAGTAGCCAGGATCCTAGTTTCTTATCCGGACTAGGCCTGCCTGGCCCCAGCCTCAGTGGTCGCTGCTATTACAGAAATGGACTGCACCTGCTTGGAGGTGGGGAAGACTAGAAAAACAGTAAAGAGCAATTTAAGGGTTGGCAAAGCGCAGTTTACAGCAATGATGCTACGCGGAGGGCAGGAAAGGTAGCAAGCACCATCTCTCACACAGGCAGGACTTCGGGGCTCCATCCAGGACTCCTCCTCCTGTCCTCCAGACAGCGGGATGGGGGGAGGCTCCTGGGAACCCCCGGTGGATACTTTGAAGGGAAAATTGGATCAGCCACTGTCTGAACTGGCCGCACTGGCTGTATGCTGGCTGGAAGCCAACGTTTTGCTTTTCTGAATGCTCTCGGCAACTCCTGCACTGCACACTGAGGGCCTTAAGACAAAAGATCAGGCAAACATACCCTCATCCTAAGGATGGGCCAGGGATTTAGCTCAGTGGCTTAAATGTCTGCCTGGCAAGCACGAGGCCATGAGTTTGATTCCTGGTACAAGAAAAAAAAAAAATGGGCTGGGGATTTAGCTCAGCGGCATAAGCGCCTGCCTCGCAAATGCGTCGTCGTGAGTTCGATCCTGGTACCAAAAACAAAAACAGAAGCAAAAAGGATTGGTATTCTAAATAGGTCTCTAACACCCCAGGAAGCCAAGAGTCACCATCCCAACCCCCAACAGGAAGAGTCATGCCCACTTGCTAGTGACTTACCTCCCTTTTTGATCCTGATTTAATCAATTTTACCTGAGCAATACACTCCAATCTTATTGATTGACCATAGTTCTGTCTCTCTTCATTCCTGCCTGCCTTGCTATTTCCCATGCTTTCCCCACCTTGGACCTGCCTCACTGTAGCTTTACAATTCCCTAGCAAAGACAGAGTCTTTGGCAACCCATTGGGGACTCTTCTGTCTCTCTCCCAGACAGATGCTTTCTTTCTCTCAGTAAATGTATTCTGCTCTTAACTTTCATGCCTAAAATTCACTCTTCAAGTTTAGAGAACACCAACTCTTACCAGACACCTAGTAGGTCGGGCGTTTCGTTCTCCTGTATCAGCAACATGGAGGAGAAACTGGCCATTGTGCAGCACTTCCTCATGAGGCACAGTCTGACCCACGGTGGTTCGGCCCTTCTAACTCAAGGTCTCAGAACCTTGGGGTGGGTGAGGCCCAGCCTGGCCCTCAGCTGGTGGCTCTCTGGACTACTATGCCAGCATATTAGAAATCTGCTCCCTCGGTCTCTTGTCCTGTTACTTTCATTGTAAAATGGAAAATACTTCGTAATGAAGAATAACTCCACAACGTGAGCAGCTCATCAGTTGTGGTCCAGGCAGGTGACTTTGTGAGTGAGGTTGGTCAGGGAAATCTTTCTCCATCTGCCCACAGCTCCTCAGGGACCCAGGTGCAGGCATCACCAGTTAGCAGAAGCCTTTTGGCTGGCGGTGCTGCTAACGCTATGCACGAGTCTAAGTGATCACCACGGGTAAGAGGAATGTAGACTGTAGGGCCCGGTCTTGGGTACAGGACATCTCCAAGCCCGCGGCGAGCACGTTACCCCTCGCCCCCTCCCTGGTGGCTGCCCACATCCATGCCTTCCTTCAGCCCTGCACAGACCCCAAAGGGCCTCGCCACCACTGCCTCCACTTGCCTCCTTCCAGCTAGGCAGCCCCGCCGACGTCCCCGTCACGCACTCTGGACTTCCTGTCTCCAGGAGCAGCTCTGAGGGGTCCTTTGGCTAAGGAGAACGAAGTAAAGAATGACGTCTTTTGTTTTTCATCCAAATACAAAGGGTATTTGCTTAGAGGTGGGTGGGAGATGCTTACATGTGGGATGGGTGGAGGACAGCAAGGTCTCTGGTCCACTGCCTGGGGTGGAGGGGGAGGTGTCCACTTCCCCTAAACATCTCCTTGGGGGCCTGTGACTCTGCCCTGGAGATGCCCCCACACCCCACCTCTGCAGGGAGTGTGGATCCAGCCCTCTCCCTCCTGAAGGTCAATAAGGGCCTCCCCTAACCGTCCTGGGTCAGTGCCGAAGCAGACAAGGGTGCTGGCGTGGTGGTTCCCAGAGTTTTCCTCCTAGGCCACTTTTCCTGAACCAGATGGTTATCAGTTCCAGACGAGGTTTCCCTCCTTCGCCTCAGACCCCAGAAGTCAGTTATCTGTGGGTGGGGCCAGGAAATCTCCATTTCAAAGAGTTTTTTTTTGTACACAAATATTTGGGAACCATTGATCTATGCACATAATTAAGGATTCAAATGTTATTTTTCTTCTAACTTCTACTGTACTAATTGATCATGTGCAGCTTGAATTGTTTTCTTCTGCACAGAGCAATACGTAAGACATTTCTCAATTAGTGAGTTTTCCAAGCTGCCTTAACCATGTTCAGTCTTCCATGCCTGTGTCTGACTTTTGGCCATGCTTGTCCATCTCTCTGGGGAAACTTCTCAATTTAAGAACCAGGCACCAGCACCTTTTCTGCTATTAACTTCCTGGGCTGCTGCTGAGAGGCTTACGAAGGTCCAAAGCCATGCAGCTCATGTGGTGCTCTCTGGCTGCAGATTAAGTGGGAACTGATGTCCTGCTGAGTCCAGGCTCTGGCGTGTGGTTCTGCCCCTGGGTTCTGAGAGGCGTCCCTGTCACTGTGAAGCCAGGCAGATGCACCCTGACCATAATGAAGAAACAAGGTCCCTGTTGCGCAGGCCAGCTCCTTGCCCAGGCAGTTTCCCCTTCTGTGCAGCCTGCTCCCCAGGCGCCCCATGAGAAGATTCCTGTGAAGACCAGCATGAGAGTGAAGCCCTGCAGAGCCCCGGACCAGCTCAGCCTCAGCAGGAGCCCCAGGGAGGAAGCCAGAAAAGGCCTCGCTCGTGAGATAGGTGAGTTTCTGACCCAGAGGACCAGGAGCGATCCCGAAAGAACTGCTTGAAGCCACTGAAGTCATGGAGAGCTGTGTGGTGTGGGAATAAATGAGGAATGTGGAGGGGAGAGTGGCGGCCCTGTTGCTATGCCCGAGTTCCTCGCTGCCACCTCTGGAGAGAATAAGCCCCAAGCCAGCCAGCCAGCAATCACTGAGGACCGAAGGTGAGGCCTCAGGCTTCCCAGAAGAACAGGAGTCAACTCTGTTGCTGTTCCCTGCAGAGGACTGGCCACGGGACTGCTCCACAGATAACCCTTCTCCTAAGTGGTGAAGTGACAGTGGCATACACCTGGGCACCTCAAATCATCCCGAGGGGATGTGCAATGACTAGAGCAATGTAAGTGCCACTGAGACAGCTGCCACACTGCATTGTGTGAAGGAGTAACAAGAAGACAGAAAAATGCATTTTTTCAAATATTCTGATCTGCAGTTTTCTGAGTTTGTGCATTTGCAATCTGTAGACATGGAGGTCTCTCTATGCAGCCCCAGGAGAATATTGTTCTATTCTTGAATTCAGAAGACCTTAAGGACATTCTTTGATTTATCAAATTGCATCTTCCCTATGTTTAGGAGGGAAATGGAATTGCTGGATGGACATCAAGTGGGTTACCTTCCAGTTTGCAAAATGCTGCTAGGTAGGGAGCTCCAGGGCCCAGGGCTTTGTCTTGGTCTTTGCTGGGTTCCCAGACCTCTGGAAGGTGGCAAGGTTCAAGGAATCAATGAACAAACGAATCTCATGATGATAGTTCCGGTTTATTAAAATGGGAAAAGATTTTAATTGCAAGTTAGGAAATCCAAGATCAACTCCTAACTCCTGAATCACTGTATATCCTTGAGAACTGACTTCCATCCTCAATTTTCTTACCTACAAAGCAAAACTTGTGGTAGCTGGTACCTATGAGGACAAGTAAGTCCACAAATGTAAAAGTACTTTAAATAAAAGGTGCAGAATTACAAAGAACAGATGGAACATATTACTGATACCCTTTAAATGCACAGGGCTGTTATATAAATTCTTCATGTTGTTTCATAATACTTCTCTATTGATTTGGTTCAATTAGGGTAGTACTGCTTAAATGAGGTCTTGATATAGACCTTTTAAAGAAAAAAGCATTTAAAATTTCACTAAGACAATGTTCCCAAAGTAATGGGCTGGGTGGGCTCCTACCGTAAGTGCCACCTGGTCCTTATCAGCTGAGCAGGTCCCCTGTGGTCGCAGAACAGTGTTTTCCTGCAATGGGTATTTCTGAAGGGAAGCTGACCAGCTGAGGTGCTCGTGTTTCCCTCCATGACTTCCCCAACTTCCGGAATATGCACTAGAAGCCACTGCACGTGTGAAGCCCCAGGCTGGGGATGCCAGGCTTTGAGCAGTGTGGTGAAGCTTAGGGACATTGTTCAGTTGTCCTAATCATTGCCTGCAGTTTTGTGTGGTCCTGGAGCCCAGGATATAGCTGGCTGCACCACCCCGCACCACCTCCTTTTGTTCCCCTGGGGAGCCGGCCATGAGCTGAGCATCATGGGAATCTCCCAGCGGGCTTCCTGGGAGAGGTGCAAGGTGTAATAGTGGGGGCTTTGAACTAGGGGTGTGGACCCTGAATTCTGCTTCAGCCCCTTTAATGAGTTCAAGCCCCAACACAGAGAGCCCGTGCCATGTCCCTCCTGCCAGCCTGGTTACAGAACCCCCTTCCCTACTGCTCGCTGCTGGGTCTCCAGTACCCAGCACAGCACCTGGTGCACAGGTGAGTGGCTACTCAGCATGCAGCTGAGGGGCTCCTCCCCTGCTCAGCATGGCAGCATGGCGCTGAGCCCCGCACTCACCCTGAGAGTAAGTGGTCCCCGTCGCACTGACACTGAACCTGTTGAGATGCAGCCTGTGCGTGACCACGTTCTTCTGGGGCTGGAACAGCACAATGTGCACCTTAGGGGCAAACAGGCAGCCCAAGACCACGAAGCCACTCAGGCTCACGGAGATGCACATGGTTGTGGTCTGCACCTGCAAGAGAAGATGACCCAGTCAGTGTCCCATGAAAGGTCAGTCAACAATCGGGAGCCCTGGAAGCAGAGCAGAAAGAGAAGCTGGTCAGTTACGGCTGTGTGCTGGGCCGGCTGAGGTGACCATGGAGCTGTGGCTGGGATGAGCATTTCAGTGACTGAATGTGGCCTGTGCGGGTGGCTCCTGAATGCTTGCCGAGCAGGCAGACAGATTTTCTGGCTCTGTATTCTCATGTTTGTAGAAAGACATTCATATGGAACCACCGAAGCCAGAGTGGGAAACTGCAAAACAGGAACATTCCGTGGCTCAGTGGCAGCTCCTGGTGGTTTGGTGGATGGGCTTAGCGGCCGGCGGTTCACTGGGTCAGGCACAAATCTGCGCTGCTTCAGCTCCTGCCCTCCTTCCTTCCCACCCACCCTCGGGCTGTGCCGGGCAGCACTGCCTGCCTCTCAGCTCTCATCTCACCTTCTCGGCCGGCCGTCACCTGCCTGCTCTGCTGCTGGCGATTTGCTGGAAAATCGTATCCCAGACACCTTGCTCCCTTCGGTACTGAACAGGAGCACAAACCACTGTGAGACACTTTCCACAGAGACGCTCGGCTGCTGAGGGGTTCTGGGGCCCAGGTAAAAGCGAGTCCAGCAGCACAGTCTACTGCCAAGGCCCGCGTCCTGCAGCCAGGGAACTGACGAGGCCACGGGACTTCAAGAGGCCTTGTGCTGCTCCTGGTGACAATGACTGTGTTCTGTATTTCTGGTGTAATTATTCAGACCCTAGTTTCATTTTAAATTTTGTCATTTTAAAGCTCCATTTCCTTACAAATCCACTCCTGCAAGCTCTGGGTCCGCACGAGGAAGAAGCTCATGCTGGCTCTTGGCCAGGCCTGAGACAGCAGGCCCCTCAACGCCCAGCTGGGATGCGAGCACCTAGGTCAGTCCAGCAGAATTGGGGTTTTGCCAATGTATGAGAAAGGGCAGCAGAACTCTACATTTCCTGCCTCAGTCTCCACTGTGGAGCCAAGAGTATAGTGGGGAGATCTGAATTTTCAAGGCACCCTTGTCTAAAACAATTCTAGACCTCGGCAGTTCCCCTCACACTTCAGACTGCAGTGGGGAGAGGAAGGGGCTTAGCCCTGTGGCCTCCACTTGCTGAGAGCCCTGTGAGCAGCCTCTGTGGGTCCAGGCCCAGAAAAGATGCAGGTACCCCAGCAGGGAGGGGTGGTGCAGGCAGGTGTGCTGGCTCCACCCCAGAAACCTGGCCAGTGAGCAAAGCTAAGGCTTTGCTGCTCCACACAGAGACACACTACTACTGTATGAGCATCCCCGAGAAGAGGGACAGTAAAGGACAGGGTGGGTTGTCCAGGGGCCTCTGTGGGGATACCAGGGACTTTTGCAGAGAGCTGCAGGGGGAAGAAGACATTTGGGATGGAGGAAGAAGGCTGAAGTGACAACTCAGGTTAGAGAACTACTGGTCAGCCACTTGGGGCAGCAGGAGGGCAGGTCAGAGAGCAACTGGGAGGCGCACACTCCACACCCTCTAATCTTCCTCTGCTCGCACTGTGGACCTGGAGACCTCCTGGCCACACTTCCCTGCTTCCTGCCAGTCACCCCTCCATCAGAGATGAGGAACACAGAGGCTCTGATGAGAAAGTGACCGCAGGGCCTTGCTATCAAGGGCACACAGGTCGAGGGCTGTCTGTCCATGGTCTAAGTGTCTCCCTGCCTGACTGCACAGTAGCATAGCACTACTCACGTGCCAGGTGCTTGTCATCACCTGTATCCCTGGAGCTCTTGTGGAGCTTGGGCACGACCATGTTTATCCAATGTGAAAGCTCTGAGAAGCCCAAGTGTCCGCCTCCTGGTCTCAGTTGCTGGGTTCCTTCAGAGAGCCACTCTGTGGAACACTTGTGTGTCTACTCCTTGGGCACCACCAGTCCCCACAGCTGTGTCCACCTCCCTCCAGCCACACCCAACGCCCGTCGTCATCTCCATCCTGTGGCATCCTGGACGGGTGCTCCTGTCCTCCATGGGGTGCCTGGGTGCTGCCTCATGATTTTAATACTTGTCGTCTTGATGCCACCCAAACACTGATGACCGGTCCAGCCTGACCCTGTGCTTCCGGATTTACGCCTCAGTGGCCGCCCTCACCTATTCTTCTGGATACATAAAAGGTTCTAATGTCAAGCAAAACTTCCCCAGACGTCCCCCTATTTGAGCAAGTGACACTCAGCTGAAGAAGTCCAGGTCCTGGGCACCATCTGTGGCTGTGCTGCAGCCCTTGCCCTGCTGGGGTTGATTCTCCACGGTCCTGCAGGAGCTCTGGCTGGCTGCCTTCTGCACTTTCTTTTCAAGGATAATGGTGCAGTAGAAGGCTGCAGAGGAGAGAGATCTCCTCTCTCTGAGTGAAGTCAGCACATCCTGCTCCTGGGTAGAGGAGCTGGGGTTTGGCTACTGTAATTGCTGAGTCACAAATCCTTGTCAGCATCAATAAAACTGGGCAAGCTAACTTGTCAACCCCCAAGGAAAATCTCAGACACTGCGGCCTAACAGATCTGGCAGTGAGAGTGGAATGCCAGCAGGGACACAGCTTTCTATAAAAGGAAGGTCTCAGGCCTCGGAGATGCATAATGGGCTTGTGAATCAGCATTAACTGTGCTGACCAAGCTGCGGCCAGCCAGGGAACAGGAGTGCCCATGTGCCTGTCCACCAGGAAGGTCAGGTCAGGCCAGGGAGTGTTCAACCAGGGCTCCAGGGCCAGCACCCTGGCCATCCCTGCCTTTCCTCTGGGAGGCAGGGGTACAGTGGGGTCCCTCCCTAGTAGGCTTCAAGTGCACCTGAGCCTGCTCTTGGGTCTGCAGGGTGCCCACCGCTGTGAGCTGGGTGAGGGATGCTAGGCCTGCCCTGCTGCTGCCTCTCTTGCTGACTTCCACCTTCCAAGATGGCAGAGACCTAGACCTCCCCATAGGGAGCTCTGGCCTTTCCATGAGAGGGACTATGAGTCATTTGAGAGGCCCAGGCAGGACAAGGCTCTCACTCACCAGGGCTGGGTTTACAACACCAGTCAAGGTTCTGCATTACAGAAGGAACCACCATGTTAAGGAATCTAGCTAGAGCTTTGGAACTGACGGCAGCTCTGGGAAGCTGCCTTTGTCTTTACGTTAAAACAGGAACAAAGAGACACAAAAGGCAGGGACTTTGGTTGAGTGTGCCACAGGGAGTCCCTGAGTTCACAGGATGGAAGCTGCATTAGGAGACAGACACTCAGGGTTAGAACCAAGCTCTTGTTGTCTCAAAGGGTGGCTGAAATCTATGTGCAACAGACCAGCTGGCTGGGAACATCTCCCTCTTTCTGCTCTCCCTCTACCTCCATAAGTCTGTTACCAAAGGAGAGGGACTTGTCTGCATCGACTACTCTTGTCTCCAGGGTCTGTAAGTGCTCAAACATGTTTGGAAGACACGAATGCACAGGACACTATCACAAATTGCTTTATGGACAATGTCCCACCCAAACAGGGCCTAGATTTTATCTGCACAATCTAAAGTAGGCCTTGTACCCCTGATGACTCAGGCTTTCATTCTTAAACTTTCCGGGAAGCTTTGATTGGGATACAACAGAAGTCCTGGATAATTTCTCCAAGATCCTTTGAAATTTTGGGTTCTTACCCAAGTTCTTGCTCTGTCTTGGATGCTTGTTTCAGCTTCAATTAATCCTCCTTGTTGGAATCCTTGAAATACATCCTCCTGCTCAGGATAGGTAATTCCTGGCAGTATCAAGGGAATGGATTTGAATAAAAGATAAACTCTTATTATTTCATAATGGTGCCACTTGGGAAGTTAGTTATTCCCTACATCTGTTTACTCATCTCTTGGGTGGATAAAAATTGCTTTTAGGGCTTTATGAGGATAAGTGTGCTTATGAATGCAAAGCCCCTGGCAGAGCAAGGTGCTCAGGAGAGGCAGGTCCCTTCCTTTCCCTTTTATCTGCACCATGTCACTTTTGCCTAAGCAACCAAACAACAAAAAGAGAGCAAAATAAATACATTAAAAAATAAAGAAATAAAGTCCAAAGACTGAGTGAATTCCTTTGCTGGTCAAGTGGTCAATTTCTATTAGTTTCTACTGACCCTCACCACCTCCATCCATTTTCCCACTGACTGAGACCAGCGTGATGCTACCTTAGTTATTTTTCTCACTGCTGAGATAAAATACCTGATGCCCAAAGATAACGGAGGAAAGGTTTATTTAGCTCACAGTTAGCAGAGGTTTGAATCCATAAGCAGGCGGCTCCAAGGCAGGGTAGCATTGCAGAGGAGCAGTGGTTCATGGGGGCAGAAGGTAGCAAAGCAACAAGGGCAACCACAGTTCTTTCTACCCCTCATAGTCTTCCCAGGCTACTTAGGGCAGAGTACTCGTACTGTACTTCTAGTGCCTGGGATCCTCCATGGTACCATGACCCAATCCCACCACCACACATTCTAGATTCAGTCACCTCTGAAAGCCCCACCTATGATTGTATGAGGCTTTGGGGGACATCTAGACATAAGCTATAACAACAGCCTTCTGGTGGTCATTCCTGTTCTATCTTAGGAGCATTCTCTAGATTCTCTAGTGACCTTACTTGTACCTTCTACCAGGGAAAAGAATAAAGATGTATTCCTAGGGAAACCAAGCTCTTACTATTTGAACTCTTATGAAGCCTACAGGGAGTTTATTCCTAATGATTCTGTGTTAATCTCAAGTTCTTTCACATGTGATGTTTTCTCTCAAGCTGGGATATAAACCTTCAGAAGGCTGGAGCAGTGTTTTATATTCATTTGTAACTCACCATGGATAGCACAATTACTAAGATGCCTTTCTGACTGGTGCTCAGATTCTTTCCAGCTGCCCTTAGAATGCTGGATATTTTTCTAATGCTGTGGATTCTCTTTGGGCTCCTGTATCTCCCTTGGAAATTTTCATCTATTTTGTTTTAGAGTTCCAGAGTGAGGGTTTCATGTGCCAATGCTTGCAGAGCTCTATGAAACCCAAGCGCCTGGGGGGGGGGTGCAGGATAGAGGGACTGGTGGTGCTGCGGGTGGAGGACAGTGCTCTGCCAGGGTCAGCACCGTGCTTCCACAGGTAGGAATTGGGCCCACTTGCTGTGTTTTGCTTTGATAAATGAAGCCTTTTGTAAAGTTTTTCAATGTTCAAAATAAAGTTACAAATATTTTGAAACACTGTGAGTTAAACCACCCATCAGCTAGGTTCCACGGGGAGTGGTTTCCACTGTGGCTGCAGCAAGTTACCTGGGCTTTGTGGAGCCCTGGGCCCTGGCCTGTGGCAGCGAGCAGTGAGGCTCACCGAAGCCGTGTCCCTGACACACTGCTTGGTGCGTCCCACACATGGCCAGGAGTGAAACCCATGGCATCGGAGCAGCAGCCTCCCTTTCACATTTCTCCTGTCCATTCACGGTTGGCGGGCTTGGTAAGAAAATCTGTGACTTCTGCAATTCCATTGCGCTATGTACTGTGAGTGTACAAAATGAAAAGCATCATTTTTAAGAAATTAAAGAGCAAAGTAAGCAATAGATCATAGCAAGCAGGGAGACAAATCTTTAGGAAATGGGAGGGGCACAGGAGGAGAGGAGAAAGGAGGGGAGGGATGACGCCCCAGCTGCTGTTCCCCACAAGGGTGTGACCACTGTGTACTGCAAACACACACTAGAAAACCTTCAAAAGTCTGTTTTTAACTGACGAAAATTGTTTATCGCAGCTGACATGAAGCTTTGAAAGGGGGATACACTGAGGAGTGGCTATTCAAGTTAACTGACACCTGCGCTGCCTCACTCGCTCCCCAGTTCTCGAGGTGACAGTGTTGAAAACCTGCTCACAGTGACGGTGGTGACCACAGCACCCCACACTGCCTCCGACCTTTTCCTCTTCTTCTGACCGAAATCTTGTATCTGCTGTGTCCTCTTGTGGGAGCAGCTTTCTAGATTCTGGTAGGCAGAAGACGAGGGGCTTATGCCAACGAACAGGCAGTTCATTCTGTGAAATCCTGGGGAGCTGGAGGCCGTGCACCTCTGGGGAACTTTAATCCATTCTGACCTCAGAACTACAGACTACGAAACCCAAGCGCCTGGGGGGAAAATTCTTATACACACTCACTATCAGATACTGAAGTCAGAATTATTAATGCAAAAATAGCTAGTGAATGGTTTCAACAATTTGGGAAATTGTGATGGAAGAATAAAATTTCTTTCAGAAATGGTGATGATACGAATTCCAGGAATTTAACTTTTACTAAGGGTCTATAATGGCATAATCAGATTTCCTGCATATGTACAAGGTTTTTAACTAGTCCAAGCCCTCTCTCCCTGCCTCTCCTTTTTCTTTTCTACACACAGAGACAGAGCATATTTGTACACATGACTGAAGTTTTAAACAAGGCACAGCATGGCACTGTAATCAGTTTTTATAAAAGGAATAGAGCATGAATGAAATTTTTAGATCTTTCAACTGATCCTGGTTTAATGTTGCAAGTATATTTTGAATTTACGGATTGATCTACTGTAGCCAAGTCCTGCTGTGTTTAATTGGAAATATTCTCACTAGGTTCTTAGTGATGATGTCTTATTCTTTAGCTGTCACTTTTAAACATATATTTTTTTCCCACTAGATTGTAAATGCTTGGATGGCCATGACACTCACATTTATCTTTGCCACTGTGCCTAGCTCTGTGATCTGAACAAGGCAGGTACTGGTTCAATGTTTTTAAAACATACTGATTTAAATTTTACACATGATACCATGGCTTGTCATTGCCTTTGTAACTACTGAGCTCATTCCTAGATGAAGCAAAAAGAGTCCCTCTTAAACCCTACACAACATGACACTGACAGGATGCAAGAAAAAGAACAGGGAAAGACAAAACCAGTCAGGACAAAGGGCATGAGAACCCAGCCGAGACTCACTCTGTAGTCACTGGACGTCACATAGAAGATGGGCAGGAAGGCCAGCCAGATGATGCAGGTGGTGTACATGGTGAAGCCGATGAACTTGGCCTCGTTGAAGTTCTCGGGGCACTTCCTTGTCTTGAAGGCGTACACGGTGCACAAGATCACCAGGACCACGTCGTAGGCCAGTGAGATCAGCATGCTGGAGTCGCGCACGTTGCACTTCAGGATGACCTTCTCACGCTTCTCGGGGAGGGTGTCCCTCCGGGTGCCAGGGGCCTCCAGGACAAGCCACACAGACACCACTGCGACCTGCACCAGAACGAGACCCAGGCAGATGCAGACTTGAGAGCTGGGGCTGATGAACTTTGGCCTCTGCACGCCATTCTTGACTCCATCGAAGATGCGGGCAATGCAGTTTGTCTTGGTCAGCAGGGCTGAGTAGCAGATGGCAAAGGAGGTCCCCAGCCCCAGCCGGCGCAGGGCACAGATGACAGGTGATGGCTTGGCAATGAAGAAGAATGTCATGCAGTAGGACAGGCCGACCCCAAACAACAGGATGTAGCAGAGCTCCCGGCCCGAGGCTTTGACCAGGGGTGTGTTGTTGTGCTTGATAAACACAGTTATGACCACGCAGGTGCACATGAAGCCCAGGCAGGCGATGGTGACAGGGCCAATGGCCCAGGCATCTTCCCACCTGATGTAGTCCTCAGGAAGGTCAAAGCATCCCAACAGGTCGGCCGTGGGCCAGCGCCCAGGCCCGCAGTCCATGCAGGTGAACTCGTCAATCAGGTACTCATAGGCCTCGCAGGGGATGCAGATCCAGCAGCAGACGTCGCCCGGCTGCATGCTCTTCATCTCATTGGGTGCACAGGGGTCGCTGCACTGGGAGGTGGGGACTGAGTTCTGGGCCCAGTGGATGGAGTCAACATCCAGGGACAAGGTCTCTGCCCAGTGACCGACCTTCAGGTAGGAGTACTTTCCACCCACGTTCTGGAAATTGAACACGTTGTATCGCCCCATTCCATCTCCAAAAGTGTCAAACTTGACAATGCTGTCTTCATCTTTATTTGGGATGAATGGGGCTGCAATGTGCAGAATGAAAGGGAGAGAAAGGAATGCTTGATTAGGTATCTTATGTGTGATCAGTCAATGGCTTTGTGACGAACACTTATCGAAACTGAAATGAATGTAATTCATCAGTTACCACTGCAAGAGCGCGTCCAAACCTCGGGTGTACTTAGGCCTTACAGATTCGCTCTCCTGATACAATGTGGGCGGCGGGGAGAGCGTTGTGTAAGACAGGCAGCAAGCCTGCAGTCCTGCGCCGTGTGCAAGCAGAGGCTCTTCCGAGGGGTCCCACACGGGGTGGGTGCAAACTCAGGATCACTGAATACCTATTTATGTGAGTCATCAACAAGCTTCTCTCTTTATTTTCATGAAAATAGAAAGTTAAGACTTTTGTTCACCATAGGTATATCGTGCACTTCTAAATAGTTCAGGTGATTCACAAAGAAAAAACTGAGAATCATTCATAATCCTTCAACTTTAAGTTTGACTGTCTGGAGCACATTCATTCTGACTGACTAAACCTTTGAGTCTATACCTAACACACTCCTGTCCATGTCGCCAACCCACTATAGCATGTAGTGAGTATGAATTAAAGTTTGTCTCCAAGGCAGCAGGAAAGTGGCCTGCCTCAGCCTGTGGGTCTCTGAGTGTCTGCACCTCCTCTCCTAATCGCAGCTCCCTGGTGTCTCTGGGTCTGCTGCCACCTCATTACCTTTTGTAAATTTCTTACATCTCAGCTGGCATTTAGGAAGGACACTGCATCCAAGCAGCTGTGCTGTGGGGACAGACTGTGAGTACAGAGGGAAGCTCTGCATCCTGAGTGTCGTGCCCTCTGGCCCCTCCACCTTTCCACCCTTCCTTGGTGTTGTCTGTGGGATGCACCGGTGCCCAGATTTGCCAGCGGCCTCCTGCCAAGTCTGTGAACCTGAGGCCATGTGTTCTTCACACCTGCTCTGATTGTGTGCTGTCTCAGAGGCCTGTGAGAAAAGCAAGCTCTCTGCGCAGCTTTGGGACTGCCAGTGGCAGAGCAAAGGCCTAGACCATGGACCCTGCTGCCTGCCCTCCAGGTGCATCTGGAGTCATCGCCAGGCCCAGCAGCTCACTAGGCAAATAGCCCAGGCCCAGGGAGCTGAAGCCCGCTTCCTAGTGATCAGCTGCATGGATCTGTAGTGGGGGAGAACTCTGGGGAGCTTGGGGTTTCTCACACTGGACCTCACAAGGAAGCAAGATCAATGGAGATGGATAACAAGTCACTTCACCTTTCAAAGATAGATGATGTCACTGGCACTGCACTACCACACAAGAGCACGAACGAAAAGGAGAAAACAAGAATGGCCAGCAAGACAGCAGAAATTTAAAACATGACTTAGAATCTTCTCCCAATTCTAATTTCAAGCCTGTTGTCATCCTACTGTCTCAGACTCAGGGCCTCATCTTCAGAGGGAGCCTGTTCTGGATACAGGTCAAGCAGTTTCTCAGGGTAGCCCATGACCCAGTGAGGCTGACCCCAGGCTCACATGGATTTATTTGTGAGGTTTAATACCAAGGAGATCCGCCCTCCCAAGGCCCATTCTGTGGAAAGGAGTCAAATCCATTCCTGAGAAATGTCACAGGTCAATGGCAGGAGGAAATTAAATGGGTTCTTTCTTTTCCTTTTTCTTTCCTCTCTGCCAGAGTCCAAGTAAGGAAAGACAGTAGCATGGTTGGGAAGAGGCCCTGAGCAAAGGGAATGGGGCCGCACTGCCCAGAGACACATCATAAATACTAACAAAAATTGTACTGCTGGGCCTCAAGAGTGTCTCTGAGCTCATCTGATGAGCTGCAATAAAACCACAGAGGAGAAGGCAGAAGATGGCATCTCCCTCAGAAGAGGTCATGAGGTGAAGGAACCAACATTGGGCTACAGCAGGCAAAGTCATCTGCAAACACCATGAGGCCCAAAGATGGGAAATCAGAAGAGTGGTTTCCTGCCTGCCCTTGCCTACTGCTCAGGACAAGACCACAGGAGCTTTCTCACTGTTACTGCCTGAGCGCTCAACAGCTGGACAGTGCCCTATGAAGAAGGCTCAGGAAGGACCCGGCCCAGGGAGAGGCACCTGCAAGAACTGCGTGTCACCTTGGTGGCTGTGATTCTTCAAAGGGACACTCAGGAAAGGATTCTGGGAGGTTAACATGGCCAAGGCTTCTAGATAGACAGTTATTGCTCCCCTATGTACAGTCTGTACCCCAGTGTGGAGTTTCTACATTCACAGAACCCAGAAAGGAAAGATCTACTATTAGACCAAATGTGAAGAGTGGGGAGACAGGTGTGGAGCAAACAGCAGCCGGCAGAGATGATTGAGTTCAGGGCGTGGGGCTCAGAGGTCTGACTCTCAGTATTTACTTTAAAATTTCTGGAAATCTCACAGTGGCCACAGATGCTTTGGGCGAGGCCCCCTTCAGTGTGAGCTGCTGCTAAGAGCACATTTCTTCCTACCCTTCTTCTCCGACTCCTGCTGCTTGCTATATAAAGCTTTCTCTCACCTGCTTAATGACTGTTCACTGAAATACAATACACATGGGAAAATAAGTGACTGATAGCAAAGGGAACACGCGTAACACTGGGGCTGCTAAGAACACCACCAGTGCCTTACTTCTGTCTCTGCCCTCAGCCATTCCTTCTCCCAGGCAACTACCACCTTACTACACTAGGCTAGGGTTGTCGAACAAAGTGCCATCAACTGGACAGCCTGACATGGCAGGGATTTACTGCCTCACAGTCAGGGCTGAAATCAAAGTGTTGGCAGGGATTGTCACTGCAAGGGCTATGACGAGGAATCTATTCCACGGCTCTGCTGCCTGCTGCAGCATTGGAAGCGCTTTCTGGTGTCCCTGGCTTGCAGATGCATCACTCCCATTTTCCACTGTCACAGAGTCTTCTATGTCTCTGTATCCATATTTTCTCTTTATATAAAGACACTGGTCATATTGGAGTAGGGCCATCTTAGTCACTTCCTTCATTGCTGGAAATACAATAGCTGGCACCCACAAATTAAAAGAGGGAAGATTTATTTAGCTCAGTTTGCAGGGGTTTCAGTCTATAACCTACTTGCTCCAAGGCAGTGCATGCTGGAAGAGAGTGTCACAGAGGAAAAGCTGCCCAGGGCATGGTGACTGAGATGCAGAGAGGAAAGAGGGGAGGTCAGAGGGAAATGAATCCTTCCAGGTCACATTGCCAGTGACTGCCTCTTCTGACCAGACCCTACCTCTTAATGGTGAGCTGGCTATAAGCCCATAATCCAATACCTTCCAGAATCCCTGCTTATGAGTATGTGGGGCTCTTGGTCTTGGTGAACAATTGGATATAAACCATAACATGCTTCTCCTGACCCCCACAGGACTCATGTGCATCCCTTTATCCAAAATTCACTTCACCCATCTCCAAGGGTGGCCCAAGTGCTACCAGTTTCAGCACCGCTGGAAAGTTCAAGCCCAAATTCTGAGACCTGAGACAGACACTTAGCTGTGAGCCCCTGTAAAAATCAACAGGAAGTTAAACACTGCTGGCAAACAACGGCACAAGATAACCATTCCCCTTCCAAAAGGAAGGAACAATGGGATAGAAAGAAAGAGGACAAAAGCAGGGCCAACATGCAGCAGGGCAAATCTCACAGCTCTATGTGCAGAACTGGGGCAAGCTGAGAGAAGGCATGAGCCCCAAAGAACTCTATGGCATTGCCGATGATTACAGTTCTGTTTTCTCTTGGGAGGGCTTTTTACTCACTCCTTGTGACTTTCCTCAGATGGTCCACATTCTTGGCTTGTCCAGCTTCCTGGGGTCTCCACTGCACCTTTTGGTTTCACCCTCATAGCTTCACTCACTGGCCTCTCAGGGCCACACTGTCTGGTCTCCCAGATTTTCTTTTGAATTCTGGGTGGAAACCTACCTGAGACTACAACTTGTACATCCTGCATGTGCATAAAGTCAGCATCAGGTGGATGACACCAGCGTCAGCCACCAGCTCTAGCTAGAGCCTGATCATTTTGCATCACAGGTGTGGTGCCTGTGAATACTGCATGGCTGATTGATGACTGTCAACTATGAACTGAATCTCCAGATTCCCTGGGGGCTCTTCTTGTGAAGGGCACCCTGGGGTTCTCTTGTGAAACAATCCTACACTTTTGCAATGTGAGAGTGTGAAGGGTGAGGCTTTCATAAGTTCCGTGTTGCCCTCAAATCATTTTCCCTATTGTCCTATTGTAGTGTATGTGGCTTCTTCTTATTGGTCATCTTTTCATCAAACTCTCCTTTGTCCTATTTTTACAGACACTTCTTTTCTGGAGAAACTGAAAACTTTTTGCTTTCAAAATGGGCTTTCTGCTCCTGATTTTAGGTACAAATCTGGCTCAAAGCATCAAACAGTATCCATGCTACAGCCTGAACATTGAATTGCTTTGAAATTTCTTCTGCCATATTAGTCTGCAACCTTTAATCTCAGTTTTCTGCAAAATCACAGGATGTGAGTAAAATAGAGACATATTTTCCCCAGGGCATTATATACATGGTCTGGAGTTCAACTGCCAGTGGAGTCCTCCCCAGCTGAAACCTCCTGATGCTGGTCTTTACTGGCTGCATCATTGTCAGCCTTCTGGTCTTCTGTGCCCTCACTAGAATCTCACATGGATCCCAGCTTACAGCATTCTAGACTGCTTCTTCAGTCAGCATCTGAGAACTTCCAAACTCTTCCCATGAACCAGTTCCAAAGGCTTTTGAATCAAATAGGTAGCTGCACAGCAATGACCCCACTCTTGGTAGCAAAGTCTGTTTGAAGTCACTTCCTTCTTTGCTGAGACACAGTACCCATTATCCACAAATTAAGTGTAGAGAGGTTTATTTTGGCTCACAGTTTGTAAAGGTTTCAGTCCATACTCTAAGGCAGGACAACAAGACACAGGGGCAGGGCAGAGGAATAGCTACTCTTGGCTTGGTAACTGGGAAGTGGAGATGGAAGGGTGGAGCAGGGGAAAGAGATAAACCCCTCCAGGTCATGTCCCCAGGGACCTCTTCTTCTGTACAAGCCCCACCTCCTAACATTCAGTTAGCTATAAGCCCCCACAACCCAATCACTTTCCAGAAGCACTGCTTATGAGAACACGAGGCTCCTGGGGGACACCTAGATATAGACCATCACACTGACCTATGCTAATGAACTCATTCTATTAGGTTACCTCTGTGAGGACTGTATTCCCTAATACTGTCACACTTTGAGGTTCCAGGATTAAGACCTGAACATATTTCTATGGGAGAGTTTGCAACTCCTTCCATAAAAACTGTATACGTTTGGCTGTGTAACATAACATAACATGAAGCATGAAGTGTGTTCATGTTAACATAAGCATGAAGTATGTATTATTTTGCATCTAACATCCCTCACTCAAAAGTAAGTTTTGTGAGATTTGTTGCTTTTATTTTTAATGATACATAGTACTTCATATTATGTGCCATAATTTATTTTTCCATTCTTCTGTTGATAGGCATTTTAAAAATTTCTTTCAGGCTTACATAAATGATGATGTGTTTTTATGTAAAGCAAACCTCAGGACTAAATTTGGGTGTGAGGAGTTGGTTAGGGAGGCACTAGGGGAGTGGAGAACTAAGATATGAAGGAGAAAGTGGGGCACCTTGTGCGAGTCAGGCTGGGGGCTGAGTGTGGACGGGAACTGAGCGCAGCACCCCAGCCTGTTCACAAGCTAGGTGTGCAACGTTCACCTGTGGCTGATGGCTGACCCAGGGGTACCCACAACAGGGCACGTCCAGCCTGTTCCAGTTGTAGGTGAACATGTTCCTGTGACCAGGCAGAGCTCCCAGGCCAAGAGTCACAAGTGCTCTGCTGAGAACCAGTCAGCAAGCCTGAGACTCAAGAGCAAGAAGGAATGATAGCTTCTACTGAGAGTGCCACACTGTCTCTTGGAATATGTGCAGTCTCGTGTGTGTGTGTGTGTGTGTGCACGCGTGTGCATGCACAACAGTGAAACTGTATGGAATTCCAATTGTCTAACATTCGTGATCACTGACATTCGATTTTTAGATATTCTGATGGAGAAATGGCAGCATCCCATGTGGATTTTTGGTAACTAGCTTCTTCCTGATTCTGAATGATGCTGAGTGCTTTTCCATAAGCTAATTGCACATTTGGAAATATTCTTTTAAGCAGTTTCTTTGCCAGCGTCACCCATGTTGGATATTGTCTCTTTTGAAATTTGATTTTCAGAGAAATTTTAAAACCTAGAAATGAGTCCTTTTCAAATGTTTGTGTAGTAAAGATAGTTTTCCAGTCGGTGGCTTGTGTTGTCCAGTAATCACAGATTCTTCATTTTATTGCTCAATAAATTCTTAATTTTAATGTCTAACTTGCCACTTTGTTTCCAGTTCATCCCCCTTATGATTAGTGTTTTGATCACTTTGTTTAACAATCTTTAACCTGTCCTAAGATTATGAATAAGCATGTGAAGGCTGCTGGTGCTGAATGAATTATTTTTTTTTTTTATTGGTACCGGAGATTGAACTCACAACCACATGCTTGCAAGGCAGGTGCTTATGGCTCTGAGCTAAATCCCCAGCCCTGGTGCTGAATGAATTTAAGACCATTGTGCCACTAAGCTGCTCACCAGTCCTGCATGGCATGCATTTAATTTGGGGACACTGAGACTGGTGCCTTGGAAGAGTGGCCACTGTCGCATCTGGCTTCTTACCAAATCCCTAGCCTCTCTGCAGCAGGGATAATGGCCTCTTCATTTTTACTTTGTCACTTGATTGGGCAAGGCTAGAATGTTGGAAGCAGGTCTTTACTGCCTTCTAAACTGATCACTACACTTGCTAGAGTCTTCTAAGGAACTCAAAATCGTGCCAATGCCAGAGCAAAACAGACCAATTAAATACGAATCTGAGGAGATGACCCTTGACCCATTGCATTTGGACATAGTCTCCTGTGGTCACAGTTGAGGATAATCCATTGGGGCACCCAGTAGAAAAGGTGAGAGCCCCTGGGGACAGGTGAGGGTCTGGCCTGTGGTGTCACAGTGCTGACAGGGAGAGACCCTTGCTGGGCAATGACTGGGTTTCTAGACATAGCTTGAAAATCTCAGTCTCTTGTAAATGGAAAACTCTGACACCAGAGAAATTCTTTGAGGTTGCAGCATCTCAAGATTAACTTCTTATCCTTTTTCTCCCCATAGGCATTTCCCACTCAGGAGCCTCCCTTTACCACAGACCCTCCTGCCACAGTCTGCGGGATTCCCTTTTCCACCTCTTACCAGCTAGATCTTTCCTGCCTGGGCGAGCAGCACACTGGTGCCTGCAGCAGGGGCTGGGGATGCATCCTCTTGGGGCAGCCCGAGCAAGAGTGCCTGCTCTGAGGGCATGCAGAGAGGCTCGATGGGAGCCCGAGGCCCACAGACACTGTGGGGTCTGCAGATTCACCAGCATACTTCGGTTTGGAGGGTGGCTGTGACTTCTGAAGACAAATTTAATCTGTCCTCATGTTCCTTAATGGGGCCAGGACATAGAGTAGAGCACAAATGAAGAATAAAAACAAGAAAAGGGAACAAAGGTTTCCCCAGGACATCCCTGACTTTGTAGAAGAGAAGGTAGAGGAGTCCCATCATTTGTTTGCCCTTAGATGACTTCTCCAAGACCCACGAGCCACACCCCAGGGCACTGTGACAGGGACAGATGGCACCTACGGGGAGACTCCTGCTCGGAGGTGCTCCGAAGTCAGCAGCACAACCCGTCAAAAGAGGACCCGAGTTCGGAAGCAGAGCTAACGTGAAGAACATCCTCACAGTGACGGGAACACTTAATAGAGCGACTTCCTCATTCTTAAGCAAACAAGAGGCTTCTCTATGAATAAGCAGACCAGCAGAAATTTCACTCATCATCCGAGGACAGGGTAGCAAAGATAAGGACGGCAGCTAAGCCTGCAGCCGCTGGGTTTCCAGGGGGAAGGAAATTAATTTCTGTTCTTCTGCCTGACGCCTGCATGGACACACGTTTGGCTCTCGGTGTAGAGTCATGGAGAGAGAACACGAGGGGAGGTAAATTACTTCCCCTGCCAGCATGCCAGCCCACGGTTCCATTGCCATGTGTGTCCCGAGCCACCGGAGCACAGTTGATCCTCTGTCTTCACAGCACAGGGCTGCATTACTGAACCGTGAGATCTCAGGCGACCTTGTCAGGTCATCAAGCACGTCTACACGGTGCTGGGATTCCAAACCTGCACCACCCGGAAAGCTTTCTGTCTCCCTGGGGATAACTGCAGTGATAAAGTACAAATTATAATTTAACAAGTTTTCCTCTCTGTGTTGCAATTTTATTTTGGCTTATTCTAAGCATAACGGTATTAAAGACATCATAGATCTGATTTCTTTGTCACTTTTTTAGAAAACATTCCTAGAAATTGAACAAACCCCAGGAAGCATTTCAGCTCATTAAGGCTTACTCTCCTCCCCAGCTGTATTAAGTTAGTAAGGTAACTAAATCTGACTTTGCTATATGCCTAACATAGCTTTTATGTATAATAACCCTTTCAGCTCCCTATGCCTGTCTCTGCCTTTCTTGAACAAATTCTCACCTTTCCCACTGCATATTTTTACTGAACAACCAAGGGACAGGGAATCCGCAGTATCCTTTAAATAGCTGAAGCAGGTCAGCAGTTAGCAGTGCATGCCAAATTATAGTGTTCAGACTCGGCACCCATCAAAAGAGGACCCGAACAAAAGAGGACAAATGAAGAATAAAAAAAAGAAAAGGGAACAGGTAACGGAGTAACGGAGAAGCAGACACAAATTCCTCTGGCTCTCCTACTCCCTTTCACTTTTCCCTTTCTCCTACACTTTCATGTTCCTAATACCACTCCTGCCCCGTATCGAGTAAACCAGCTCTGACCAGACCACTCCATGCTGTGTGCATCACCCTTTCAGGATACTCACCTTAAGAGGTTCCAGTCAAAGAACAAGATCAGAAGCCACCACAGGTCAGTGACTGGTGAAGGAATGTGGTATATCAGTGGAGAAATAATTTTGGACAAGGGGTTTGTCCAGATTTCCTAAGATGCCATCCTTTGGAAAAGGAGGAATATGCTTGTTCCTTGATCACATTTTAGCTTCAGTCCTAGGAAGAAGAACTTCTGTCTCCATGCTTCTGTCCTCTCTGTTTTCTTCATGTGCTTACAGATCTGGCTGGTGGCATGTGATACTCACTGGACCTTCTCTCCTTGGGGCAGAACCAGTAGATTTGGAGAGCCAGCTGTGAACTGCTCTACCTCCAGGGATCCTGCTGGGAGACTCACCTGGGGAATGGTCCCAGCCATCTCCGTGCCACCTTTGCCCCTTGTCCACAGAAGCTGCCTTGGCAGCCTCAGCCTCCTGGCCCACCCTGGTCCACCCTCCAGGCAGGGAAGGAGGAGCCGGCGCCTGCTGGGTCACACGGGGCTTTGCTGTTGTGGGCCTGAGATCCACTCTAAGGGTGCCAGGCATACAAATAGCAGTGTTTTAGGCTTCCAGCCTGTTTGCAGCCGTGTCATCAGAAAAGTCTTTGTAAGGCAGAGAAGTGGGAGAGTTCAGATGCTCACTCAGTTATTAATGAAACTCAAACTCATTTCCTTTTGGCTGTTGATACTTATGTGCTCAGAATCGAGGACATAAAAGGAGAAAGCAGGACTTGGGCAATGCATTCTATCTGACACCCCTGAGAACCCTTCTGTTGGTTCCAGTTAAAGAAGTGGATTAGGAAAGAGACAGAAAGCACTAAGGAGAAGGGGGGGACCCTCAGCTGAGCAAAAGGCAATTTAAGGGCACCATTCAAATTGCAGAAATCTGTTTTCTTTCAAATAGGAGCTGTGAACCCTTTGCACAGATATGACAGTGGTGGCAGACAGCAGTGGGGACTTAGGGGTAGGAGCAAATGCGGTTGTCTATCTCTGCCCCTCAGCTGGATGTGGGCTGCCTCACCCCAACTCAACTTCTTAAGGCGCAGACATGTGAGCAGTGCGCCTCGAGGCTATATGACAGGACATCACTACTGCTACCAGGGAAGACCACCATAGCATTCCAGATGATCCCCTTCTTATCTGGCTCATGCTTCCTTTAAAATGCCCACAAGGACTCACAGACAGCAGCTTTCCACCGCCCACTGAAGAGAGGCCCCTGTGGCTTCCCTGCTACATGCAGCCATGTTGCCAGATTTTGTTCTCAGAGAAAAATATTCTAAGAAAAAAGATTTGTAATTATGCAACCAGACTAACAAAGACAGTATTAATTATTGCATGTAAGAGCATCTAATTGGTGAGTCTGCCTTGAGAATCATCCAGTGACTGATCCACACATATGCTCTTAGCATTTGAACCATCAGGTTTTGTTTGTTTACTTAGCAACACACCATATCCAGTGAACTGGCCTGTCCCAGAGCTCCGGCCTATGGGTAAATTGTCATGGGTTCCCAGTGCCTCGTGATCACACAGGATCGAAATCACACAGCATGCACTCTCCACAGCTTCATGCAGCACTGTGCTCCGCTCCCTTCCTGCTCTGCGTCCGTGTCCCCTGAAGCCTGCACACACAGCTTCTGCTGTCCTTGGGTGGCTCAGCTGCAAGTCCTTGCACCTCTCTGGGTGTCCATGTACAACATTCCCTTTCTTTGGAATTTACTACCTTCCCCTTTCCCTTAGGTCTTTTACCACTGCTGTCTTATTATCTCCTTTGAGTTCCTCAGGGGCTCAAACTAACCTTCTTATCTTTGATACAGGAACTGTGACCTTACGGTAGTCTGAGTGATGCTTGGTTTGTCCTGGCCTGGATTCACCTTTATCATCACCACAGGTCCATACTTTGGGCTGATCAATACATATACATACACACACACACGCGCACGCGCGCACACACACATGCACACACACACGTGTGTGCACACACCTACCCAACCCTCATAAGGAAAAAACCACAGGCAGTGGAGATGCACTGGGCTGCAGTCATGTAAGGTCACCTTGGCCGTGGACACCAGGAAGATGAACAAGTGGCTGAGTCTGTGGACTCCTCTGCAGCAGGTGCCTTGGAAACATGCAAAGGGCAACACTGTGGAGCGTTCGTTCCAGGTGTAGACCCAGGGCTGTGTCTCCCTGGCCGCTCTGAGCAGCTGTAAGGTTGTGGGCAGCAGGACTTGCCTTTTGAACTGCTGCACCCCTAAGGGCTAGCACTCAGGAAATGTGCTGGAGGGGCAAAGAGGAGTTGGGGAAGGAAGACCTGTTAATGCAGGACACAGAGCAAGGCACTCCCCAACGTCAGCTGAGAGTCCAAGCTGATAAAAGGAATGCTACACTGTCACATGGTCACAGCTCTCACAAGGAGCCTCTGAATTTGGCGTTCATCCTTCAAATTGCTTATCTGAAAACTGGAAGCCATGTGGAAGTGAAGTCAGCTGTATATGGCACCCAACACACACTGCCTTCTTTGTTTGAAAAACCCAGTTGAAGGTGTTCACCTCAATCACCTATATTAAGATAATGAGGGAGTGGGAACAGAACTCCTCTCCTCCCACCCAAGGCCAGGCTGGGAACTGACTGACATCCCTTCCCCTCTGCCAGCCTGAGCTGCTCTGCTCCATACTACAGGTGCACCAGAGGAGCCTGTGTGAAACCAGACAGTGCTGGGCTCAATGTCCCGGTTCTTTGCATACCGTTCACATTCTCTGTCTGTGTCACCTTCCAGACAAGGTTGCCCACGAAAAAGGTGTGACTGCCAGTGACAGAACCTACCAGAGTCTAGGTTTAAATCACTGTGAGGGTTCATTTATAAATTCACTCCGTAAAAGCCTGAATTTATATTGTATAAAATAAAAGCTTTGCTCCAGCCATGAGCGAAAGATCAACTATAGGTCTTTACATGGCAACCTGAGAACAGAGCACTCAGAGTGGAAGGAAGTATCTGAGGGCTCCAGAAGTCTTTCCTGTCTCCAGTGCACCTCAAGCTGGGCAGGTCCCCTCACATACCCACTTTCTGGCCCTGCTGCGTTTTGATCTCAGAGGTCCCACTGCAGGGTGGGAAGACAGCTTGGGACTGCTGTGATTTTAGCGAGTCCCCCTTGGAAAGATGTGGAGCTGGTGTGCAGTTTTAGCATTCAAGGATTAGACCATCACATGCTTTGGGTCAATATCCTGAGTAACTGCCCTGTGGAAACTGCAGTTTTCTGGCAAGTCCACTGTGTCACTAACCATGGCCACTGGAAGGTGCTGGTGGCCTGCAGCCTGCTGGGCACCACCTTCGCTGCTCTCAGCATCCCTGATTGTTGCTGTGGTAGTGGTCACTTTCCAATGCTGTTCTTGAAACGGTTTCTAAATTGTCCTTGGAACATCTCTTCTGTCAGCTTTGAGATTTATGACTGTCATTCTTAAATGTCCTGTATTTGAAGGACAAGCAATAGCCTTTTTGAGGCAGTATTGGAATGGCTATAAAGTCCTTTTCTCTGAGCTTTGCTCAATAAAATGTGATTTTAGAAAGAAGAAATTTGATAAAGATTGTTGCACAACAAAGGAGAAAAGTGAAAACTATTCTTTCTTAGATATTGCTTCCCACACATGCATAGACATGCAATGAAAGCTCTTCCTTCCTTTCACTTTCATCCTATGGATTTGGCAAATGGCATTGAGTCCCTCTAGCCACGATAACCACAGTGTAAAGCAGAGCCCTCTTTCGAGTGCAGTGGCTGGGGCTGTTGGGTGGCTCATGGGACACATTCGACAGGCACACACATCTCATACCAAGGGTATCTGAGCTGGGTCTCAGTACAGTGTGTGAGGACCAGTGAAATGCTGTGGCTTTCCTGCCCAGTTGGGGTCAGAAGTCTCACCAGGGAGGCAGGTTGTGGTGTCCACATGAACCCACTCTTTGAGGCTGTGCAGGGTCCTCCTTGATAAGTGTGTTTGTTTCTGGGACTTTGGTGCTTCTGGAAGTGACTAAGCCTGCAGGCCCCTGCTGGACCCTGAGGCCTTTGGCACATCTGCATCTTTAAGTAATGGCTTTTCCCTGGTCTACCACATGCCTTCTCCACAGCTCCTTTTTTTAATCGTTTATTTTTCTAACCAAGAATTAAACTCAGGACCTTGCACTTGCCAGGCAGGTGCTGTGCTGTGAGCTAAAGCCTGGTCCTTCTTCTCTTAATCTTACATGGAAGGAGTTCTAAGTACAAGCAGTCCTGCAGATGCCTCCAACCAACTACCTATCATGTGTCATGATCCCACTGAGCTTCACTCAGCAAATTCAGGTCCCAGTGACAACTCACAGACAAGGGAGCTTAGTGTGGAAAAGGCAATCTTCCATCACATCATGTCAATGACTCAGTGAAAGTCCAAGGACCAAACAGAGGTCAGAAAGCTCTGTCAGATGCTGTGCTCTACCCTCTTTGACCCTCAGGTCTCCAATCTCATCTAGGAATTGTTCCTTCTGTCCCCAGGGCACTGACTGACCTAAGCCAGTGTTCTGTTTATGGCTGTCCTGAAGGCACTGCCCTGTCCTACTCAACCTTAGCATCCTCCCGAGAGGCATGGGAGGCAAGTGGCAAGCCCACCAGTGTGTGGTGGGTGAGCAGTGGGGAGTGGTGAGCCAGGCTCCCCTTTCAGGCAAAATCCCCAAGTCACCTCTGCAGTGTGGTCTGTGGATTTCTGTGAGTGGGTCCTTTGGGAAGGAATTCACTCTTCTGTCACCATGGAAAGCCAGGGAGCACCTGCTCTGCAGTATAAGACAATGCTTAAAACAGAGAGCTCAGGTGAGTGCACACATGTACAGTACCGTGTGCTCGCTCAGTACATCCAAACTCCCTTTGTGATTTTAGACTGCGCAGTTGATAGCTGCTTCTGTGATCTCAGTGGCTTCTGGAGAAATCCAAGCATCTCATTCACTAGTAACTTTTGAGATCATATTTGTGAATTTAATTTTGAATAACTGAAAAAAAGAAAACTGACTCTTTTTAAAGTAAAGGAGGAGGTGTTGAAGAACTGGAAGGCCCAAAGTTTTCTACATTTTCCTTAATTCACGTATTTACTCTTTTTGGGGGAGTGAGTGGGACTGACACAGGATCTCATTGTGTAACCCAGGCTGGCCTCCAACTAATGGCAATCCTCCTGCCTCCACTCCCTGAGTGCTGGGATTACAGGCCTGTGTCACCACACCCAGATCACATCTTCTTTTTCTCTTAACGGCATTATTATCACAGTCCTAACATGGCCTAGAAAGCCTCGATTTATGCCCTTCCAGACAACAGTATTCTGTGTGGTGACCAATCTCCCTCCTCCAGTGGAAAGCCACGAGCCCCACTCCAAGTGTGGTCAGAAGCATTCTCCTAATGCTGCCTTTGCTGTGTCACCTTTGCCCAAACCTTTCAGGGAGGCTGGGGATGGAGCTGGGGAGCCTTGCCCAGCAGAAGTGAGGCTGGGGATGTGGCAGCGGTACTGCAATAACAACGACAGGTGTCCTTCAGTGGTTTTGCCTCCCAGTGACCCCATGTCCTCTGTGTTCCTTCCACCTCTCTCATAAAGCTGACCCCTCTTCCTCCTTCCTCCCCCACACTGTGCCCATCACTTCCACCTTCCATTCTGTGCTCAGCAGTGCCTGGACATTTCCAACCCTGAAGTGGTTTTGCACTGCCTCGCTTGTTCCTCTGCATATGCAATTCCTTTGCCTGGGTCTTTGTTCCCTTGTCTAATCCTTATTATGTCTCAAGATATGTAATAGTTTCCATTGACCCTCCAAAATTAGAAAATGTGTTTTTTTTTTTTTTTTTTTGTACTGGGGATCAAACTCAAAACCTCACACTTGCCAGGTAGGCTGTTATGCCACTGAGCTAAATCCCCAGGCATGTGATGTTTTTTTGTATCTGTGTAGTATTTAACGTTCATTCCTTCCTTCCACATTCAGTATATGTTAGGGATGTAACAGTGATCAGTACATGTTTGACCCTTGCTCTCAAGAAAATCAGCCTGATGGGCCACAAACCAACAATTTTAAATTTGACAGGTGCTATGGCAAAACCTAAAATGTGAAAATGGTACAGAGATGACAAGTAGTGCCACTGAACAGCGACCAATGACAGCTTCTTTAGGGAAGCAGTATTTGCACTGAGCCTAAAGAGAAGAATGTCTGGAGATGGAATATTCTAGGAACAGCAAATAGTTCTCCAGGGTGGAACAGGCTTGGTAATACTGGATCCACAGAGAATGAGGTGGGCAGGTGCAAGAACAAGAGTGTTAGGATTAGGGTTAGGGTTAGGGTTAGCACAAAGACCAGGGGTAGCCAGAAGAGACGTGTAGTTATCCTATGCACAGAGCAGATGTTAGCAGCAAGGGAGAGACAGGGAGCAACAGTACATGGGATCGAGACTGGAGATGGCGCACCAGTTAAGTCTGGACCCAGGGCAAGGAGGAGAAAACTGCCAGGCAGCCTGAGTGAGAAGGGTCAAGGAGCAAGGGGCAAGACAGTGAGGGATGGCGGAGTCCTCAGAACGCCACTGTGAATGGAACGGAAGCCACGAATATTAGAGAGAGTGAAGAGGAAGGAAGCGAATGGTCAGCTGTGTCCGAACGGGTTAGAGCAACCCCTGATTTACACACGCACATTCTGCTGCAGATCAGTTTCCTCAGAGGCAGACACCAACACGCCTCCAGACTCAATGTGTAGGTACAGCGCTTACTGTGAGGCAGATACTTCATAGGTCTTTACCAGGTGAAAAAAATAAATGGGTTCCACAGGCAAACCAGACAGTAGTTGAACCCTGGCATCTCAGAGAACCCAAGAAATGACTCCTGTTGCTTGCATTCACCTCTAGCCGAAATTGTGCTTCACTTTCTGAAATAGTTAATCCCAAAAGTGATCAAGCCCCAGCCCCGAAGAGCTCACCAGACAGCATTCATTACCAGAACACATTAACTGTATGGTGGGGGATGGAGAGAGAGGACTGAGCTGTATTTTCAGTTAATTTTATATTCATAAATAAGATTGGAATCATAGCTCTGCTTTGATTCACCTCATTGAAAGTGAGCAGGAGAATGGAGTATTTCCCCAAAGGAAATCTAAAATGGAATATAACATAGATGGTGATGACATTTTTTGCTTAACTTTCAATAATTTCATAATTTAATAAAAATCCTAGAGAGACACATTGGGAGGGACATATAAAGCATTTGTTTCCTTAGAGAGAGCTATTCATAATTTTAAAATTATAGTGATAATTACAGAGTAATGAGAAAGCTTGCCATCCAAGTGTGGGTTCCACGCAGGTCAGTCTGCACTCACAGGTCAGGGGAAGAACAGGACTTTTTCTGTTTTCCTGCACCAACTGCTTTTTCCCTCAGTCTTGATGGAGATATTCACCTTGTTTCTAAGTCTTTGCACAGCTCAGGGTCCTCTCTGAGCCTTTTTCTTTCTGCATTGATTTCCTGGCAGTTTATACTGATGATCCCCAAATCTCTGATTCAGAAACATGTGAAGGACAGTCTCCAATTCCATCGCTTAGCGGCCTGTGTGGCCCTGAGGTTGGGAGGACAGGCTGCATACACGTTACTGCACCGAAAGCACGTGTGCGGGGTCAGTGATGGGCCTGGGCTGGCAGCCCCACCCCTCCCCACTGCCCACCAGGCCCCTGCACTGCTGCCTGGCTGAGTGCCACTCCCCAGCTTAGCTCTGCAGTGTCTCATCCCAACGCAGCCCTTGCCATGGAACTTGGCTCCTTCTAGACGGGACCTGTTCCCTAGGTGCTTGTAGAATTGTACCTGACCTTTCTGTGGCACTTCCCCATGGATGAATTAGTGCAAACATGATAGAGGCAAATAATTTCAATGCTGAGCCTCTCTCCTCCCTCCTCCAGCATGGAATCTGTGCTGTACTGGTTCCTCTCATTCTTTTACATCTGTTCTGTCATCTGAGCTGGTAGGCAATACAGGCTGAGAAGTGGCTGAGAGCTGGCCACCTGCAGGGAGGTATTACCCCATGATCAGGACAGCCCTAGTTTGTGCATATTCTGTGTAGACACTGCTCCTCTGCCTTCCAGAAGTGGGTATAAAATGTGTATGCTGATCTCATGTACAAGGGGAACCTGTAACAGTGCAGAAAGACCCAGCCCTTTAACAAAGTGCAGGAGAGGCAGGGAGGAAGAATGACATTGAGTATGAATAAGGACAGTAGCATGCAATTATGTACAAGATAAATAGTTTCCCCCCAGAATTTCCATTTGCATATAGTGGTAGAACCTGGGCACGCTTCTCTTTGGATGAACGGAGGGGTTTATTTTCAATAGTCTGTAGGGTTATCTTTGGATATGGAATAGGGGCCACAGCTCAAAGTCCAACTTATCCAGTCACAAAGGCCATCTCCTGGCCATCGCCAGTCATCGAAGGAGGTCCTGGGCCAGCAAGGGCCACAGTCAACTAGACCTCTGGGTTTCTAAAGCCCACTCCTCCAGGTTGCTGCAGGTGCTCTGTCTGTCCAGCAGATGGCGCTGTGCAGCAACCTGCTCTTTTCTCCACTTTCACCCCCTCCTTGAAAATTAACCACCAGGTTTCTGCTAGAAACTGCCACCTCCAGGGTGACATATGATGCCGTTAAAATAAAAGAGGTTAGAGGAAGATCAGTAATAAGTCCTAAATTGGACATAGATTTCAAGAAACCACCTCTAAGAGAGTCTAGAAACTAACAGTCCATAATATGACGAAAACCCTGGCTGACATCAAAGAAACCCCTTGCCTTCTTTTAAAAGAATTCTGTTTAATGCATAATTCACCAGGTCCATGAGACTTCTGGGAACTTTTGGATGGATATCAGCCTTTTAACTCAAAATTATGTGCTCTGGGAAAGGTCTGCACTGAAGGTGGTGGCAGACTGGGTGATTTACACCAGCAATCAAACCACAATTACAACGAAGATGAAAACATGACTTTAAAAAGCCTAACTCCACCCTCAGCGCTACTGGTTGTTTGGTAAACATAGCAAGGGAGCTCATACTTAAAGGAAACCTGTAATTAAAAATTTTGACCCTCTCTGCAGCTCTGTTATGGCAGCACTCAGCATCTCCAGGGACAGAAGCAAACAGGGCTCCTGGTCGGTCGTCTGGGACAGGTGGCTTTGTGCCTTCAGAAAGGTGTGTGTTTCTGATACCACTTGCTTTGCATCTACCAGCTGTTTGTTTTGCAGGTCATATTCCTCTTACTCTATTTAAGGATGAGCTGAAGAATTTTCAAACTTGCCACTGGAGACAATGCAGAGGTGAGTGCATTTCTTCTGCTCAGGGGGCCAACTTCAGGGTTCACACTGCCTGTGCTCATCTTAGACCAGCCTGGCTGCTCTCCGGCTGACCTTCCCCGAGGCTTTACAACAGCTGCCAATGCTGGCAAACTGGTATGGTGGGGGCCAAACAGAGGGATTCAGTGGGAAGGTTCTCCCAGCCTTTCTCCCTCCTCCTCCTCAGAGCTAGGTCCCCCCACCCCGTGTGCACCCAGGTCTTTCCCTCAGCAAGTCACACTGCTGCAGCTCTAGCTGATAAAATTCCATGTCTTCTGGAAAGGCTTGACTTGCCAAAGTATTTTCCTTATGGGGAAATAAAATTAATGTGACTGTGCTGCTCACAAGTCCTGGCCACTGTGATGTGGCCATGGGGATCTTGCCTGGCATCTGGAGGTCTGAGAGGACCAGGAATGGCCCATGTTCTATACTTCTGTGTAGCAACAAACACTTCCACTGCCAAGGCTCCTCTTCCACCTGGACTGTGCTGCAGTAAAACCAACCGATGCGGCACATCAGCCCCACCAAGGCAGTCACTCTCATGGGAACAATGCTTTGAAAACGAGGTTAAGAGTTGAACTGGTTTTATTTCAACTCCAAAGTAAATAACTGATTAAATGATGAAAATATGCAGACCTCATTTGAAAGCCATTTAATTTGCTTCCTTGTAGGAACTTGCTTCAATTCTAAATAGATCGAGATTAAGATATTTTGCACGATGCCCACGCTGTTTCATTTCTGAAGACCCAGGAAGCTGGAAAAGTGTTTTCATAGATTCAGAAACATAATTAATTACTGAGTTAGGCCTTTAGAGAGAGAAACTGCTTAAATCCTGATATTGACCTTTTTCTAGTTAACTAGTTTTACAGGGAGAATTCTGCACATTTAGCAGATGAGTATGGATTTTATTACTTGAAACACAATACAATTTATTTTTATGTTGTACTTTTAAATTAGAGAAAAAAGAGAAAAATAATTTTGAACTCTGAAGTGACTCTGCAATCCCTGATAACGAGGAAGGGCAGGGTGATGAGACAGCATCTGCTCTACCATGCTGTCGCCAAAGGGAGATAAAATGCAGTGCAATTCCCTTCACATGGAGCCACGCACAAAGGCCAGTCATGGTGGCCTGGGCTGTCAGGCCATTCATTACCCAGAGCAAACTGGTTCTCTGCACAGTGACAACCATGCTCTGAAAAACGTTCCCCCAGACTCGTGCCTGAGTGTGAGGAGACTGAGAGGTGTTTATGCGATCTCACCATCAGCCTCACAAACACACACAGTGGGAAACTGGCACGGTACCCTTCCCAACTCTGCTGGGCTGTACCCTAAAAACATAGAGGAGCCCTGGCTGCTCCAACATCCACTTGACTTGGTTTAGCCTCCAACAGGTTCTTCTACCACTGAGCCATCGGTGGCCTGAGACAAGTTTGAGCGGTCATGTCCTTAGTGAGTGTGGATTCTGACTTTGGAAACTTCACCCTAAATTCTAATATGGGTGATCAGCATCAGAGGAAACTGCTTTGCTAGGCTTTGTCTGGGTCCCTGTGTTTTGGGCCACGCTTCTCTCTGCTCACACACAGTCACAGGGACAAACTTCAGAAGCCTGTGTATGGCGTGTGGGGACAGGGCCATTGACAATGAAGCACACTGCCCATGTCCCACGTGCGCAATGCAAAATCAGTAACTTTCCTCGACACTTGAGAACACTTCTCCCACCTGCTTCTTCTCATACCCAATCACATATACCTTACCAGTACTGACCACACTCTCGTTACTTTTACCTGCAAGTGGGGTATTTATTATAAAGTCATTTCAAAGTCAACGGCTGCAATATTGTGAGTATGGTAAGTACACGTGCTGTTATGCTCACAACGATGAGCAGAGTGACAGAACTTTTGCTCTGGATCGCGGCCTTGCTAAGCTGAATAAAAAATTAGTAAACTGTAAGTCTACAAGTAGTGAAATATCAATTATGTAACTTACATATAAGTATACAGTCCTATGTATCAATAGATAATTATAGTTCTGTTACAGAAACTTTCTACTACGTACACAGGCCTCTGGTCTCCTCACTGACCAAATGCAATGCAGCAGACCAAGAGGAGAAAAGGCCAGAAGAGCTACACAGAGGGGCCTCTGGGTTCCCAGCACCTGCTGGGCTCACACAAGTGTGAAAGCCCCGCAGGCTTCTACGGTTTCTTCAGTTCAAAGGGCAGGGCTTAAGGTCTGGGGGAGCTGATCCGTGTGCTTAAGGAGGCACAGGACTGTCACCCATCGCTGAGCCTGCCTTCATCCACCCTGAATGGCCCCCAGGGCTGATGGAAAGGGAAGTCCTGCACCCTGGATGGAGAAGGGCAAGTGGCTCAAGGAGCAACACACATTCTCTTACAGCTTCTTTTAGGACCAGGCTAAAAACGGTTTAGAGTTCAAAAGTTGATTCTTTATATTTGCAACCTGGAAAAAATATTGAAAAGACACAAAGCTAAATGTTTTCCCCAGTCCTTCAGCAAACCTTCACTGCTGTCGCTTACTGTGGAATTTTACTCTAAGGATGGCTTGTGAAGCAACCTGATGGAACTGAGCCACGGCTCAGACGCGCTGGCATCAGTGTACGCTCACCACCATTCCCTCTTTGTTCCCTGATGTCTCCCTTACAGAGACATCACAGGTTCTGAAAACTTTATTATGAGCTCAAAATAAACAGGGAAAGTGATGCTGGCACAGGGAAATGGAAAATCTGCCCACAGGACAAGCTGATTAGGTAGAATCCTGATGGAGTGGGAAAACAACTCTTTGTTTTGTGATACAAAAAGATAAAGTGGACAACTAATTCTGTGGAGTCTCTGAGAAGACATGGAAACACATTCCAATGGGAATGTTTGTATGTCATATATGTGTGAGAGCAATGTTTTAGTTAAAAAAACTTCAAGAAAATAGGGTTCTTTTAAAAAAACTGTTCCTTCCTTTGCTGTATGACTGAGTCCTAAAGAGCTCAAGTGACTTCAAGGCCATGGAGCTACTGAAAGTAACCATCTGGGGGCAGACCTCATGTCTGATCCTGTGTCCAGTGAGTTTTACTTGTATCATAGTAGTTTCTCGGGTGAAAGTTATCTTGAATTAGTGTTACCTTCCATGACAAAGTAATTAGCTTCAAGAAAAGCTTCAAGAAAGGGGATACTTTGAAATTTATAAAGAGAAGTGTTTTCAGCCCATAGATCATGTGAAATGGTTTCCAGTTTGGAGGAACCAAGGAAGACTGCCTTGTTCTGAGGTGGAACCTAAGCATGAAACTCCAATGACATGGAATTAACCTTAGCTGCTCTTCAGAACAAAGCAGTAACTAGTCATGAATTTCTAGCAGTGTCATCTGTTTGCTCCAGGTTGTATCAATGTTATTCTTGCAAACAAAGTCTGTGTGTGCTAGGTTCCAAAATGCTAAAGATGTGTACAACTGTACAATGGCTTCAACGTTTTCTTCAGCAATACTTAAAAGAAATGTCTGGTTTACTGACTTTTTTTAACAAGGCATGACACTGAATAAATCTTTCCAGGTCAGAATCTGTGGTTTTCTTTTTAAGTGGAAAAAAACTAAGGTCATCAAAAACTGGAGAGGAAACGACCCCACCACAGGGTGAGAAGGTCATGTGCAAACTGGGGGGTCCTCAGAGGCCCTGTGTGTTACACCCCAATATGGAGTACCGATTCCAAACTGCTCACCTGCACTCTGCTTCAGAGGCTTCTTGGCTCTGCTTCAGAGGCCCTTCCCTGCTCCCAGGTGGAAGGTGATTCCCTTCAACTATGTGTAAGAAGCACAGTTTAAGAATGGTATAAAATCAGATGGGATGCCACATGGGAAGTTGTGTTTTAAGCCTGTAGTCCCAAAGGGGTGGTGGCTTTCTGCCCCTAACACCTCTGTCACAGTCCTTCACCATCTTGCCTCGTGTTGTAAGACGTACACTTGCCTTTGACAGATGAGCGTCTGTCTCCTCCCCAACAACCTCTCTGTCCCCTTTCCAGTGTTTGACATAAGAAAGATAATTCAGTAACTGCTGCAGAAATAACACATCGATCAGTGAAGCCTGCAGTATTGTCCTAAGCTCCTATCATCAGCAGCACATTACTCTAGGTAGGGAAGGAGGCCACCCCGCTACTCCTGTTATGAACAGGATGGCATGAGGTCAGAGTGTTCTCTGATGGGGAGACAGACACATACCTGCCAGGAAGGACACCCTGCTTCCCCACCACCGAGGGCTACTTGAAAGTTCCCAGTGATGTTTTCTTTAGGCAACAACTGTGCGACAGGTAGTCTGGATGGGGAAACACATCACAATCATGGCAAGTACTTGAATCTAGTAGTCTTGAGGATAAAAACGACAAATGAAAATGAGAAGTAAACTCACCTGAGCTTAAGTGGTGAATTGCACAGTAGAGAGAATTCAAGTACTTTCGGGATTTTAATTCAATGGCTTTCACTCCAGAAATTAAAATGACTGAGAACTCAAGATATTTATAGAAGATATGTATTAGGCTCTCAGCATGGATGGGTCTCTCTAGGTTTCTTTAGCAGCTTTTCTCCATTTGCAGCCATGCTTTAGAATGTACCCTCGTTAACCTCCTTCAGATTGTTCCTGTTGCTTCTCAGTCTCCCAGTGATTTCTAATCTGATCAAAGTCAAAACCCTCACCAGATTCTCAGGCTTTGGCCCCACTACCTCTCTGACCTCCACCTCCAACCCCACCTTACTAATCCAGCCGGTACCCCGCCTGGCATGAGGGCAAGCTCTTCTGGAACATCACCATTTTCCTGCAGTATAAATTCCTCACTCTCCACTTTTATTAAGATTGACACAGTCAGAGTTTAAGGCTTTCCTAGACTTAGGGAGGTGCCTTTTTTCTAAGCACTCCCAAAAGTTGGTAGAGTGTTATGTGATTACTGGTAATTGGATAGGCTATAACTAAAACTTTGTGGTAGAAAGTTCTTAAAAGGTTCTAATTCAAAATAAAAAGTTCTAATTCATGAAAAAAAATCCATGGTATTTACTTTTTTTAGAAGTAAAAGTTGAGCTGTGACATGTATTATAAAGTAACCGCCAATATTTGCTAAACATAATGAACTCAACAAGAAATAATATGCAAACACACCAAACAAAGTCACAAAACTATTGTGGTCCTGGACAAGAGTCCTGGAGGAGTTTCATACTTACTACTTTCCCTTTTTATTTTATCAATTTATTTTTAATTAAGTATGAAAATTTGAATTAGAGTGAGAGAATGGGGGGATAGGGAAGAAAAATATCTTAAATTTTAAGTCTTTAGCATGTGGAAAGCCAGTTTTTCCAGCACCATTTATTAAAAAGGCCATCTTTCTTCCAATGAACATGTTTTTCCCCTTTGTCAAAGATAAGGTGACTGTTTGGAGTTGTGTCTGCATCTTATATTCTGTTCCACTGACCCTCAGGTCTGTTTATTTGCCAGTGCCATGCTGATTTTATTCTAGTAGCTTTGTAGTACAATTTCAGTTCCGGGATCGTGATGCCTTCTTGCCTTTGGGATTGTCTTTGCTATTCTAGGTCTCTTCTGGTTCCATATGAATTTTCAGAATGTTTTTTCTAGACCTGTAAGGCCTGCTAATGGTATTTTGATTGGGATTGCATTAAATCTGTATAAAACTGTATCTGTATATCTGTATAACAGCACTAAGCTAAAGTCAAAGTGGATCAAATATCTAAATATTAGGACAGAAACACTAACTCTACTGGAAGACAAAGTAGGTAGAAATCTTGAGGACATAGAGGTAGGCAGAGTTCATGAAAAATAAACTACACTGGAAATACTTCAAAGAATCAATAAATGGCATCTCATCTTACTATAAAGTTTTTGCACACCCAAAGAAATCACCAACACAGTGAAAAGAAAACCCATGGATTGGGAAAAGATTTTTGCCAACTGTTATTCAGACAAAGGACTTCTATGTAGACTGTTCTAAAGAACTGAAAAAATTCAGGCTCCCCAAATTCAAAGACTCAATCCAAAAATGGGCATCTGAGAAGAACATGCACTTCTCAGATAAGAAATACAAATGGCAAATATATGAAAAAATGTTCAACATCATTGGTCATTCGAGAAATGCAAATTAAAACAAATCTGAGATATCATCTCACTCCAGAAAGAATGGCCATCATAAAGAAATCAGTGGATAACAAATGCTGGTGGGGCTGTGGGGAAAAAGGAGCCCTTCTCCACTGTTGGTGGGAATGTACACTGGTGCAACCACTGTGGAAATCAGTGTGGAGATTCCTCAAAAACTAGGGTTAGAAGTTCCATTTGACTCAGCATTTCCCCTTCTGGGTATTTCCCCAGAACTGAAAACATCACACCACAGTGATATATGCACCCATGTGTATAGCTGCACAATTTGCAATAGCCAGAGCTTGGAAACATGCAAATGCCCATCAACTGAGGAGTGGATAAAAAAGATGTGGTATTTTTATACAGTGGAGTACTACTCAGCCATAAAGGATTAAACTAGAGGATTTTATAGGTAAATGGCTGCAACTAGAAACCATACTTATAAGTGAAATAAATCAGACTCACATGTGCAAACATCATATTGTCTTCCTGTGTAAGAAAAGTAGGCAGCCAACATCAGGAAAATAGAATGGCAGAAACAAGCCAGTGCATGTCAGCCATAACCATTAATGCAGATGGCCTCAATTCACCAATAAAAAGAAACACAGTCAGAGTGGATCAGGAGACAGGATCCATCAATATGCTCTATACAAGAAACATATTTAACTCCAAAGGGGGTTCACAGACTGAAAGTCAAAGGAGAGAGGACAATGCTCTATGTGACAGGGAACAAGAAAGAAGTGGGGGTAGCTCGCCCATCAGCTGCAGAGTAGATAAGAAAGACATGGCATTTTTATACCATAGAAAGCTACTCAGCTATAAAGAAAGATAACCTCAAGGCTCTTGTAGGTAAATGGATACAACTTGAGATCATGTTCTTGGTTGAAATGGTTCAGAGTCACATGGATGAACATCCTATCTTCCCCCTAGTATAAAATACTAAGGGAGTTAGTGGAATCCAAAATCCACAACAGATATTGTGAAAGTGAAAGGGGAGGAAATGTCTAAAAAGGGAAGGCAGTGACAATTGTTAATCTGTGTTTTGAAACTCTGCATTGTTTTAATTGTTCTAATTAGTCTGGTTTTAATCTGCTTTGTTTTGTTTGATTTTATCATATTTGATGGCATGAACAGCTATTTCAAAGATGACAAAATATGTTATGGTCACCATTACTGATTTCCTAGTATCTTGCATGAAGCCCAGTACTGCCTTCATTGTTTTGTTTTGATTAATTCTATTTTGTTTTGTTGGACTGTATTGTGTCTGATGGTATGGACAGCTACCTTAAAGACAACAAGAGGCATAACAGTAGCCACTGATGTTTTCCTATTGCTTCGTTTTGAGGTCCTGTATTGCTTTCATTATTTTGTTTTGACTGGTTCTATTCTGTTTTCTTTGGTTTTGTTGTGCCTGAAGGTATGGGCAGTTATTTTGAAGATAACAAGAGACATCATAGTAGCCTTTGTACATTTCCTCTTATCTTGTTTTGAAGTCCTATACCATATTCATTGTTTTGTTTTGATTAACTCTATTCTATTTCATTTGGTTTTTCCTCTTCAAAAAAAAGAAAGAAAGAAAAGAAACAAAGTAAATAAGATCCAAAAGTTACAACAGATATAGTGAAATGGAAAGGAACTGCTCAAAGTGAAATCACATTGTTTGATCCGTTTTACATGCCTTTATCTGGTAATCTGAGCAACTATTTTGAAGATAACAAATATGTAATATAACAACCATTGTTAAATTCCTATCATCTTTTTTTGAAATCCTGTATCACTCTTGTTGTCATTTGGCTTTTGTTATTTTTTTGTTTGCTTTTAGCTTTTTCTGTTCTTTTTCTCTTTAAAATAAAAAATTAAGTACATTAAAAAATAAAGAAAAATGTCCTAATAACATTTAAGACATTATGATGACTTTTGCAATATTACTATTGGTAAGGGTATAAGTTATCAAAGGGCTCTGCTAGGAGTCATTCCATTCTGAGGATGGTACTGTGCAATTAATGAAAGGCTAACAAGTATCTTATGAATAAACAAGATAGAGAGTTCCTTATCACTGCAGATGCTCGAGTCAAATAGCACTGGGACCACACCCATTTTTTTCTAGGTACTTTTTTTTCTCCTCAGGAAGTAGCAGTAGAAAATACTGTATAATAAGGGAATAGAGAGGTTGGCTTTGGAGAACATGCAGCTTTGCAAGTTTAAGAAAGTCACTGTCTTAGTTACTTTTCTCTCTTGTGGTTGAGACAAAATATCTGATGTCCAAAGTTAGGGAAGGGAAGGTTTATTTTTTACAGGTTGGAGGTTTCAGTCCATACTCACCTGGCTCCAAGTGGCAGGGAGGCATGGTGGGGCTACAGTAAACAGCATGTGCCAATGGCAAGAGAGAGACATGCCTTCTTCCCACCTGAACACTGTATGTTGGCTCCACCCCCGAGTGGGTGCAGCATTCATATCACCAATCCAAGCACTAGACAATGAACCAATCACAAGCACTAGATTCAGCCACGTCCATGATTGCAAAAGACTTGGGGGGCCACTGACATAAACCATTACAGTCATTTAACTACTTTGGGGCTTGCTTTAATCTATAAAATAGAGGGGAATACTATCAATGTATCTTACAGGATTATCATTATTATTACTTGCAGTATTGAGGGGGTTGAACTCAGGGCTTCCACACTGAGCAACACCCTTATCCCTTTTCAAAAATTTTTAAATTTTGAGACAGGGTGTAAGTTGCTAAGTTGTGCAAGCTGGGCTTGAATTTGAGGTCTGACTGCTTCCCTCAGAGTGCTAGGATTACAGGTGGGCACCATCATGCCTGGCTATGACAAGATTATTCTGAGAATTAATACATAAAATGTAGATTAAAGTACTCAAAGTATTTCCTTCAACCTCCAGACACCACTGTGAGTGATAGTCCTGTAAATGTAACACAGTGTCTACAATGTCTGGGAATGATTTTCCTATTGGCAAGGTGGTAGGATCCATGTCTTCATACTTCCTTGGGAACAAGATGGCTCTTTAAATAAATCAAGATAATCTAAGGATTACAAAGCAGCAATAACAACTATAATAACAGTGGCAATAATAAGCAGTAGCAGTAGAAAGCAAAGGCCAAAGTAGAAAATGAAGTTTCTACAAGGCTCCTGTTCTCCCATGTGACCTAAAATGAAAATTGTTTCTCAAGCTTTCAGCCACCAAAGCAGACACACCATGCATAAACAACTCAGGGACTGCTTCAGTGCTGCCCTTTGAGGGCTTAAACCTCATTCTTGTGACCCCAGGAAGCTGACCAGAGGAAAGAGGGGAGAAAGAAGTACAGGATATTTATCTTTACCAGTCGCAAATGCTTTTGATCAGCTGGGCTGGAGCAGGTTTCTGTGTTTTGTGGGAACCACAAAAGTTCTATGGAGGAGGCAAGAAGAAGAGCAGTGTGCTCTTTCAGGGACTTCAAAGCCCATTCATCTAAAGACGTGGCCATTACCATTTTGGCTCCCTTGCTGGGCCTTGAGGGGGCCTGTGTTTTTCTAGAGGCAGCCTGGCTGGGCCAGGGCCAGCTGGAATGTATTCCTTGGAGTGCGGTGTTCCAGAAAACCTGCCCTTTCCGGCTTGCGCTCTGCAAGTGCAATCCTGGGAGCAGCCCCAGTCCTGGGATGAGTCACACACAGAGGTGCATGGCAAAACGGGGCCTCTCATTCCTTGCCTCTGCACCCAGCCAGGTGTGGAACTGGGAAAACTGAGAAGCCTGGCCACTGCCTCAGGCTCTGTCTTTGCTCTCAGGCATCCATCTCTTCTGTGCCCAAAGGTGAGTGAAGGAAGGAAAACACCAGCAAGCAGCCAAGCAAACCAGCAGATGAAATCCAGATGCCATCACCGGGCCTCCTGTCCAGCCCTACTGTGCCAGGTTGCCAGGTGTGTCTTCCTTCCTATCAAGTCAGTCTCCAAGGCTGAGCTATGTTCATGAACAAGACACACAATCCTTTTCCAATCCCAAACAGAACCCAAGACCAAAACAGAACAGCCAGCCCTGGAGATGCCCCATGAGCCCACTTCTGTCCTCTGGGGCTGTTCTGGAGATGAGGCACTGGGGTCCCCTCTGAGAAGCAACAGGGGGAGCTGGGTGTTTTCCTACTGGGTTCTCAGGCCTGGCCTAATGAAAGACTAAGCCAGGAATCTGACAGTTTGCTCCATACTTGGCTACGTTTCTTTGGATGTCATGCTCATGATTTCCTCATTCTCAGACACTGCAGCCCACCCTGAGATTCACATGACGAAGGATCCGAGATAGCAACTCTAGGTGCATCCAGGGTGCTCCTGGCAGTCTGTTCAGAGGCCAGGGTGCTTTCCTCCTCCTCCTGTGCTGGTGTGCTCTGGTCACCAGGTACCTGATGGTGGAGTTCAGCTCTGTGTGCTTCAGTATACGTACAGATGGTGGAGTTCAGCTCTGTGTGCTTCAGTACGTACAGATGGTGGAGTTCAGCTCTGTGTGCTTCAGTACGTACAGATGGTGGAGTTCAGCTCTGTGTGCTTCAGTATACGTACAGATGGTGGAGTTCAGCTCTGTGTGCTTCAGTATACGTACAGATGGTGGAGTTCAGCTCTGTGTGCTTCAGTATACGTACAGATGGTGGAGTTCAGCTCTGTGTGCTTCAGTATACGTACAGATGGTGGAGTTCAGCTCTGTGTGCTTCAGTACGTACAGATGGTGGAGTTCAGCTCTGTGTGCTTCAGTACGTACAGACGACAACGCTGACACCCGGGTTTCCACCTCTGTCAAATGAGAAGAGGGCTAGCTGGTCTTCGCAGAAGGCCTTCTGTGACTCCAGGACTTTGTTCTGGTCTCTGATCTGGGTCATCTCAGAGTGAAAAGTGAGGGACACAGTGACAGGGGCATGGCATTCCTTCAGATGGGCAGGGGCTTTTCCCTCTGCTCCTAACATCTTGGGGAGCTCACTTTCCTTTCACACGAGGAGAACATAGTATTTCTCAAAGTAATTCTGAAAAGCCACACATCACCCAATGTCATTTTCACTGAAATATCTACTTTAGGAGTCTGGACATGACTCTTCCCATGGAAAAATTTTAGTAACTGAAAAATGTTTCTGAACATTACAAAGACCCCTAATGTTTAGCATTCCAGGCTCATCTTGTGAAGCTTAGGTGTTTGATGAACCACTTTCAGTGAGAAAGTGGCCCAAGAGCATTAAAAAGGGAAAACAAAGACACAGGGCTGAGCCCTGTGGACTTGCGTTCGGCCTTCGGTGCTCCTGTGCTCCTGCCTGCCTGGGGAGCAGAGTAAAGGACCTCACCTCTCCCAGGGAGCCTGTGCCTTCTAAAGCAGCAGCACTGGATTTGGGAACGTGGCTTTCAGCCTGGCCCCCAACCTACTCAGATAGGGACCTGAAGAAAATCGTTTTTGGACTGGAGTCTTCCACTGCATGGTTGTGACGGACCTCTGCGAGCTGCAGTGTACTTGGTTTTATGTTTTTCTCACAGAAATGATTCAACTCAACTAAAGCAGAGAGTAAAAGCAGGCCACTTAGGAACTCACATACTGCATATTTTGTTTGGAAATTCATTTGTTAACGAATAAAACATACATATTAAATTCTCACAGTGATCATTATTAATCTATAGATTATTTTCCTCATTCCTTCAGGAATGATGTCTGTCGTATGCAAGACACCATGCTGGGATTTGAGAGCCAAGAGGAAACCTAGGTCCTGTACCTTGTACAGCTCACAATCTGCTAACAACAATGGGAATAATATGTGAGTCTGGGTGTGAGGAGCCACATGTAATAAGCAAACATTCACTGCATACCTCCTATGCTTGGGTAAAATGGATAATAGTTCCTGTGTTCATGGAGGTTGCAGTCCAGCGTGAGGATGGAATAGCAGATGTGACACACAGGACATAGGATGCCAGGGTTAGGGCACATGTCCACGTGTAGAGGGGAGGGGGCTCCTGCGGTGGGAGCTGGTAGGTGGGCATGGCCACTTCAGGGTGGCAGTGCAGGTCTACTAGGAAAGAAGTGTGAAAGTAATGGCAGGGAAGAGGGTGTGGGCAAGGGAGGGAGATGGGCAGTGGCAGAGCCCCGATGCTGGAGCCAGGACAGGAGGGGTGGAGGGGTGTGGGCAGCAAGGGCTCAGGATGGCATGGGCAGCACATGGGTCCTGCTGGCAAGAACCCTGGGCTTTGACTATGAGTGACATGGGGTCCTCAGTGGGGTGGAGCAGGGTGGGCACTGCCATGCCATCAAAGGGACATCCTGGGTGCCTGGTGAGAATGGACAGCAGCTTCCTGGAAGCAGGCAGGAGCCCAACAGCTGACAGGGTGGCTGGGACTGCGTGGAAGCAGGCAAGATGAGAAGCTGCCAGACTCCGGGTCTCTGCCGAGGCAGGGCCAGCCAGACCCTGGTTTGGCTGGACAGACGAACACAGTGGAGAGTGAACACCATGATGATATGGGAAAATGAGGATGGGCACCTATCAAGTTCCCCAAGTCCAAGGCCAGTTTCCTCAGGCAAATGTCCACTCGGGTGAATCCTGCAGATGGGAATAAGGCAAGGTGCCAGCTAAGGGAGCAGGGCAGAGTGAGAGGAACTGGTTTGTTCCCACCTGGTATAGGTAGAGCAAAGGCAGGGCACGCTGGAGGCAGGTGCTGTCTTGGGGAAAGAGCCCTGAATGAGGATGTGGGGCAGGAGACAGGTGTAGACAGTGGGCAGCAGTCAGCACCTATGCAGCAGAGCCCCTGGGGTAGGGGAATGTAACAAGGCAGAGTTCTGCCAACTGTCCTGTGAAAGGAATGCTCACGCTGGGCTAACTCCAAACAAGACCGACGGGGAGCTGTGCGGTGACCACCTAGTGGGATGCACCACAGCACCGGGAGTGAGTCCACCTTATGGTCAGGAGGCCTGGGCTCTCGCCCTGCGGGGAAGGGGGCTGTCGCTGTCCCTCCTTTCAGGAAACGTGTGTGGCACAAGCACACATCTGGAAGAGAACTCCTGCGACTTCTGGAACACTCTGCCATGTCTGCTGGGTGTCCACTAGGATGCCCAGCACAGCATGTCAATAATGTTACCAAACACAATAATTTCAGAAGAAGGGTAAAACACACCTGCTTCAGAATATCTAACAAAGAAAAAAACCATTTGAGAATTTTCAATTTTAAGGCAGTAACATGTCATATATGTGAACTATTACCTACTTAACACTTATTTGAATATATGCATGCATTTGGTCATGTACAAATTACTGGGTGCTGGAATTGATGTTCTAAATCTACATTATAACACATAATATACATTCTGATATATATGTATGTATACACCTGATAGTGAAATGCTGGATTCTACAGTCAATTTTTTATATTTGTTTTCATAAGTGAACTGTTTAGCTAATTTGGCATCTTGATATCCTCCCGTAGCAACACATTTTCTTCTCCAGTGAATTTTCTTGTTCGATTCTCATCGCTAAGCATATTTATCTGGTGGCAGGTATAAATTCCTTCTATTTTCTGGAATTTAAATCTGTTTCTCTCTCTCCTTCCTTCTTCAGAGTTGGGGCATGATGGTGAAGTCTGATAAATGGAGAGGCTAAAATAGCATTTTATGGTCAGGTCTGCACAGCCAAACCCAATCCTAGAACCAAAGCCAGTAACTGAACAAGACAGACAAAATGAAGATACTTCCGTTTTAGTTACCCAAATAATGGCCTCACTTCTTCACTTTTCTTTGCCTCTGAATGCCAAGCAGTGAGATGAAAGAAAATGTCTGGGTTATATAAAGCCAGTAGCAAGGGTTCCCTGAAGTCTGAGATCACTTATTTTGTGTGGATGAGCAGATACAGTTGTGTATTCTCATACTAAGGAGCAAGGAGAAAACCAGAATAATAAAATACACGCTGAGAATTTAGGTAGAGGAGGTGAGGCTGAAGGCCCCACACACTGCAGTACGATGTCCGTGCATCACAGATGCTACTTACGGATAACTGAGTCCACTTGTTAAAAACACTTGACTCACTCCAAGGTCTATTCTTGGAACTGACCTAGGATTTTGAGGTGAGTGCTAATTTAGTGCTACTTTAGTAATTTTGTAATTTCTGTATGAATCATGACACTTCTGAACACAGAGCCCCTGTATTTGGCTCTGTCCCACTTTCATCAGCTCAGTGGAAAAAGGCGGCATTCACCAGAGGAGCAAGGCAGACCACTGACATAACGGGTTTCCACTACTTTTGTCTTGCCACGTGGGGAAGAGGTGCTATTTGTGCTTATTTTCTAGATACTGGGGGAGGGGTAAGGACTCTGCAATGGACTTGACGCTCACCACCAGTCCTGTGATCTTCAGGCCACTTGACTTATTAGCCTCTAAGGGCAACATGCGGAACCTCATGTGCACCGGCGGTGCTGGTGCTGAGTAAATGGAAACAGACTGCAGACTGCCAAGAATGCAGGCACAGGACAGCACCCCGCCACTGTCCTGGTTTTGGCATCAAAATCTCCTGTGCCCAATGATGTTACTACTTATGGTTAAGATTATGGGCTCCAGAACAAGTGCACAAATGGGCTAATTTTGGGTGTTCCTGAACAGAGAATACAAGCCTGAAGATTTTATTTAATAATGTACTAACATGAAGTACTACATTTAGAAATATTTAGAGCATATGTAGAAACAGACTCAGCGAAACTCTGAGCTGCTGACCTTCAGTGTGTACCTACTGAAGCTGAGGAAACACTGCTTCATTTTAGGGCACAAATTGAGAAAACCCACAACTCTTCTAATCCACAGGAAATGTTCCTATACAACTACACAGTGACCCACAATGCCCGGAAGCCACCCTGGTCTGCACACCTTCCCTACGTACGTCTGGGAATAGTGACATTTTCTCTCACTCACTGTGAAAGCTGAGCGCTTCTTTTGCTGAAATCACCCATGAGACAGGCCCAGAAGCTTGTGTTCCTTCACAAGGTGTCAATTCCACTCAAGAAGAGTAAAGGCTCACATTGTGTGTGACCGACTCACAGCTCCCGACAAACAGGAGTGCACGGCAGCCTGGCCACCACCAGGCAGCCACCCCAGTGGGGCACCCGCTGGTGCGGGCCTTTTATTTCCAGGGTGTGGCAGCTAAGACATCCACTCAAGAATGGGCAGGCATGTCACACGGCACCTTGGGACATTTGTTTGGCTGTCTGAAACTTTCTGTGGCTTTCTGCCAGGGTGGGGTGGAACTGGGTCTCGCTGGGTTGCATCCCTGTGCATCCAGGATGCACCTCCCACTCACCTGCATAGCAGATCTCCATCAGGTAGTCCCAGCTGGGTTTCGCCCCCATGCACCCCAGAATCAACAGAAAGGACTTCCTGCCTGAGATACAGGAGTATGGGTCCTGCGGGGATTCCACCCCTTTCCCTCCCAAGGGACAGGCCCCCCTCCTCACCTGTAAAGCTGCACTCCACTGCGATCCATGCGGATGGCACCCCCCTCAGGCCCTGCGTCCTCAGGACCAGCAGCTCTTCTGTGGTCTGACACCTGCTTCCCACAGGAGGCAGAGGGCTGCGCGCCCCTGACCCCTTGCCAGCCCTCACCTGTGAAGTTGATCTTGAGCAGGTAGTCGCGGTACAGCTTCCGGCCGTCCAGCACCTTCATGGCGTCGCACAGCTTGGTGGTGTTGGGGCACAGCGCGCGCTGCATGCGGTGCAGGGCGTGCGCCATGGCGTACACAGCGTTCACCACAAACATGATCTTGGACTCCTGCTCGTAGTTGCTGCCGTCCAGGGCCAGGTGCTCGGAGCACGCGCGCCGCGGGCCCCCGCGCAGGCTGCACTGGAATTTCTGCTCCCAGAAGTCGCGGAACCAGGGGTTGCGCAGGTTTGTGGCGGGCGTAAGCGCCCGGAAGTAGCGGTCGAATTGCGGCAGGCGGCGCGCGGCCAGCTCCAGCGTGAGCGCGCCCCTCGCCGCGCGCTCGCTGCCGCGCACCACGCTATCCTGCGCGCCCCAGCCGTCGCTCGCCACCCACGTGAGCGAAGCATTGGCGCGTCGCGCGGCCGCCAGCAGCTCGCGCGAGTCGTCGCCGCGCGTGAACAGCACCACGACGCGCGCGCCCGGCTTGCGCTGCAGCTCGCGCACCACGCCGTCGTAGGAGCGGCGCAGCGCTGAGCGCCCCACCTTCTCGGCCGCCGCCACGCAAATGCGTCGGCGCCGCGCCTCCTGTTCGAAAGCCTCCATGCCGGTCTCGCCGTAGTCGCCTTCCGACGCCACAGTGGACACGTAGGTCCAGTTGAAGAAGCGCAGGATCTCGGCCATCGCCTTGGCCTGGTAGAAGTCGGGCGGTACGGTGCGCGCGAAGTAGTCGTAGCGCGACTTGTCGCTGAGCTTGGCGCTGGTGGAGGCGTAGCTCACCTGGGGGATGCGGAAGAGCCGCAGCAGGTTGGCCACCTGCGGGGAGAGGGGCGAGGAGCGGGCGGGGTCTCAGGTAAGGCCTTGGGGACCCACCGAGCCGAGCCGGAGGGCGCCGGGATGCGGCGCAGACGCACCGGGGCGCGCGCTGCACCGCGCCCTCTGCGCTTTCACTGTGTGTCGCTGGGCGAAGGAGCCTGAGAGGCACGCGGGGTGTGCCCAGGATACCGTTCTGGACGATCACCCTGGACCGTTTCTGAGACGTGCCAGGTACACCTGGGACAGCCCTCTGGATGGGTCCCTAAGTCACGTGCCAGGCCCGCCCTCGGCATCTCCCTGGACGCGAGCAGTCCCTCAGATGCCTAGGCCCTCCTCTGGACGGCACTCTGGACCATCCCTGAGATGCGCCAGGTGCTGCCTGGACAGCAGTACACACGCTCTGGACAGAGAAGGCCTCACCGCGGCCTTGGTAGGCAGTGCCAGGGGCTCAGCCTCTGACTGAGCCTCCCACCAAAGCTCAGACCACGAGCCACAGTGAGCTGGCCAGACCCGGTATATACGCTGCGTGGCTGCGGCTGTGTAGGAGCCCAGTGTTTCAGTCTCACTTCCCCCTCTTCTGCTAAAAACGTCTGTCTCTGGAAGAGTTTAAAGTGCCACACGGATTAGACATTTGTTATCTAGGTTCAGAAACAAATCAGTTCAACTGAATTCTGTCTGATCCACTCTAGATTGTAGGCTTACGTTTTTCTGAGAAACTTGACCAACTTTCCCTTTGCTTAAAATTTGATTTATACTTAGACTATGAAATGATATAAATGCACTACTTTTTTGGGATTTTTTAAATTACAAAACAAGGAAATACTGAGGACACAGTCAAGAATGAGTCATCTACTTCAAAATATTTAAATGCTATTTTGCATCAAAAATTTTAAATGTCTTATAAGTCAGCTATTAACATTTCCCTGATTTTATTTAGTGTAGAATAAAAAAAGAAAATGACACCGTTTATCAAGGATCACTGCATAGAATACTTGCAGAAATGTATATTTGCACATTTCTAACTGAATTGAATGTGTATCTAAAATTTACTATATTTATTCTGACTTGAAATCCATGTATATTGACTTTAATTGTGTGATATTTTAAGTGGACTTCAATAAAGTAACTTGAATATGTACCTCAGTATTCTGTATGTGCACTGGAATAAGTATGAGCACTTTCAATTTTTTTTCTGGAAATTGTGGTTTCACCTTTATCTTTATCTTTGGTAGGAGGCAGCATAGCTTGAAATAGCCTTTGGCAAAAAGCACAAGCATTGCAAAGCTGCTGACATCCAAGTCCTGATTACTCACCATTCCTGTGGCAGAGGAAGCACAACCAGGCCTGTACTGTGCCACAGTGTATTCCTGGAGATCTGGCCTGCTGTCCAGTCTAGCTCTGGAGTACCCGGAGCTGACAAAATACATTCTCAGTTCAAACCCAAGTACCTTTCACTTAACCATAGATAGAACAGCTCAGGAATCTGGCGCATGGCACACAATGACATGGAAAATCAGAACCCATATCCACATGCATCTATATTCCAGGAGATGGGTGAATTAGAAGGAATGGAGGGGATGGTGGATGAATGGGTGGTGAAGGCTGTGCACCAAGTACTATTTCTGTCCCCCAGGTCAAAAGAATCTGGACCCACTGGCCTGCCTGGCCTCAGGTGAGCAAGGGTGTTTCTTGTTCTCTCAGCCAGACAGAAGCAGCAGTGGCCCTAGCTAGTGCTGTCGTTCCAAAGAACTGGCTCCAGTTGAGTTTGTGCCCCGATGGCAGCTTGGTGGTGGAAACCCTGTCTGTGCTGAGAAGTGACTACAGAGTCTCTGGGGGGCACAGAGAGGCCAGCTCTTCATGATGCGCCAGCGTTCTCATCTTTAGGTTACACAGATCAGACTTGACCCATTTGGGGAGACGGAGAATGAAAGGCTCTGAAAAATGCTCAGAGACACTGTGTTCAGGCAGGTAGGAGCCACAGAGAGAGAACCTACCTGCTGAAACTGTCTCCTTCATAGGAGTAGGGGCAATTGAAAGCTGCCAAAGGAAATAAATTCTTGTCTTCTGACCGACAGGATCCTGGTGCTTCATGCCAGGTATCTGAGAACTGTTCACAGTGTGGGCAGGCTGCACAGGGGCTGAGTAACCATGGAAGAGGGCCACGCGGGGAGATTGGTACACACGGGAGGGGCACAATGAGTGGCAGCCTGTTTGGGAAGCTGTGGGCCTGAACAGAGCAGAGACTACGGCCATCCTTCTAAGGGTCCTTGTGTATACCCTACACGTGGGCTTTCATGAGGAAACCACAGCCAACCCTAGAAAAGAGAAGTGCCTTTGGTGTGTTGGACCATGACAGTGGAACTCTAATGTCAGTTGTATCATCTGTCCTGAATAGCATGGAGCAATAACAGAATTCAAAGTTAGGATTTGGAGAGTGACATTTGTAGCATATTTAATACAAAGAGTAATAAGGCTGAGTGTCCAGGTACTTTTATCATGGAGAGTTGCTCCTTTCAGAATTGGTTTCTTTAGATTTTAAAGATAAAGATGCTTCATTTAAAAGGAAGCACCATGGAAGCTGGTTGGTATTAATCTCCTTTCTTTCCCACCCATGCTCTGCCCAGCTTTACTTCTAGAGAACAATCCTCATAGTTCCATTTACGCATTTAGAAATGAGCTTGTTCTGTTCCAAAGCCAGTCATCAGTGTTCTGAGTAAGTTTACATCTATTATCTTCTTTGATAGTCACAAAACAGTCTTTTGTGGTATTTATATGCAAACAGTGAGCTCTGGCTGGTGGAGGAAACTTACTCAGAGTTGTCCAGTTAGAATGTGGAGGCAAATCAAGAGGAAAGACCAAGTCTTTCGAGCTGAGGTACTATTGTCTCCCTTCAGTCTCCTCTCGGCCTCTGCTGACTACCGAGGCTTCAGCACAGAGATGGCAGGCAGAGGAGAGGAGAAGGGAGGAGAAGCCATGCTGCTATGGTTTCCACCATGGTTTGCCCAGTTGCTGCCAGTAGGAGCTTTTTTTTAGAGTTCCTCTAGATTTTTTTTAGTTTTGAAAACAAGAAGATAAAAATGATACAGAATTTCAAAAAAATAGGAAATTAAGGCTAGTTAATATGTTGCATATCTTAAACGTAGTTGTTCAGATTACAAGATAGGAGCTTTAGTTTTAATATAAAGTTTCAGGCTGGGAATGTCCAAGGAGTTGTCAGCTAGTGTTCCCATCTCATTTGTCTAAAGGTTGGGTATTTGAAGCTCTTCTGCCATACGCTTTCCCTGAGAAAGCATGAAACAATGCAAACTCCTACACTCGACATCATCTACAATATAATGAAGAATCACTCTAGGATGGGGAAGGAAGGAAGTCACACAATTATGTTAGTAGGAGTGGGTGAAGGCAAGACAGAAACTAGTTATATACGTTTTTTTCTTAAAAAGCTTTGAAAGTAGAGATATGCTCCATATAAATACAGATTCTAAAAATGAATATACCTTCAGAAAGAAGAATGGAGAGGGGAAGAGAAATGATACATAAAATACAGACTAGTCTCTTGACCGGGAGACAGACTCGAGAAACTACTCTGAGCCGTTGAATGGCACTGGGGTCTCCGTGCTCAGAGAGCTAGTGACAAGGTGCAGGTGTGTGGATCTCTCCAGACAATAAACGATCAGCGAACCTGTGAGGGTCAGAGACGAAGGCACAGAATGTAGAAATTGGCCAAGTTATTTTTGTGGTTATTGTTTTATTTTGAACTTACGTTTCAGGAGAAGAGTGGAAGGAGGAAATGGGACCAATGGGTGGGGAAATTGATTCCATATGAGTAGAAGATGGTGCTTGCACCATTTTCCCCATTAAGGATATATCCTAACATAGAAAGGGTAATACGAATAATATGAAAAGGTTATTTCACATCAAAGTAAGAAGGGACATGAAAAGACAAGCTCAAAATCATAGTGAGGGGCCAGGGATATAGCTCAGCGGCACAGCACCTGCCTGGCAAGCTTGAGGTTGTGAGTTCAATTACCAGTACAAAAAAAAAATCATATTGAGTCTAGAATAATTGGCAGATTAAATTACTGAATCATTGGCAGTAGTCTCTAGAAATCAAGGATGGAAGAACTATTTGGGGGTGAAAATCGATGGTGGGGCGGGGGGCAGAGCTCAGGAAATCAATAGCTACAATGTGTTTTGGTAATTTTCTGGCACAGTTTTCTCATGGCACACAAACATCCAGAAATGAACCATGTGATGCTCTCACTAAGCAAGTAGAGTGAGCTGAAGTAAATAAACTTGCAAAGAACTTTAAGGTACTTGAAAAACAAAAGTGAGAAGGGAAGTCATCAAGATTAGAGCAGAAATCAATGAAATTGAGATTGAAAGAATGCAGAAATCGAACTGAAGAGCTAGTTTTCCAAAGAATAAACAAAATAATTAAACCTTTGGCCAAATTTAGCAAAAGAAAGAAAAGACATCAATGGAATTAGGAACAAAAAAGATGAAATGGAAATTTGTATCCTAATAAATGAGAAAATTTTGAAGAAATGCACAAATTCCTAGGGTCATACAAATTATAAAAGCTAATTAAAAAGACACAAGAATGCTAAACAACCCAATAGGCAGTGAACTTGAGATGGGGTTAAGGAATCCATCAATTAAGAAAATCCTTGGACTGTTGGATTCACTGCTAAATTCTACACAACCTGTATGGATGTCACATCACCTATGAGTGTCGTACACTCCTAAAAGAAACTGAAAGGGATGGAGTGCTTCCAAATTCATTTATGGAGGTCAGCATCACTCTGATTCTGAAACCAGATAAAGACCCAACTAAAAAAAGAAAACAATAGGCCTGTCTCTTTAATGAACATAAATGTGAAGCTCCTCAATAAGATATTAGCAAATAGAAGGCAACATATCATCAATGAGGTCATACTTCATGATCAAGCAGGTTTCATTCCAAAGATGCAATAATGGTTCAACATACATGAATCAACAAGTGTAATACATTACATAAACAGAAGCAAGGTTAAAAACCATGTGATCATATCAATAGATGCAGAAAAGACTTTTGAAAAAAATCCAACACACCTTCATGATAAAAACCTTGAAGAAAACAGATATAGAAGGCCCATACCTGAATTTGTAAGAGCTATTTATGATGAATCAACAGGCAACATTATTTTACATGGAGGAAAGCTAAAAGCATTCCCTCCAAAATCCAGAACAAGACAAAGATGCCCAATATCACCACTTCTGTTCAACTTAGTACTTGAAACATTAGCTAGAGCAATCAGGCAAGAGAGAGAAATAAAAGGAATGGATATAGGAAAGGAAGAAAAATTATCATTATTTGAAGACGACATGATAATCTATATAGAAGACCTAAAGAATTCCACCAAAAACTCTTAGAATTAATGACCAACTTTAGCAAAAATGCAAATTAAAATAATGCCAAGATTCCATTTTATACCAAAAAGAATAGCAAGCATCAAGATACCAGAAAATAACAAATGAAGGTGAGGCTACAGTGAAAAGAAGACCTTCTTACATTGTCGGTGGGAATGTAAACTGGTGCAACCACTATGGAAGTCAGTGTGGAGACTCAAGAACTAAAACTAGAAATTCCACTTGAGCTAGCTACCCCCTGCTAGGTATCTTTTCCAAAGAGCTAATGACATCATACTACAGTGATACATGGAACCAGTGTTTATAGTAGCACAATTCATAAGAGCTAAATCCTGAAAACAGTCTGTATACCCATCAACAGATGATTAGATAAAGAAAACCTACTACTATATGTAATGGAATGCTACTTGGTTATAAAGGACAAATTTTGAGACATTTGTAGAAAAATGGATGCACCTGGAAAATATATTGAATGAATAAACCAGACACACCAGCTTACATACCATATGATAGCTCTTATTTGAGTAAAGCAAAGTGATTAAAAGGCACAATAAAGGACAAATAGAGTAAAAGCAATAGATATCTTGTAAACTGGAAGGGGTTCAAGAGAATGTGGGTGAGGAGATGGGGAGGGGAAAGGGGTAGGTAGAAATCAGATATGCCGTGTACAAGAACCTCATAACCTCAATGACTGTAAACATTACACACCATAAACATCAGAGTGATAATACCAACAGGAATGAAAATGAGGAAAGGAGATTTAGAAGAGTGATGAAGAAGGAGGGAAGAGGATTAAGAAAAACAAGCTGTGGTATGTACATGTACCCACTCCCTGAAGTGATTATAAAGCGCATGTACTGCAAACATGTTCTAAAAAAAGAAAGACATGAACAGAGTAATTGTTAAGAACTGGTGTGGGCTTGCTAAGAGTGCATCTCACTGGAAAGACATCTTTTCACATCAGCTGAACTGTCTAAAAAAAGCTCCGGGGGACTTAGCTTCAACAAGGCATTAGTGACATTATTTAGACTCTTTCTGGAAAGGAATAGCGATAGGAGTTGGATAACAAAATTATATTCAAAATATATTCCAAGAGCAGCTTTGAAGAAAATTTGTATAAAGTGGTTAAGGCTAAGCTTATCAATGCCATTGAAAAAGTATAAATAAACCTTGAGATCACTATATTTGACAGCCAGAAGGAAAAATGAAAATTGTCTGAGGCATTTGTTTCATAGTTGAGGAAACAGACCTTCAGGAGGGGAAGTGACTTTCAAAACTTCATGTAACCAACAGGCAGAATGGCTGAGTGGAGCCCAGTCTTTTGATTTCCTGAAAGGTAAGCCGCCTTCTCTGGAAACAGGAGCTGTTACACAGGATGAAAAGTAAGTTTCTGGATTTAAGTTAAAATTGCACTGGTGAAGGAAAGAGAAGAAACAGGAAAATGAAGTGCAAAGTTGAGCGTTGGGTCCAGCAAGGAGCAGGAACCAATTCTGACATTCTTTCATGTATCTGTTGGCCATTTCAGAGGCCACAGACAGAGCAGGGTGAGTGAGGGGTGTGTTCGCTCCAGAGTTCCAGACAGAGAAGAGCTCTTCCCATCTCCCCGCTCCCTAAGTTCCTGTTCTAGGGCTCCCCTCTTTGGGAGGCTTTTTAAACATCCCTGATGTTTTGCGCCAGCCCCTGTTCTGACTGGTGCAGAGGTCTGGTCTGCTTTAATCCTCCAGAGAACCTGCCATTGTCCCAGTGTAGACTGCATGCTTGAGGATCTTCCCAGAGGGAGAGCTCTCGGGTATGGAGATGGGTTGATCCAGGAGTTCTGGGGCCACCACTCTACTCACTTTCCTCACACTGACTCAGTTCACACTGCATCTTATCACCGTGATGCCACTGTGATGTGTTTCAAAGTTACAACACATTGCCTACTTTTACTTCTGAGGTCATGTACTCCTTGGTTTGAGGACCGTGAGCAATCATTTCTGTACCAAGGTTACCTTTGTCATTTGTCAGTCCGCACCATCATCCCTGGTTTACTCACTGACCATCCACGGAGACAACTGCAGTTATCTAAGATCTACTGGGAAATTTCTACTGTTGGGATGAAACCTTTAAGCTCTTCCACAGTCAGCGTGGCCTTCTGATTTGTGTGAGAAAAACACTGGCTGCTGGCAGAGCCTGTTACACTGAGGGCCTGGGAGGCTGTGTGCACATGAGGAAGCATCTCCCTCTGCACATACAGTGTGCACTGTTGTTTCATGTTCTGTGCTCACATACTTTGGGCTACCCATTTTCTTGGTGGCTTGGCTGCTTATCCAGGAGTAGGAATTTCAGTGCTTCCACTGTCACCTATTACGTCTCAGATGTATTGAGTTTTCTGACTTAAGAAAAAAATGCTTGAGTATTACTATATTTTCCAGCAGATGTCACGGTCTAAACTTGGCATTCTTGTATTTCCTTCATATTTGCAGTTGAGAGACAATATATTTAGGATGGGTTTCCCTGCAGTAACTGTCCAACAAACTGTTGTGTGTTGATGAGCACTAACCGCCATTTTCCTGTCTATCTGAACTCGACGTAGCTTCTCCAGGTTACTGTATCCTCAAACCTGCATATCTTCGTACATCGTGCTCCATCTCGTGGTTTCACACTTATATGCTCAGCTGCCCCACCCCTGGGCCCTTTCTCTGAGCAATCTTTTTTGAAGCGTCACTTCAGGCTAGGTGCTAAGCTTAGTTGCTGAGTCTCGTTCATCTGTTCATATCTTTTCCCTACCACCCTGAAGGATGTGGTGATTGCTAAATCAGTCACTGCTTCCTGCACTGCGGTGAGAACTCCCAAGGGCTGGGCAAGCGGACTGTGTCTTTGATGCCTCTCAAAGAACAGAGCTGTTCTATAATCTTTTTAGCTGAACACATTGAGGAAGGAATGGGTGACTTTCTCCTGTAGCAGGAAGCCTTTCCTAATTACAGGGAGAGTTTTTGTGGGAAAGAGGAAAATTACCAGCAGGCAATAGGAGGCTGCTGTCCAGCACTTCTGAATCTTATTCAACTTTTCACCAAAATAAGATTACAAGTAAGGCAAGGAGTTAGTGAAGACCTCTAAGAGTCTTCAGCCAATGCTTTCCTACCATTGAGACCAATTTCTCCAAATTATTTCTGTATAAACTAGTAGTGCACAAAAGGAAGTCAAAATTATGTCAGCTTAGGCTGGCCCTTAAACCCACATGTTCTCGTAAGGCTGGAAACTGCCTTTTATTCTGAGGAAAGCAAACTAAGGGCCTTATGATGAAGCTTTGGTCTTCACACCTCATAACCCTGAAGTTGGGTTCAAACAGATAGACCCCTAAAGCCACCTCCACTGAATGAACTGACAGCAGGTGTGCTGGTCAGACAAGTCTTCTCTGGAGACAATTGCATTGTATGCAAGACACAGAAGCATGGAACACTCAGAGCTCATGCCTCCTGCTGCCTTGCTACTGGGAACATATCAAAGTGCATGTTTTCCACAATGACAGATGGTTATAGAGTGGTGCTACTCAGCTGCCCAAGCCCTGCTTGCTCACTGATGGGAGTTATGAGTTATGCATGCACTTTTGTGGGAGTTTTGCCCCTCTTGACAATTTGTAGCAGAGCAGGAACTGTTCTCTTCAGGACTGGAAGTGCCACACTTTAGTCCAGGCATTCTCTGATTGAGAGGGCAGGGCTGTGAACTCTGAGAAAGACCTCAGGCAATGTGCTGTTTTCATCTTGTGAAAGAGACAGTGTCAGTGGGGACTCAGAGCCATCTGTGTGCATCAGCTCCGCGGTTCCTCTTCATACTCAGGACCCTGTGATGTATCTGATTCAGACATAAGCTCTGTACCTTCTTACTGACACAATGCCATATTTTTTTCAGTAAGAAACAAAAGACCATGCATTTTGAGTGTAGCATACATGATTTCCACTAAAGTGACTCCATGATTTCCTGCTCTGTGTTTTTCAGAACTTTTATAGTTACTGGCTTCTGAGCCTGTTCCAGTACACTGAAGAGAACAATAGTAGCTAGCTTTAATATGGACCTGTGCTTAGCTACAAAACTTGCAGATGCCAAATTGAAGCATCCAATTCTTACTTCCAGGAAAAATGCTATTTGCAGGGCCAAGCTATGTACACCTGGTAAAGCAACCCATGCTGCTGTCCCGGAGCGTGGAGATTTGTTTTCCTTTCTGTGGTTTGCCTTTGCCTTCTGTATTCTACAGGTCACATCCCTGGGGGCTACACCTGTGCTTGTTTTTTCTTAATGCAGTGCTGAATGGTTTCTTCCTTTTAACTAAATGTTTATATAGGAGCCTGAAAGGGGCCCCAGGGCACCACACTTTGCTCCCTGTCACCCACGTTAAATGAACACTACAAATTGTGATGTGAAGAAGCCTGTGTCCTTCCTACAAGACCCAGGCAATCCAAAAGATGCCTAAAATACCAGATTGGCTTGTAGTCTAAGGGGGACCTGGAGGTGGAAGATCGTCAAGAAACTGCCTGAGAAATTCAAACTGTTCACCTCATGTGGGTTATCCACCCATAAAGGATGCCAATCATATTGTTTTGCAGGAAGTATCATTCACTTATCCTTTTCTTTTTCTTTCCTTTTTTTGGGGCTGTGCTACTTGTGCACTCTGGAAATGTGTTCCATGAAAACAGTTAACTGGAGTGCACATTAATATTGATTTTGGAAATCATATGGTGGAGTGTAGCACGTGTCAGCACACTCAGAGGAATCTGCAGAAGGTACAAGGCACAGGTCCAGGAAATGCATGGCTCTGAGGTCTGTGTCACCATCCCACTCAGTGGCATGACAGTCCCAGGGATGTTCCATGACCATTCTCAGAACACCTGCATCGTGGCAGAGACCCTCAAAACTGGCTCACAGTTACCCTGACTTCAATTTCAAATCTCTCCTGCACTAAGCAGCTGTGGTTTGCAATTTATGCAATCACACTTTCATTTTCTTCATATAAAAGCAAGGAATTGGTCAATAGTAAAAGCATCTACTTTGGTATTCTTGTAGCTTGTCATTGAGCTTGAGATGGCATGCAGACCACAAAGAACTTCATGAATCACATGATTTCTGAAGACAGGCATCGGGAGACATGGCAGGTTTTCCTCTGTGAGGATGCCATAGCCATTCAGCAGAGTCTGTCTTGCTTCCTGACTAAAAGGTGCGGTCTCAGGGGAAGCTTTTTCCCACTCTTTGGTACTCAGGCATGTGCAAGACAAAGTGGGAGGGTATTTTGCTCATGGAATTAGTGTTCATTTGCTCTTTGCTTCCCTCTTTTCTGCATGAATTCGGTTTTAAGAGATATCGTGGAAGTGAATTGGTTGGTCCCAGACACTTAACAATGAGGTTGAAACACTGCCTGCCCTATTCTGTCCAGAGTGACCATGTGGGCCAGGCAGCTGAGACACACCCTTCAATGCCTTCAATTGAAATTTTTGACAATTTCTCTTGAGGATTTAACAGAGTCACAAGTTACTAACCCATATTTTTCAGTGTCCCCTGAAGTCACTTGTACAACAAAACATGTCAAAGATAATTTTTCAGTATTAAAGCATTCCTGTCCTTTTTGGTTGTTAAGCAAACGATGAAAAAGCAAAAGGAGCTGAGGCTGCTGCCCAAGCTTTCCTTTTATGACTGTTAAATGTGGTCCTGCAGCCCTTTAGGGTGGAGGGATACACATGGTATTATGTGTAGCAAAGAGAATGGCATTAATTGTCCATCACCTCAGCAGAGCCAGTGGGCACAAGAGAAGCTAGGAAGGTGAGGCCTTGTCCACAGGGCTGGCACTAGACAGGGCTGCACTGCAAACCCAGGTCCTTCTGTCACCAGCCACTTGACCTTGGTCGGCCATGTTTACCCCTAAACTTCATTTTCTTCTTCCATAGAAAGGGAATTGCAGGAGTCCCTGGCTTAGGAAATGAGATCAGGTATGAAGTGCTAGCATGCATGAAGCACATGGCTCGCTGGCTGGCACATGTGTAGAAATGCTCAGAAAGGGATGGAGACAATGCTGATATTTAACTCAGCATCCACTCAAACCTCTCTCGACATCAGTGCTACATGATATTCTCAGTGTAGGTTTTCCAGGAAGAGCAGCACACTCTCCCCATCCTGCAGGAGGTTACAACCTTCCAAGAGACGACAGAACACAGCCAAGGGTAATGTTCTTAGATGTGTGTATCTGAGCACTTACAATGCTCAGGGAGAGAGCAGCGGATCCCACCAAGCACAGCATGGTCTTGAGGAAGCAGGGAAAGGCACCAGGCAGGAAGGGGAAAGGGCAGTTTATGTAGAAGAGAACAGAGAGACAGGAAGTGCACAGTGACTTTCACAGTGTTGGACACCTCAGTGCCATTGGGCGGGTACCAGGCGCCTCTGAGGGGCTGACACTTATCTGCCACGGTTCTCTATGCAACTGTCGCACTGGACCTTTATTCTTTTAGGGATAAAATGCCATTACAATTTTTTAAATAAGAGAACATGACCAAAAGCATGTTTTAAAAAAGACTATAGTGGATGACCTCCCACTTGAAAAGAGAGGTGGGCAGAGATCATGAAGCGGACAAAAGAGTCATTCTGGTTTAGATGGTGAGTCCAAAAACACAAAAACACAACAGTAGAAATGTCCAGATTGGAGATTTTGAGAAAAATGTGAGTCTGCCTAAAACTATTTTGTCTGATAATAATCATTCAAGTACTTACTCTTTAATCTGTGTCATCCCAGCATCCCTTAAATTTTTTGAGGAAGGAAGCAAGGCATGATGATGACAGCTGTAGGAAACTGTAGAAAAGCTGAAGATCTTTTAACTTCATGAAAGCAACTCAGGAAAGATAGCATAAAGAATTTTTAAAATATGGAATTAAGAGCTGAGCTCTTAAATAGCCCTTGGTAGCAGCTGAAGTTTCCCAGGTGACATAAATTGTCATTTATTTAATTTTTTTCTTTTCTTTTCTTTCTTTTATTTTTTTGGTACCTGGGATTGAACTCACGATCTCTTGCTCACCACGCAGGCACTTATACTGCTGAGCTAAATCCGCAGCCCTGTTGTATTTCTGTTAATTTTATACAAATGAACTACCTCAAAAGTACTTTGCGAACATAAGCTATCTATATTTTTCTTTTGATGGGAAGTTATTTTTACAGAGAAAGTCTGCACAACTGTAAATCATGTGTCCAACTCCCTGCATGTCCATGGGGAGCGATTTCTTGCTCCCTTAACCCAGTTTGTAGCTGGCAAAGCCTCACTGTGAATGGGATGGCCTTTAGCCAGACTGGAGGGGTGGAGTGGGAAGCCCCAGATGTCCACTATACAAAGTTTACCCTGTAGGGGTGGCAGCTGTCTCAGGACACGTTGCCTTTCTGACCTCTTGACAAGGAATCAGGGCTTCATCTGGAGTGGGGTTGTTGGGGGTATTGCTGCTGTTGCCTTTACCCCTGTGCACTGTTCCCTCAGTGGGATGTGAAGTCACAGGCTGGGAAGAGGCAAGGCTTTGCAGCTTCTAACAGAGGGTTTTCCATAATATGCCAGATGGTGATGTCAAAAATAGCAGCACCATAATTTTAGTGTTTGAAGTCCTACTGATATACACCCTGGAGCAGGAACACCTCTTAGAGTTTAACTGCAGGTGTTTGGGAGCCCTTTGTTTAAATTCCCAAAGTCTACTAATTAGGAAAATACTCTGAGTTTTCAACTGCAGCTTTTCATACATCAGTAGAAACACTTCCACTACATTAAGCCAATAGACTCTCATTATTCCGAACTACTAAGAGTTGTCCCTTTCCATACCGAGTCCTGAACTTGTATTTATGCACCCATTTCAAAGGCACACACTCTGGGGCAATTTGGAGAGGAGTGTTGTGTCCTTCCGGCAGAATCGTATCTCAGGCTGTGCCATGAGTGCCAGGAGCCTTTTGTCAGTCTGCCCACAAGCCTGTGATTGTAAGCCCAGCTGAGAGCTCAGGGGGTCTGGTCCTTCCTTCCCACGCCGTGACCTCCATCCTCTACGTGTTATCCGCAATGCAGGCTGTTCACAGCCACAGGCATCCGCTGCCCTGTGCATCGTGGTCCTGGTGGTGGCTCATGTCTTTCACAGAAGAAGTTTCCAAATAAACACATGACAGAAGGGGAATTAATTAAGGAGCAAATTAACCCCACAGCAAAGGGAAAATAGTGTATCTTAGCTAATTACCTCTGGTGAGAATGTCTGCCGTGGCATGAGGTTAGCAGAGCATTTTAATTGCTGCTGCTGGTGCCTTCCACCCTGAGATCCAGTCCTTGCACAGCTCTCAGAGGAGGCAAATGGAGAGCAGCAAAGACAGGTTTCAAAGCACGCATCTCTGTGAGATTGCTTGGGAATGCCAATTCCGGGAGGAAAATGAATAACTGATGCCATCTGAGATAGCCTTTGAGTAAGAGTCTCTGCAGCTCAGCCTGTGGGAAGGAGGATGGACCACAGGGTGGGAGGCAAGCTTTCTGATTCTCATGCTGATGATTCTGCTACTTTCTCACAGACAGAAACTTGAACTTGGTTCTTGACCTCTGTGAGCTCCACTTAAGACTGTTCATTTTGGACTGATGACATTAAAAGAAACAAACAGAACATGAGCATATAATGATATTGTTATGGTTGATACATTGTGTCAAGTTGAGAAGTTTAACTGACTCAGCAGGGAACCAGGATCCTTACTTTGTAAATATCCTCATTCTGTGCAAGAGGAGAACACAGAGGTGGGGTAAGTGCTACATTGGCTCTGGGGGGTGGAGTGTGGCCTACATACAATATAAGGGAGGAAAAGAGGCTTGTTCTCTCCTTTTTGCTCTGGTTGCTTTTGCTACCTGCTGCCTTGAAGTATTGCTCCTGTGCCATGCCTCCCTGCCTTGGAGCCAGCTGATTATTGACTGAAACATCCACAAACTGTAAGCTAAATAAATCTTTCCTTTCTTCATTTTGGGTGTTGGGTGTGTTGTCTCAATAACTAGAGAAAAGTAACCAAAACAGGTATCTACTAAGACACTAAGTGTCTGTCATGTGGGCTCATTTCATTGCTTCACCAGGAATTCCCAGGTCACTAGAGAGGAGGGTGCTGTTGGTTTCTCCAGTTTAGATGCAAGGACAACAGAGGACCCAGAGTTGGTTATGGTGCTGAAAACTTCAAGAAAGGCACTGAAAATGTGTAATCCTGACTTATCCCCACTATATCATTATGTTTGTGATATTGACCTCACTGAAGGCAACTACCAGTTTTACTTTCCTAAGGAAGAGACACTGGGATAGATTAGCAAATGGATTCTGGAGCTGTTACTCAGATTTCCTAGAGGACAGGACTCAGTTCCATGCCTTTTCTGTGAGCTCTGCACTCAGTGTCTGGCACCTGGTGAAGAGATGAGCTGGAGGCAGCCAGTGGGAGTGGCTCTGACCTGCTGCCTGATCACTGATGAGCCTTGCACTGTCTGTTCTTGAGGAGTGGACCAAAGCCCAGTAGAGTGGAGCCCAGAGGGCTCTCAAATCACACTGTCCTAGGAGCCTGTGTAGATGGTGAGAAGGAGGAGCTCACTGGCTTCATCATTGGTCCTCTGTGTACTCCTTGCCTGGAAAATGTGTTATTCTAGGTATGCACAACACAAAGACCAGTGGATGCAATTCCTAAGCTGGTGCATTGTGGGTCAGGAGAAAAGCAGGATGCCAGTGAGCAGTCCTGTTTAGAACTGGGTAAAGGAGGTGGGCATGGGGAAAGTGCCTAAAAGGGAGAGGGTTTGAGCTGAGCCCCAGGTGTGGACCTGGAAGTCACACAGGGCCACAGATGGAGCACTCCAGGTGTTGGGAACTCTGTCTCCTTTCCCTGAAGGAAGTCCACACAGATACCGCCTACAGACTATTAGAAAGCAGCTTACAGGAGCCTAGGGGTATGCTGGGGCTCACAGAGCTGGACACCTCTGCCCACTCTATCAGGGTTCCTGGGCTCCAGTTAGTGCAGTGTCAGCCCACCCCAGGTCTGTGGCTTGCACTTGCTTTGCTGATATCACCTGATGGCTCATACCTGCCTGGGGGGCTTATACAGTGCTTTACTACTTTAAAATTATATTTCACTTCTCTCTGCTCCATGTCATTAAGACTACACAACAGTCTTTGTTGTATCTCAAATATATGTGCTCAATAAAAGCAACTCTTCTGATGAGAGTGATTTTGTGTGTACTCTAGTTGTAATATGCAGGTCATTGCGATGCATAACTCATCAAATTTATAACATACTGCCACAGTCAAGTTAAGAAACCATTGGCTGGACTTCTACTCTAAATGGTCCTGATGGAAGAATACCTGTTATGCATTTTGTGTCACATTTTAGATACTCCCCTTCTGATTACTTGACCCCTGATAAGATATCTGAATGAACAGCATGTAATCATAGAATTGTGCAACATCCTTTAAGGCCACGTGGTTCAAACACTAATTTTGTGCTTGGATATCCTCAATAAAAGGCCAGCTTTTGCTTGGATAACTCTGGGGATAGAGGACTCACTTTCTTTTATGCCTCCTTTTCAGGCAATTTTATTCCTAAGGACTGTTCCTTGTGTTGGCCCTGATATCACCTTGCTTTGTGTCAGTGACTCTCAGTGAGGGGAGAGGATTGTTCTGTAGCTGGGCAGTGTATGGAAACACTTTTAGGGGTCTCATCTTGGACTGCTGCTGGCTTACAGGCAGAAGCCAGGGCTGCTGCCAGCCACCTGTTCTGGTACCCAGGACCGTCCCCTATAACAGAGCATCCCAGCCACTCTGTCTAGGCTGTCAAGGTGGAGAAACTGCATCCAGATTCAGGTGGTTTATACACAGAGTGAGTGCAGGAACTGACATCCGTCTACCAGGTGCCAGCAGATGGCTTGCTGTGAAGGTTCTTGTACCTCGAGGCCTTGCATTATTTCTTAATTCTGCTTAAGGCTAGAAATTCATGTGTGACCCTGTCCAAGATCACTAGGGCTTAAGCGAGGAAGGATCAGCTAAGTAAGAAGGTAGTTCTGAGTGCAGGCTGGCTGGCGGAGGTCCGCTTAGCACTGTGGAGGCGGGCGGGAGGTGTATGATGCAGTGGTGTGGGCATTTCCCCCTTTTCCCATAAAGCTAAAATGTCTGAGTTAACTGCCAAGGATTTAGTGGTGTTTGTTTTGTGGGCTTTATTTTATTTTTTGATACTGGACATAGAACCCAGGGCTTTCACCCTGACCTACCTCCTCTGCATGTTTATATTTTTCATTTTTAGACAGGATCCCACTAAATCACTAAGTTGCTCAAGTTAGGCCTGAAATTGCAATCCGCCTGCCTTAGCCTCCCAGAATGCTATGATAACCAGTGAGCTTCTCAGGTACAATTTGTGGCATCACCAAATCCATGCCCTGGGAGGCTGAGTCAGTGATACCTCTCAGAGCTGGGGAGTTAATCTCAGTCAGTGACCACTTCTCAGACCTGGGGAGTTCTTGGGGTGTGGAAGGCACTGGGAATTCTGAGGAAGGAGAGCGAGAGGGGAGACCCCCCCAAGGCAAACTTCTGCACTGCATGAGCTGGACTTTTCCGTGCCCTCTCACCCATGTCCCCATTTGTTGCTGAGGCTACTTTAATGCTCAGAGACAAAGCAATCACGGAATGAACTTCTACCTGCCCATGTCTTTGCTAAAATTGGCTTCATTTAGGAAGGGCCTGGTTCAAAAACTCCTCTGAGAAGCGTCAGGAGCACTTTGACTGAATGAGATAGGGGCAGCGGCCACCTGTTTGAAAAGCACAGGCTCGCATGACGCTGTTAACAAGCCCTGTGAAGACCTTTGTCCCACCGAAGGTGAGGGAGGACCTGAGCCTCTTCTTGGCTCGCAGCTTTCCCTGAGCTGAGTGGTTTACACAGAGCAGGTCTGGACAGCACCTGAAATGCTTTGAGAAGATGCATTTGTCAGAGGACAAAGAGACCGCCAAGGCTGTGTGCTAGCGCAGAAGATCTCTGATGTTCACACTCATTGATTCTGAATTAACAAATCAGGATCGCTGCTTTATAAAGGGTACTGCAGATCTTTGACTTGCTGTCCTTGACTAGAGCCGTGGATAATGATGACCCAGGTCTTCATGCAGGTGACTCAGCTCAACCAGCAAGTTGGTGAGAATTTGCACTCAGAATTCACCCCTTCCCCTCAAAGGCTGCCGCGTAAGAACTGGCATGGCAGGGAGCAGAGTCTGTAGTGGGAAGAGCAGGCAGACGGACAGAGCGCAACCCTGGAAGCATTGGCCAGGAAGCCAACCCAGGCCCAGCTGGGGAGAGTATCAGTGTCCGAACCACAGATCTGGCCACAGCAGGAGGCACACACACTGTCACTCTCTAAGTCTGATGTCATGGAGAGCTTTGCACCCTGGCTCGTGAGGTGATGCAACAGGAAGCTGGCAGGGAGCCCAGAGAGTGTTGTGTTGTGTTTGAAAAGCACAGGCTCGCATGACGCTGTTACCGAGCCCTGTGAAGACCTTTGTCCAGCCGAAGGTGAGGGAGGACCTGAGCCTCAACACAGGTTTGTGTTGCTTTACTTCTTCTACAACTTCACTCTCTTCCCCTGTGCAGTTCATGCAGGGTGACTTCCCAGTACACGTTCAGCTGCCGTGAGTAGGTAAGGGATGGCGGCACCATCAGCTACAAGGTGACACAAGGTCACCAACACCAAGGTGTGTGGCCGGGACACTCATGGAGAAGGCAGTGAGTGGGTGTGAGAGCCACCCAGGAAAACCTTCTTTACCCCTGTGCTTCCCTAGTGGATGTACAGGAGAGAAGCTGAGAAAGTGTTTTAAATTCACACGGGTGGCTTGTTGCTGTACATTGCATGGCTGCATTTTATTAAGGACAGGCATGTTTGAAAGGAAAACAGGCTAACTCCTTGCTCTGTCCACCCCTCTGGTGACCTCTTTGCAGCTATGGTGCTTTAGGTGCTCAAAAGGCACCTGGTGGGTGTGGTGTGGACCCCACTGCAGCACCCAGCTCCCTTTGGCGTGTGGCCTAAGGGAAGGAAAAGGAGGCAGAAAGCCTGAGGACTGTGGAGAGGGGAGCCCTACTCGGCCTCTCTTCCCTCACCGTCTCTGACTCTCGCCGTGAGTCTGACATGACTTTGCCAGCCTCCCCACGTCCAGCGTCCCATCAGCACATGACCCCCCCAACCCCTCTCCCTGTGTCCTCCTGTCCTTTTTGGAACCCACAGCCACATGTGTGTGCTCCAAAGCAGTTGGTGATGTCTCCTGCAGGCTGCACCTGCACCAGACCTCAGGGCTGTTTCCTGCAGGACTGCAGTGTGCCCAGGGCCCATGGAGAGAATAGGGCACACAGTGGGCTTTACATGATGGGCCTGCTGGTCAACCATGGGCACGCGATGGTTGCACTAGACTGCGGGCCACTGGAGGCCACCAAGTGGGCTCTGCATGGAGCTCTTCTGCTGACTTTTCCTGTAGTTTTTCTGTGGGAACCATTTATTGCATCTGCTAATTTTTCAACGGGGACAGATTTTTCTCAAATTATCCTCCGCACAACTTTTTGAGGTAAACCTGGTTTTTCTCATTTTGTAGCTGACCAGCAAATGGTGTACTTTTAATTCATACCCCAGTCTTTCTGATACCAAAACCTGTGCCCTAACCCATGACATGGCAGTGTAGTTTCTGTTTTATACCAGGAAGCAAAAGCCATGTCAGCCTTTGTAAGTGTATGGTGATGGTGACAGGATGAATGAAACGATGCACCAGACCTCTGGGTGACAGGAAGCTTCTTTCCCTGAACAAGAACTGGGTGTCAGAAGCCCATAATTTCTCCCTAGGCCAATCTGACCTCTTGTGAGGGAAGTACAGTATCAGAGGAATACAATTAGATGAAAAAAATCTATTGGCCGGACCATCTCATGAACTACTTTGGGTAAAGCACTGTGGACACATTGACTCCGCAGGACTATGTGCTGCCCTGGGAGAGATGGGCATCAGAGAGAGCCTGCATGCAGCCTCCCACCAGTGGTCGCAGTTGGTGCAGTGCACGTAATTATGAGATGACTGACACTCAATTGGTGAAATTATTACTGAGGTATGACCGATAAATATCTTCAATTCTGCCTTCTCAAATAGCAAATTCTATCTCTCCTGATCTGAGTATAGAATTAGTGACAAAATGAACATGATGTGCTTTGAGATGTGCAATATTTTCTATCTGCCTAATGAAGTCAAAGGGTGTTTATGAAAAAGCAATTATCCTAATTACTCATAATATGACTGTGTGCTCTGAAGAAGGAAGGAAATTAGAAAGTGCTCATTCAGAACAGTGCAGAATTATAGATGGAATTTGAAATGCTGCAAATCTGGGATAGAGAAATGAGGTAATTTCAATGCAGACAGAGCCAGTCCAATGGCTCTGTCACTTACAGTGACAACATGGGTATCATGCTGCTTCCTTTTAGTGCTTGGGGCTCTGATGACAGGAATCTGGATGGGGCCAAAGTGCTTGACTCTTGCAGTCATGAATATCAGCACCTCAGCGGAAAAAACACTGAGCCTCAAGGAACATTCCAGAAGTCACATGGGGCTGAAGGAGCACAAAAGCACAAAGACTCCTTTGAGCTCCAGTTCCCGTGCTGCCCGTGATGGGGCTTTGCATGGATCCAGTCTTTCTGGCAACTAGGAAACAAGCAGGTTGAGCCGACGACTTCATGGCTCTTTTCTAGCTCTACCCTTGGCTGGCCTGTAAGAATTGCAGGGATTTGAAGGGGATGTGTTTCCTCTTTCCCTAACAAAATCATGTGCCAATTATCAGCTTTTCAGCTGATCTAACTGGTGTGTCAAGGGTTCCTTTTCTTTCTCTCTCTCTCTCTTTCTTTCTTTCATTCGTTCGTAGTAACTTTGACCTCTCTATGTACACTTTGAGGTTTGTATCCTGAGATGCTCTCACGATAAAATGATGCTTTGGTAGGAATCAGTGTATGCTCAGGGGCACTGATCCTTCTTGGGGTTCACTGTGTGGGTGGCCTCACGTCACCACCTCATCTCAGGACACGAGACTGTGGCACTCTAGCACAGCTCTGCATGGATGTTCTCTCCTCTCCTTGGCCCTGTGAGTTGCTTCTGCTAACTGAATGCTGGCAGGCGCGATGCTGGCAGAGCCTGAGAGGGGCCTACACAGTGAGTTTGCGTTTGCCAACCTCTCTGCTGTCCTCCAGGAAGGAGGGGCCTGGGATGTCCTGGCCTGTGCTGCAGAGGCGGGAGAAGATGCAACCCAGGTGCAGCACTTAGCCAAGCCCAGCCTCCACTGGCTCGCACTGCTGCCCCTGCAGACTCACAAACTTCTACATACTTCTGTTCAGCCACCGAACTTGGGGGCAGTTTGTGTTGCTGTAGTGGCTGTTGGCACACTTCTGAACAGTTTTCTCTGGTAGAGGAAGGTTCTGTCTGAAGACCTGTCTCCTCAGATGTCCAGAGGGACTAATACTTGTATTGTTAATATCACCCACTGTCTCTGCCCTTGTCTCTTAGGTTACACAAGCCAGGACACATGCCCGTGGGCAGATGTGCCACTTACCTGTATGGAGACGCTGCTGTAGGAGCCGCCAATGACGCCCGCGATGAGCAGAGGGAGGTTCTCCTGAATGGCGTAGGAGCCGTCGGGACACATGTACTCGGCTTCGTCCACTTTGGTCAGAGAGGCCCTGACAAACTCCAGGGACTGCTCCAAGGCATAGGTGTCCCTTGAGCACGTATCCAAAATGTGGACACCCAGCTTTACTCCAGGCAACAAGTAACTGTCCTTGTTGATCTCATCGATCGCAAACAGCATGGCCTCCAAGCGCTGGATCCCCCGGTCTTCATTGATTCGCCCGCAGTCCTCCGTCCCAGTGCCTTTCTCATTAATAGGAAACAGGCCGCCCAAAACAAGGTCACCTTCTATTTTAATCTCCTTCCTCTGAAAATTATGGTCCCCTAAACAAAGTAAAAATCCCTTTGAAAACAAAGCCAAGGTAAGAACTTGCAGTCTGGTCAGCATCTTCAGGAATCTGTCTCTGTGCCTCTGGGAGGTGACATAGGAGGAGCCCATGGTGCCCGCTAGCCCTTCACTCTCATTCCAGATGAGGTCGCAGCCTCTCCTTCAAGCAAGGGAACAGCAGACTAACAGGGCCTGCCAGCAGATTCCTAAAGAGATAAATGTTACATGAGCAAAAATGGTTGAGAAGGCAGCAGTGATCACCTCAGTGGTCCCCACATTGATGTGGTGGATAACCACGCAGGTCACATTTACCAAGTGCCAGCACCCAACCGCACAGGTGCACCCGCAGGCACCCCTCCCCGCCTCATCGCATGCTCTGATGTGGACTTGAGGGTCCCACCTCACAGCAGCACTCAGGGACAGAAGGACAAGAGGCGGGGTGATGACACGGGATGCAGGGTTGGGCTCCCTTGATCGGGGCCAAGTCCAGCACCGAGCCATCTTCATGGGTCTGGATGGCACAGCAGTGTGGATGGAAACCTGCATCTCATCCGGCTGTGTTGGTAAACTCACCCTTTTCCTGGACTCCACCTTTGCACTTGGGAGCAAAACCAAACACAGCCGCCTCTGCCATCGCTCAGCATTTCCTGCCACCCGCCCATCTTTCCCCTCAGAGGTGAGTTCTCCACGACAATCTTGAGACCTCGCACCACTTCCGCCCAGCCTGGGGGCTCTGGGCCACTTTGGGAATGGCTTTGGAAAAGCGACCCTGATTTCGTGGATTCTACTTCATATAGGTCCACTATGATCCCCATTGCTTGGCCTTCGCAGAAACCTTGACTGCTGCCTGCGTGGCACAGCCTCCCATGGGCGTCTCTCTCACCCCTCAGTGCCAGCTATATCTCAAGTTGCCCTGCTGTGCAGCAGCCGCACCTCCTTTTCCCCCATCCCCAATGCCTCTGCTCACCCTTCTGTTTTCAGTCTTGACTGCCATGGAAAGCACTCCAAACCCCTAGTTATCCACTTACAGGACAGCTTTGCCCTGGCAGTCCTTAGACTCCCAGGTCCACCATCCGCGGCCTGCCCTGGCCTTCTGCACTCTTAGGTCCTTACTACTCCACTTCTTCTTCCTCCCCCAGTTAACCCTAAGCCAAAGGGGGATACTTTCTCACCCTCTTCTCTGTCCCCGGGACCTGGCTTCCTGTCACCTGTCACCTGCAGCAGGGAGAGCAGCCTTGGAGTCACCTTGCTCTGGAAAAGGTTAAGGTGGCCTTTCTCACGTAGCCACGTTTCAGTGTGCTCTCTGCCCTAGGGTGCTGGAGAGGGTGGAAAGGTGGCTGCTGGCTGCCTCCTGCAAGCAGTGGGCACCGTTTCTCATACAGACATCACCTTTCAGGAGTGCATGAGTGCTTGTCCTCAGTTGTGCACAGTGCGGCGCAGCCTGGAACTGCTCCACAGGTGACAGTATTGCGTCTACTGGGACTTGGGCAAAGCCCCATGGTGAAGATAACGTTTAGACAACAGGCCTGGGTCCTCTTGGGGTGCTTTTAAAACCCTGATGTGCCACAACCCAGGAGCATGCGCACAGACTCCGATGTGCTACACCTAGCGCTCCAAGCACAGCGTCCTTGGTACTGTGTGCTCTGCTTGCCTGCCTCCTGCCCTCCCGGAAGTGCAGCTGCATGCCCAAGTGGCTGGCATCTGCCTGCGGCTGCCTGACTTTTGTGGATGACTATGTTGGTGAGAGGGATGGAGAAGGGCCCTGCTGTTGCTAGGCTGGATCAGGATGCCCGAAGGCCACGCCCTGGGTGCTCTCAGAGCCATCAGCAAACCTGAGCATTCTGTGCTCCCTTGGGGAAGACCTGTTGCTGGTCCATACTGTGCCAGGGTCCTGCCCAGCCCTGAGCCTCACTGCCCACTAGACCCTCACATACACATCTGGTGCCAGGCCCTGGTGCCCTCACGCTTGGCGCTGTGCCTGTGCTGGGAATGCCCTTTGACTTGTTCCGACAAATACCTGATCATCACACAAGACTCCACGGTCATGGGCAGCAGAGTCTGAGCATTCTATCCTTTCCTCCTTTCCCGGGCAACCCGTCTACCTCCTGTTTAGTGTTCCTGCCGCAGCTTGTCCAAGACACACCTGTAGCTCCTATGATGCATATGTGTCTCCCCATGTGCTTCTTGGAAGTAATGAGATGATGCAGCATTTGGGACTTTTAAGGCACCAAGAAAAAACCCTCAATTAAAAAATTGAGATAGGAGTCCAGCATTTATGCCAATGTTTGACATTTCCCCCTTCTCCTATTAGTGGTGCCCTTTAAAACCCAGCTTCCTGCTTGCTGTCTTTTCCTTCACCTGGACAAGAGCTGAGTTGCTTTCCTGAGCCTTGGTAAGCTGGGTCTGGTTTTGTTTATTTAGGTGAGAATCTCAGCCTCTGGGAGACCTGCCACTGTGCAACAGAAAGTCTGATAATAATATTTTTTTAAGTTGATATTGTAGTACCACTTTTTAAATCTCTTGTCAATTTCTGGTCTCTTTGATCTTTACCTGCAGTTCCCTTTGAAGTGAAACCACCATGATCATTATCGCTAATGAAGATGGGAGAGGCTCTATAACATCATTGTTTCATTTGACTAATGAGAGAGAAAAGCTGATTCTGGGAAGGCCGGGTGGCTCTCAGATGTGAGGAGTGTGACTGTCTCTGCTATTGCAGCTATAGAGAGGGAAGACAACTATTAAACCCATGGGACTGGCAAAGCGTGTGCACTGAAGAGGACTCTGGAGTCTGTAGTGGCCCCGTGAGGTGCCTGCCCCTGTGTCACGAACCCAGCCCAGAATCTGTGACTCTTTTCCTTTAAAACCCAAAAGATGCTGCTTTAATGTAACAATTGCTATTAAGTACATGGCTCAAAAAGCAATCCATTCACACTGCATTTATTACGTGAATTTAAAAATTAGCAGACCATTAAACCCAGTTGACTTTTCACACTGCCATCTAAAGCGTTTTTTTAAATTCTGTGACAGGGGCATCATTAAGTCATAGTTAAATACTCTTACAGAATAACAAATCAGAAATCAATTAGATTCATGTTTAAAGACACTCAGTATTTTCTGATTTACTTCTTCGTTAGGGCAGAATTTACAGTGATTAAGACTCTAGGGCCATGCATAATTTTGGAACACTTAGCATTATTTAAAATGAAGTCCTAAGAAAGTAAAAGAAGAAATGAAAATTTAATATTAAAAAATAGATGCACATGCTTAATTCAACGCAGCTGTTTGTCTCTGTGTTACAGCTCCTGGGGCTGCAGGAGGCACAGACCTCTTCCCCCCAGGTGCCTTTGGGATAAAGCAGCCAGCTGCGCATGCCTGGATGAGCAGGCACAGAGGGTCTAGAACTCCTTGGGTGTGAGCCCAGCCTGGGCTCTCCTTCTAGGGAGGCTGAGGGACAGAGTCACTGGACAGGCAGCCTGCTCACCTGCATTTCAATCATCAGTGCATTCGTGAGCCCTCAGGGCTATGTTTTATTTGCATAGTTTTTAATCTAACATTGTTTTCTTCCTCATTAGATTGTGAACAACTGTATATGTCAAGGACAATGAGTTAGGAATTATTGTATTTTCCTGGGGCCTCACATAGCTTATCAAATGCTGGTTAAATGGTAACTTTCAGGGAGCATCTAAGTTTTTTTTTGGTGCTAGGGATCAAACTCATGACCTTACCCTTACCAGGAAAGTGCTTAAGCCACTGAGCTAAATCCCCCTGTCTGGAGACTGGTAAAATAATTAGAAAGTTCCTGGAAGAGTATGAAGAAGATCATTGAAAAATGTTTTCAAAATGATGCTGTAGTAGGTAAAGATTTCACCTTGGCACTAGAGAAATTTGCCCACAATAGATCTGATCTGATTTCTCAATGTTAAACTGTTGGCCACTTTTAGAGGAAGAAAAGCATCATTAAAACTGGTAAGGTTGAGGCATTCAGGGTAGCACGTGTGTACTGGTCCACAGGATTGAGTAGACTGGGAGGAGGAGCCCAGGACAGGCGGCACTTTGGGAGGCTGGTGAGACCAGGAGCCTGGCCACCAACAGGCAGGGATGGGGCGGGGAGCGTGTCTTTCCCTCCAATGTTTAAACTATGTGTGGTCCCACATTGCATGCGAGATGCCACAAAACCAAGAATTAGGTTGAGCAGTGGCAGTGATGGAGGTGCCCCTTTCCTGGAGGCTGTTTCCCTGCAGAGAAGATGGGAGCCCAGGAGCCTGGTGATCACACCAAGGTGGCCTCACCTACGCCAGGAGGAGGCTACCAGAGGAGACCAGCCCGTTTCACTCCCCAGCCTTGGACCAACATGGAAATGAAATAAAAATTCTATCTTCTTTCTCTTTTCCTGTTGAATTTAGAGGACAGTGTTTTTATAAGATTGACAAACAGATTTGCAATTGCAATTAAAGTTTAGTCCTTAGGGTGACTGCTGGTAATATACTTCTAATCAATAATTTCAACTTGGTCAAATCATTCAATGAAGAATATACTAAAGATTCATTCACCTCCAAATCAATCTGTGTTTTCCTGAACTCTAAAGTGCAAAGTATTTTGCTGTGTGTGTGCACTGCCGTTTCCCTTATTTTCATCCTTAACTTTCCTGATCTCATTACAAAGCCTCTGTCTTGGACCCCACACACCCCCACACAATCCTTGCAGTCTACATTTGTCAGCATGAAGGAGAGCTCAGAAACACGGTTGGTCAAAAGCTCTTCTTCTAGCTCTTGAAAATACAGTGCAGGGGCTGAAGTGGAGGGATGCCAGGAGCAGGGTTTGTGCTATTGGTGACACTACCTACCAAGTGGTTGCTACTGATAATGTCTCATTTGCCTAACATCCCTTCCTGTGCATAATTTCCAAGTGTTTTGTGCAGTGAATTAGCTTTACTGATTCCAGTGAGAAAGGATTAAAGTATCTATTGCAAAAGAGAGAAAGAGAGAAGGGAGAGAAAGTGCAAGTTATTAAATTATTAATGTGGTAGTAGTAAACAAAGAATTAGGATTAGGATTTTATCATTATTGTCCAAGACAGAAGAAAACACACATCACACATGTTTTTACAAAAATATCACCACCATCTCTCAAAACTTTCTTAGGACACAAGTGACAAACTGTCTGTAAAGCACTGCCCAGTTCTTAGCAAAGTCTTCAGAGGCTCCATAGCTGGTTTCTGCTTGTGGCTGGGACTGCACTTGTTTTCCGTGCTGAAAATACCCACAAAACTGAACAAATCACAGCAGGCAGACCGAGCTTCAAGGGAAAGACCAAGAGGGACAGCCTGCCCCCCACAAAGGCCCAGGGAACTGCATGGGGACATCCTGTAGTGCAGAGGGTGGGCCCCAGGCTGTGCGGAGACGGAGTCCTACAAGGGTCCAGCTGATCATGCCATGAGGCCTGGCAGGAGTCACCCAGCTGAAGCAGGGTTGAGAGAGAAATGTGGGCACAGGTGGTGAGGGACAGTCATCTCCCATGTTTGCAAGAGTCTGGTTCCAAGATTCCCTGCAGACATCAACCCAGTGTTTCAGGTGCCCAGGTCCCTTAGATAAAATGGAAGAGTTTCTGCACGTAAGCAGCACGTTGTTGCCCTGGACTCCAGGTGATGGCGCATTACTTGTAAGACAGCATGAGGGCAGAGTAGACATGCACCATGCTGTAATTTAGGGGACAATGGCAAGGACAGGAAGTCTGTGCTCAGCACAGATCTAGTGGTCACAGCTGAGATGCCAGGGGCTGGAGGGTTTGGTTCACAGAACCACAGGCTGCCTGGGGTGCACCTTTACCCCAGAAGCGCTCAGCCCAGGGCAACTCAGCTTCACCTTCTGGAACCTTCTAGAACATCATCCCTAATATCTCCTATTTGAGATGGGTAGAATCCTGGAGTGGGAATCCATGGAGGTGGAGTCTGACTGGACTTCATGATCCCTGGCCTAGGCCTGGTGCATGTATGGAGAAGACATGTGTTTTCTGGGTGTCTGAGTTGATTCTGTAACAGTCAGGGAACCCCAAGACAGAGGCCCAAGTTTATGAAACTCCAGCACCCTCCCAGGGTGGCCTTCTCAGTGTCCATCTCTAAGCAGCCTTCTCCCAACAGTGCAACTCAACTTATGCTCTTGTTTTAGGTATCTAAGCATGAGGCACACACCTGTGATTCCGGTGCATGGGAGGCTGAGGCAGGAGGATTGAGACCTTGAGGTCAGGCTGGGGTATGGAATGAGAGCAAGTATTAAAAATATAACTAAATACTTAAATAAATGAATATTTACAGATTGTAAAATGTTTCAGTAAGAAAGCCTTAACAACCCCCCAGTCTGACCTTTGGTCCTCTTGATTTTTATATGAAGACTAAATACATGGGAAGGGAACAATTCCAGGCTGTGGGGTCACACAGAAGGCGCTCCCCATTATAGGGACCCCTAACAGTATCAGAACAGGATTGATAGTAAGGGTAAGGAAGGATTTCAAAGCCTTTATTTTGGGAGAAAATTGATGTGGGATTCACTCTTTACATTAAAGCCCTATTTTCTCTGAGCTGATTTTATTGCACTAGAGGCTCCTACATAAACGGTGGTGATGTTTGTATTTCTAATGCTCCTCATGAACAAAACCGCCTTCTCCTTTTGGTTTGCTGTGTTCTCCGAGCTCCCACTCAGGCATCAAAGTGTTTTAACCTGAGACATGTGCAGGTGTTCAGGTGAATGTTCCCCAGGCACACAGACAGATAAACATCTCAGGTGACTGGAGCAGCGTGGGCTCTGCCAGTTCATCCCCACCTCCTTTCCGGGTCTCTGTCTCACACGGGCGGACACCTGAGCAGCTACGTGCTGAAGTACCAGCACAGCAAGTGGAACGGGAACCAATGGTTTTTGTTAATTGGTATCTCGGGAACACGGCACGGTCCAGTACACAGTGAGCTTCTCTCCTGGTGGCGCCAGAAGCAGCAGCAACAGGAAGTAACCAGAGACAGCTCTGCCTGCCTACAAACCCTGGCTCTGTTAATTGTGGGTTCGCCCTCACTGAATGTGCGGCCAGAGATCACCAGTGTGCGTGCATGTGTGGGTCTGAGATCATCTCCTCTGCTCTGTGCCTGTCACAGAGCCCCCTCTGTCACGTGCGCTGGCCTGAAGCAGGCACCTGGGGGGCCGCATGCCACTCTGTACTTGCCTGTGGTACACCTGTCGTCCTGCGCTGCTTTCCTGCCAGCAGCTATGCTCCCGCAGTCAGCGCTCACCTGATGTCTCCTGCTGTGGGCTGTGTGAGTCCCCGTGATTAACGATGCAAAACTTTTCTGTCTTGACTCATTCACATCAGTGCCCCTGACTCTCTCTAACAAACTGTACCCACTCCCGGAAAGGACAATATTGGTTCATTGAAGGAAAATTCCAAACCACTGGGAGGAAAGTAACAGCTCCCTGCTCTAGGAAGAGCATCTATTCTGAAACAGAAGACAGTGTCTTCCATCCACAGATATTCTCAGATGAGTGCTGCCTCCGGACTTTGCCCAGGGAAACTGCCTGAGATAACTCTTTGCTGCATGGCTCAAGGCTTCTCAGCTCAACCTGTTTCCACAATAACTGGCTGGGTCATGGGCCCTGAGTACTTGTACATGGCAGGAAACTTATAAAATGTCTCTTCCTGCTGAGGGCCAGGAGCTGCACACAGTCCTGTCCACATTACTGACTCACAGGACTCAGAGCTGGGCTGAATCAAGATGTCAGCTCCAAAATCCTCCTTGAACCCACCGTCTGTCCTGAAAGCTGCCAGTTGCCTTTGTTTCATGAAACCTTTAAAACCAGTGCAGGGCCAACTTTAGGGTCCGAAGTCGATGTGCAGTGTGCGGGTCCTTCCGCTTTTTATCAGGCTGAATTGTTTGACGTTTGCCAACCTCATTATTCAAAGAAGCTTATTCTTTGTGTCCTGCTGACCTAAGAATCACAAACACTGAGTCCAACAGTCCTACTGAGCAGAGTGACAGAGGCCATGTGAAAGCAGCTTTCCTGGCTTTAGCCGCAGTGAAGGCAGCAGGCTATTATATTCATTGCTGTTGGAAGGGGAGATAGGTGACAAAGGCCGTGGATGGATTGTCAGGAATTATGTGGCCCTACAGAGTCTCTAGTTTAGCATTTGTTTTTATAATAAACAAGTTGAGCTGGATGCTCTCAAAGGTATTCTCTGACTTGTACAAGTCCATTTCTTTTTCATTTCGATTTCAGCACAACCAATATTTCTGGTCCATCCTGCCTCTTCTCAAATCCAGTACATGTATCTATTATGGCAACTTAATATGCATGTGTCTCATATACACACATGTGTGTCACACGTTAGTCCTCTGTTTGGTTTTGTTTTCTACTTGCGTTGGGTTCATCTTGCCATTTTTATTTACCTAATGCCCCACACATTCCCTCTAGGATGGAGCCCAGATGAAGTGGCCACAAAACAGGGACTGCAGAACCAGGTTATAAATGTACTGGAAAATATGCTTGGGATGCGATGCTACTGAAAGATACTCAACACTTAATGTTTATTCTTAAGAAGCTCCATATCTTTGACAAAGAAAGAAGGGGGAGAAAATAGCTATGGAGACCCCGCTTTGTTCTTGACACAGGACTACACACACTAGTTGTAACTGTGCTCTTTCTATCAATTACTCCTCCAGGCAAATACTGGTTGGTGCACTTGAATGCCAGGCCTGCAGACGCTGCTGTGGGTGAGACAGAATGCCTGGATGAGCTTATCTCATCAGCTGGTATTTTGCTTCTTGTACAAACTCTGAAAATGTACCTCGCCTTTTGAAAATGTCTCCAACCAGGAAGGAAGGGAAGAATGGAGATGTATGTGTGCTACTGTAATGGTGATCTAGCACACACTGTCTGAAAAAGTCCCTCTCCAAGGGCCCTCTGAGCCTCCTGAGCTTTCCCCAGGGTAATGGCCTGGGGCAGCTGACAGTCCGGCCAGGTGACCGTGGGGTCTGCTCTCCATTATGTGTGTGTTGTTCTCTTCTCACTGTTTGGTCAGCTTTTCTGGAGCCAAGCTCTGAGGTGTGCAGTGTGATACCTAAACCTGGGCTGCCTTCACCAGGGCAGGCTGGTGTTAAGCTCAGAGAGGCTACTCTCCATTCTGGCCTGGAGTGGGCAAGCAGCTGGGAGCAATCGGAGGAAGGACACCAGTTGTGCCTGAAGGCATCAGGCTCAAGGACCAAGGGCCCTGTCCAGTGGACTTCACCTCAGTGGGGCGCTGCCTGCCCCTGTGGTGTCCCGATGCCCAGCGGCGCACTGCTGCTTAACAAAGCAACCAGAGGAGAAAGGATCCACATTTCCATAGGCGACATGCAGGCAAGGATGTCTGGTTACCTTCTGGTCATCACTCAGCCCTTGTCACCCTGGCCGTGAAACACCACGTATCTGAGGTCTGAAGTTTGGCCCCAGCAGGCGAAACTGGCGCTGCCATCTGCTAGGAGTCCAAGCGCCTGGGTGCGAGCAAGAAAGCAGAGCCACCCGTTTCCTGGTCCCGTGGCCCCCTGCTTTCCTCGCTCTGTGCCGCGCTGTAGGGACTCCTTCTCGGCCACATGTCTGTCCAGCCACCGCCTGGGCTGCAGCGTGTCAGAAGGCTGATTGTTAGTGCGCAGGTGCGCTGCTGGACACGTGCAGCCTGGCACTGGAAACATGGGGCCGGGGGCTGGGAGGGGGCGGCCGAGGCCCTGCTGGGAGTCTGCTGCAGACCGGGGTGTTCTCCCGTCCAGGCTAAGTCCACAACAGAGCCCTCTGCGGTTTCCCTCAGGGCCAGCCCCATCCTGCACCGTGGCTTCAGGGGAGCAGGCAGCTGGGGTCCTCTCCTGTCCCTGCTCCAGGGAAAGTATCGCAGGGCCTCTGGCCGCCCGGTCAGGCTCGGCCTCCAGCGTCCTCCTCCTGGGGCCGAGCGGCGTGTGCTGTGTGGGTTAGGCTTGGCGTCCAGGGCTGGGCAGCGGACACGTTTGCGTGACTCAGGCAGAAGAGTGAGCTGCACCGGGAGCGTCCGCTGCCCGTCTGCTGCTGCTGGATCTGGAGTAACTGCGCGGGCCTCTGCCTGTAAGCCAGTCCTGGGTCACCCTGGCTGAGACGGTGCTGGGACCGGGCTCTGCAGTGACCGGGGCCTCTCAGTATACTCCCCACTGTCGCCATCTGCTGCAGCCCCCTTCTTGAGGAGCCACCTGTGCGGGTGGTCGGGCAGACCTGGAAGTAATCAGTTCATCCGCTCACACCTGGCAGGTCTGGAGCGGGGGGCCAGGAGTCCCTGCCAGCCCCAGGGCCCTGCTGTCCAGCCCCTGGCTGGCCAGCGCTCCTGCTACCCTCTATAGCCGCAGGCCGCTCACTGTGCGATAAACTCCACCGGTGAGAGTAGCACTACAGACTTGTAATGTTTTTCACAATTTATAGGCCTTTAGATGTGAAGAGTTGCCATGAAGCTTCTAGAAACAGATACTGCTGATCCTGAATGTCTTCCTGGTCACAGAGATGGAGTGGGAAGATACACAGAGTAAATCTCAGAACACAGAAATTAGTGCAGGTTCAAGGATGAGTAAATACAGGACCAGACCCCTGAAGATCCATGTCCGAGGGGAGGTAGAGAGGACCTCAAGGCAGCTCCAGAGCTCCCCATTGACTGAGGCTTCCTGGGGCTTGCACAGAGTGTGCGCGTCTGAGATGTTCTCTCAGTGCCTCAGAGCGGGTCAGTTACAGATAAAAGTGCCATGGGACAGCCCCTGCTTTCCAGCTTCTCCCCAAGAAACTCCAAACTTGAAGCAGATGACTTGATTCCTCTGCTGCTTTCATCTTCCCTTACCTGTCACCGAAACCCATTCAGAGGGGATGCTTACTTACAAAACATGTAATGTTATTTAGCCTTTTTCTTTAAAATGACAGGCCATGATTTGGGATAGAACAGCCCTCACCTTATAGTCAGGTACACATGGGTTTTAATCCTAGCCCTAAGAATTAAAGGTATTTAACTTCAGACAGTATGTTTAACATTTTTGAGCTTCAGTCTTCAAATCTGTAAAGTAGGATAGTAATGCTAATCTTCAATTATTCTCGTGATTTTTGGCATACAGTAGTTACTTCAAAGTGCCCCACTGTCCTTTAAAATATATCACTCTAGAAATGCTAGGAGGTCACAGAGAAGAATTGCCCTCAGTTTCCCAGGCCTGTGAAAAGCTTTCCCTTGAGTGCTGTGAGAAGGTCACCTCAAATCATAACACACATCTCTGGGGGTCGGAGTGGGGGAGTCAGAATTCATTCGGAATTCTCTGCTCAGAGACATGTTTGCTGAAAGCCTTCAGCTGCTCAGGTTTCTACCTATTGTGTCTAAGCTCTTCTGTATGATTTCAAGTTCCTGCAGATTCTGGAGTCCTGCACGGATCTAACTTGTTTTCTTCCCTCTCGTCCGTCTTCCCCTTGACTCACAGGTGGTGGCAGATTGCCTTCTCCAAAAATATTTCCAGCCCCACTTGATGCTCCAGAACCTTGCAGTTATGTCCCCAAGGGAGAAGTAGCTGTATAACCTGGAGGCACATGGTCTCATCTCCACCAGGCTAAAAGGAAGGAGCAGGGGAGTGTGCTCCCTCCATCCCCAAGCCTGGGTGGCAGGGCTGCTGGCTGTGACCTGGAAACAAAGGTGGTGAATCCTGCTGAGTTGGACCCTCAAACACTTGTGAAGGAGCTGAGCAGCTGCCTACCAAGATGTTCACGGGCTGTGCCAGCTCAGTGCCAGCCAAAACCCAGCATCAGCTGGATGCATCCTGTTGGCACAACTTGCAGAGGCTCTGGCCCAAAGGCCCAGGTGAGGAGGGTGGAGAAAGGGGCTCCACTCAGCCCCCATCAAGGCTCAGAGGGAAGTGAGAGTGTGCTGAGTGCCAGTCACCGTAGCCCAGGAAGTCCCAGGGGTTGGATATCCCAAATGAGTGGAGAACACTACACTAGTTCCCACGTGTGCTTGAAGCTTTGGAGAATCAAATCCATCATTCTCCACCTTTCAGTGAGATCTGATTTGTGCTAGGTGTTCTTGGCAATCATCTAATCCAGCAAGTGTGGAATGTTCCAAACTGGAACCATTGGAAAAGAGACATCGAGGGGCTGCTTTCTTGAGATTCTCATGGAAAGAAGCACTTGGACTTGGAAAACTGCAACAGAGTTTGCTCTTTCTCACAGGCCACAGAAGTGGGCCTGCAGGCAGAACTGACTCATCGGAACCAAAGCCAACAGCAGAGCTGACCTGGAGCTGGTCTTGGGTCTCGTGGCTCTGCAGCATTGGGGGTCTGCGCCCATATCAGACTGCTTAAGCCAAAGACGCTTCTCTGGTTCCCAGGTCTGGGGGAAGTGGACCCAGAGAAACTATAGGAGGGAGCCTTGAGGGACAGAGTTGACTGCTCTTTACCTGACTGTCAGGGGTGAGCTCCACAGGCACTGAGTTTTACTCATCTGCCACAAAGGCTGAATGAGACACAGCACACGGGTTATCTGCGCACCTCTAGCTACCCTTTGCTCCACAATTCACCACAGGAAAATAGGGACCATGATGGATGTGAGCTCCATGACTGGATGGAAGGGAACAGCTCAGCCCAGGTGTGGGCTGGAGCACGGGCTATCTGTGGGGTGGCAGTCCCTGCAGCCTGCCTGCTTTTCAGGCTTTAGCCAGATGTTACATTGACTTTTGAAATGACCCAGGGATTTTTCAAGAGGGTCATGATTCACAGAAATCTTCCCAGACTTCCTCTGCTGCAACTTGATTTTAAATCTTAATGATTCTTTGAAACTTAGTTATGGACCCCTTTTAGAATCCAGTTGGTTGGGGTTATAAACATTCTCCTCAAATTTAGCTTTAGATGGGCAAGGAGCTATCTTTTTATTCTGGTTTGGTCTTATTTTACTTTTTAAAAAAATTGATAATAAAGCATGCTGTTTGAAAAAATTTTCTTTTGTCAGAAACTCTTACCTCTTCACTGACTTGGTTGCTGTTTTTTTAAATTTTTTTTTATTTAAAGAGAAAAAAAGCAAAACAAAAAAGGGGTAGAAACAATACAGAACTTCAGAAAAAATAAGCAGTAAGAAATCACCAGTACATAAACCACACATTGCCCTCCTAGACATAGCTGCTCAAGTTACAAAATTAAAGCATACATTCAAGTGGACATTATATGTCCACACATAAATGCAGTAATATCTTTTAGGGCACTCTCTTTTCCTCCTTTTACTTTTTAAGTCCATTATTTGTTTAGTTGTATCTTGTTTCAGGTTGCTCAATACCTTACTGACTTGTTTTGTTGTTATTTACTTTTTAATCACCTTATATTATTCTGTTGCTTTGTTTTTGAGTTTCTCCTCATCCATGCCCCAAGGATCAGCTTTGGGGGATTTGGGAGTTTTTTGGAGGTATTTTGTTACTTTGTTATCTATTTTTTTTTGAGGGTAGCAAAATACAGCAGAACAAGACAGAACAAACCCATGCGAGGCAGTGCAGTGAAACTGGCACAAGCCTCACAGCAGGTCACCAGGACACCAGCAATAGGCACAATAGTACATCCCATTCTGTTCACATCAGCTGTTCTTTCAGTCAGGTAGAGCAAAATGGAAGGAAATATCGAAGTTATAAAAACAGAATATTGAATAGAGCAGCACCATTAATCAGAACTGAGCAAAACAGTGGTAAAAATCTTTGCCTTCAAAGAGATGATAGAAGGAAATCCCCCTTATTTGCCACACTGCATACGTTCATCCTCCCAAGAGATACTCAGGCCTCTGGCTCCCACTTGCTAACGGGGTGAGGGGGACAGGTGGGAAGGGAAATGGATCCATGTATGATTCTCAGCCCTCACACAGGCAGACCCACAGCCACTTACCAGGGCGGCGAGCGGGCTGCCTTTGTTGGTGTTTTTGTGTCGAGAGCATTTCGGAGGGATATTTTGTTGTCTCCCCAGTGCTGATTCTCCAGGTTAAGGGGAAGAAGGACCCCCAAGAATGAGTGATTTGGTAGACACTTACATTTACCCCATGGAATGGTGAACATAGCAACCTCTTTTTATGTTCCAACTGGGAAACTTTCTTTTCTATTCTTTTCCAGTTTGTGAAGTTTACCATTTGTATTCAGTTTGCTGTTCCTAACTCATAGAATTTCTTAATTTTCTCATTTCCATTTGGTTTGCTTACATTTGCTTATCCCTTTGGACATCTTATTGAGGTTTGTATGTTTTAACTTTGCTGTAAACTTTATAATAGTTAATATTTTCAGATGGTTAAAATTGTGTCAGGCACACTTTATTAATAAAAACAATACTTTCCTTAATCTTGGCAATGTCATAAGGGGCTAGATATACTACTATTCCCACCCAGAAGAGAGGAAAATGAAGACATAATGAGGATATTTACTCTTGTTGCTTAGGTACTAAGTCTCCTTTCCTGCCTTCAGGGTGCATGTCTGGCTTCGATTTTGTATAAGTTTCTGAAGAGTGCACTCAGTGTTTCTCAGGTGGATAATTCCCACCGTCACCTGGCCGATGTTAAACTACAAACCCCTGGACCCCACCCTGAGGGTTGCCAGTGCGGAACTCAGGGCCGGGCTGGGCTGTAATGTCTACATTTGTGCCGGGCTGCTGGCATCTAGGGCGCCGCTGCAGGGAACTTTGTGAGCCACCTATTTAGTTCATTAGCTTCAAGTAAAGATAAGACCTTTCCACCCTGCTAATTCCACCCAAGTTTCAGAAGTTAATAGACAGTATCAATTAAGTAATCTTTCTTTTTTGCTCTTCTAGAAATAATTATGCATGATTGGATTGGTGCTTTTTCTTTTACCTTCTGAGTGAGTCTCAAATGAGGCCGTTTCTTCATGTTGAAGTGATACTTTTGACTCAACAGGCTGCCTGTGTGCAGAGCCTGCAAACCTGAGGCTGGTCCAACAACCAGCTGTCCACCAGTTCAAGGAAGCGTCTGGCCTCCCTGGCATGGGTGCTTCCAGTGGCTGCTGAATGGCCATGGCTATTGTACAGTTTTTTCACTTTAGTCCTTTGTTTCAGTGCATACTTATGAGTAGCATGGATTTGATGCTGCTGGGCAATGAAGACAACCCAGCCCTTCTATTCTTTGCTTTTTAGGTAACTGATCAGCTGCACACTGGGAGTCAGTTTTACCCAAGCCAGCTATTCTTTTTTTTTTTTTTTTTTGTACCAAGGATTGAACTCTTGACCTCGTACCTGCTAGACAGGTACTTAAGCCACTGAGCTAAATCCCCAGCCCCTAAGCCAAGTATTCTTGACTCTATAGAACAGAGTTGATATTAGTTAAATTATTATGCTGCTTGCTTAAGAAAGGTGCCAGTGGACCAAGGAGAGGAGGAGGAGCCTGGGAATTTTAGCTACATGATAAAGAAGCATAAAGATTGAAAAAATGGTGATATTTAAAGTTTAATTACAACAAGACATATTGCCATATATACCCCTCAGAGCACCTCACCTCCCTTTGAATACACTTATTCCATAATTCTTATCACTTTTTGAAGCAATTCTAGAAGTCCTCTTTCCTGAGCAGCTTTAGTTGTGCTCCTGGCTGCCTCCATGTCTTGCATTAATTCAAAACATTGACCTTCCATGGTCATTTTGACTTTGGGGAAGAGCCAGAAGTTTCTCAGTGCCTGATTGCTGAATAAGGCAGATAAGGACACAGTAGTAGAAGCACGCCTTTCGGTTAGATGCCACTGAGCAGCAGCATTCATCATATTTTTATCACACCTTGTAAAAACACCCAGGAAAGAGGATGTCCAGAACTGCTTCAGAAAGTGGCAAGAAAAATGGGAAGTGTGTTCAAATGAGGCAGTGTTTTGGGAGCATTGATGGCAATGCATCTTACCGTAATAAGTTTTGAAAATATCTTATCACACCGTGTGGGAAGAACAGCTCTACTACAAGAGGTGGGCAGAGAAGCCTAATAAGCATTTCAGAGCAAAGGACCTCAGAAGCAGCTTCCTGCAGGACTTTGTCACCCTCCCCTGCTGCTCCACTGTCTGAGGACTAGAAGGCCAGCTGGCAGGGTGGTTTGATTTCGTGGGTATATCATGGAACCCTGAGCACAAAAGGTGGGTCCTGCAGGCAGGAACCAAAGGAGTGTCTGCCTCCCGGACTCCTCCCTCAACCCTCTGCTTCCTGCTGTCAGGAGGGGAGCGGCTCTCCCTCCCCAGACCACCAAGGACTAAAATTTATATCATGTGAGCAAAAACCTCTTCCTCTCCGGAAGCTGTGGATGGCCGGGACTTTGTCCCAGTGATGGTGAAAGTGTCTGGGACACTATGACAGTTAGTGTCTGAGAAGTTCATGCCCTGAGCTCTGCCCTTTGAAGGCATTTATGAAACACTAGTTTTCACCAATAAAAGGCACAATCAAGATGGATCAGATCAGGGAGAAATTCTTTAGATATATTTCAATGTTAGGGAAACACACAAAAATTTTAGTCTACAGAGGAGAGCCATCAGAGTGTGGGAAGGGTTGTGAGTGTTCTGATCACCCACCAAGCCTGGCTGAGTGCACACTGCACTTCCCAGTCTCCTATGAAGCTGGATGTGTCCTTGCACTGACCGCCAGTGGAGTCGAGGCAGGGTATCCATGCCCCGGATTTTCTCCTAGCTGAGCTGAAGACTAGCAGGGAGATCTGGAAGACACACGCTGAGGAGGGCAGAACCATACAGGAAAAGTACCAGTCTCTGAATCAGACCCAGAGAGTTGCTACCTGTCCATCACAACTATCCAAGTGGAATTTACAGGAGCAAATGTGCTTCCCTTAGCCCTGGACCTTGTTCCTCTAAGGATTTGTTTGCAATAGCAAATGGATACAGATACGCTTCAAAGGCCTTTTTGCTGATCTCTTTGGAGCAGCTGAGGCTCACCAGCTGCAGGAAGAGTGTTACTGCTCCTCAGGAAGGACTCGCTTGCCTTCCCATGGCCAGGACTGTGCTCCTGCCCAGGCCTCTGACTGTCAGTACCCCTCAGTGCAGCAGGCACCGTGGAGCCTAATTTCCGCTCAGTTCCTCACACACAGCAGAAGGGTGAGCTGGGAAGGCCTGGCTGTTGGCTTTTGCTCTGCTGGTTCACCAGGCTTTGCCTCTGCAAGCCCACTTCCTCTTATTCTCAGGGTCCTCGTCCGTCAGCCGTGGGTGTCCTTGTGCTGCTTTTCTCTCTCCGACGCTTCTAAGGCCTTAGTGGTGTGGGGGGCATTCTAATTATGTTTGTGTGAAATACTGTGAACTTTGGAGTCTTTACAGTAAAATCATAATTGTTTAATTGCACTTGTGGAGGGCAGCCTGGTGTACTAAGTGAGCAGACAGCTTTACTTGATCTTTTGTCCTTTGCTGAGTAGCTGTATGAACTAGTAATTTACTGAGCCAAGAGTTCTCCTATTTGGTTTTATTGTCTTCTAAGTTTTACCCACTTTGCAGAGCTGTTGTGAGAACCAGACGAATACTTGGAAATTGTGCACTGCGAAGTATGGCACCTGATCCACTCACGAGATTTGCTACAGGTCAGCTGTTTCCTGCACATGTGACTGGATGCATGCAGGCAAACATTTAACAGTGGAGGTAGGAAGCAGACAGTGAGAAGTCAGAAGTCACAGGCAGATAGACCTTCCTAGCATGCGTCCCAGTGGGATCTGCCAGCTTGTGTGTTCTCTTTAATCTGACTGAAAACCTGTGTGGTAGGCACCCAGTGCTTTGTGATGTCTCACAGGGATGAGGGGCAGCCATGCAGCAGGTGCAGCGGCTGCTGATGAGGGAGGCTGAGCCTCGTGAGGCTGGGTAGCAGCAGGGAGGTGTGTCCTCAGTAAACGCGACCTGCAGCTCTTTCCCATGGAGCTATTTTAAGACAGCTTCTCTTCAAATCCCTGTGGTCTCTTGTAGATTAAGCTTAAGTATCACATTAAACTTTTATCCCGTTTCATATGCAAATAAAGAAAGACTATCTTTCCTGCTCCATTTAATCCCTTCCCTGCAACCACTTCGACAAAACGTGGGGGTCCGTGGCTAATGGTAATGAGGAGAAACCTTTGTACGTTCTCAATTTGAAGAAATATTCACATTTTATTCAGTGTGTGAATACAGCCTTCCCTTGTTATTCTCCCCCAAGTGTGGTGGAAGAAGATAATGAAGAAAGTGGATGAGGAATGAGCGGATGCCCCCTGGCTGAGCTGTGTGTGAGGTGGCCAGGGCTCAGGCTGTGGAGAAGGGGTGGCAATCAGGACGCAGGGGAGGAAAGGTCCCTGGGCTTTACCAGGCATGGAGGCCCGAGGCTGTGGACGTCATCTGCGTGCCTGTTTTTGTGTGAAGGGCACTGTGCTTTTGCTCTGGAATGAGACGGCACGCTGAGACATTTCCTGTGACGTTGATGGGAATGTGAGCTTATTTTTCTTTACACACAAATATTTGAGTTCTCTAACCCTCAGATGTCTCTGAAGAGATCCATAGCTCACAAATAATTCCATGCTACTGATCTGCTGATGAGGAGCAACAGGAGCGAGAAACTGGGCACAGCAGTCACCTTCTAATTTCACGTTAGCCCTCAGTTTCAAAGCAGGACTATTAGCAAGAGGCAGAACTGGCGGCTACCGCTGCCTGCTGCCTGCCTGGCACAGCTCCCTAGAAGGGCATGGATTGATAATGCAACAGCAGACACCAGGAGCCAGGGGGCGATGTGGGGTCGGAGGCTCTCATCTGGCCACTTGCTAACTGGTGGTGGAGAAAGTCCCCGTGTCCTCCATCCTACCACGTACTCCTCAGAGTTCCCAGTCTGGCACCTGACCCTCCTGAGCCAACTCCCTAAATTAACACCACCTTGGTGACACTGGGTGACTGTTTCTTCAGGGCATCTGTTCATTAGCAATCCCTTCCCTTTTCCTGGGCTTGATAAACCCTGGCACTCTTTGAAGTCCCATCTCAGCTCTTGTCTTCTGCCCGTGGTCTCTGATATTCTAGTGTTGTCCAAGTCTCAGTTTGGGGTGTGGCCCCAACCCTCTGGAGTTAGGAACGCTTCTCCTCAGCAGGCTCAGTGTGCATAGTACCTTCAGGAAGGACACACAGGCAGATCCTTGTGGGCATTGTCTCCTGAGTGCATGCCAAGTTCCCTTCAGCTGAGAGTCCAGCATTTTTGATTGTGGGCTTTTAAATCTCAGCCTTTGCTAATTGTGTTCTTGTCACATCCTCCTCACTGGAGCACTGCTCATAGAAAATGCTTTTCTACCTCAGTCTCACTGCTAGCATTTCATTTCCTCCTGGGTCTGATGTCCATCGAACTGGAGGAGGTCATGCCAGACCGCTGCCCTCACAGGCCTGGTGCTAGATGCTACTTCCATGATGTCCCTGCTCTGTGAATGAAAGGTCACCTTGATGGGCTTCCATTTGTTGGACTGCACTTGATCCTTGGTCTCTAGCTCTGTGGGTGCCACCCCTGTGACTCTGCAGAGGTTTTTTAAGCCTTGATTTTCTCATGTGGGTCTTGGTATGATATGGATACCCATCTTCTAAGATGTGCAAATGGAATTGGTGAAGTCTTAGGATGTTGTCTGCCAGATATTAGCTCCTCACAGTTGTGTACTGTGGTTATCGCTCCTGTCTTTGTATTGTCATTTCTACTCTGCTGAAATCTCCTCCCGGTCACCCTCAGCCTGCTGGGCTCTAGGACACCAAAAGCCTCTTCTGCAGCCCGGTTCTTCTTCACAGCTGGCTTCATCCACTGCAGCCCTCCCTTTGCTCTGGCTCCCACCTGCCTCAGTCCTGCCTGTGCTGAGGTCTGATGTACAGACTTCAGTATCTCTGCACGAAGGCAGTTAATAGTATACTTCGAAAAGACTTAGTGATTCATTTTTTTTTCCTCTGTTAACTTGCAGAACTTCATAGCCACAAAACTTTTGATTATAGTCTGTGTCTCCTAGTCTAAATTTAATAGAAAGGCCTCCTATATATGTGTATTCTGAATAGCTGAAAGACTACCCATCTGAAATATAACATAGCTTCCTAAAATTTAACCCTTCAACACTTCAAGGCAAATAAGGGCATATATTAGAAATAAGGGCATATATTTCTAATTTTAGGTTCACTGAGTGATGTTATGTTTGGGGCTCAGATTGTCCCCCAAAAGGCTCTCTGTGTTGAAGGCTTTGTTATGAGCTGTTTGGCTTTGAAGAAATGATTGGATCATGAGGATCATAACTGCAGGAAGGGGATTAATCTGTTCATGATTTCATTGGCTGATTGTGCTTTTAGCATTAGCTGATTGGCCTAATCAGATGAAGCAAGTCCCATGCCCTCCCTCCATGATGTTTCTGGCTCACCACTGGTTTAGAAGTCATGGGGCCAGCTGACCATGGACTGTAACCTCTGAAATGTGAAACTAAATGGACCTTCCCTCCTCTAGCTTGATTTTCCTCAGGTGTTTTGTCACAACAATGGAAGGCTGACTGAAGCAGTTATATATTACCAATCTTAAATTATCCAGAAAAATTCAGATAAACTAATATATAAGTTTAACAAATATATATATTGGTTATCTACTGTAAATTAGACAGTGTATTAGATTTTGTGTGTGCATGTGTTTAATTATTACATTAAACACATTGCAATCTAAAACTCTTGGAAAAAATGTTGGTCTGATCAATATTTATTATTTGTTTTAAAAGTTATTTTGGGAGTGTGTTGAGATATATATATATATATATATATATATATGTATAAATACACACATATATACATATACTACAATTAATATGTACATTTAATACAACTTATTAAAGACACCTCCCCAAAATACTCTTCCTCACTTTGAACACACTCATCCCATTGTTCTCACCACTTTCTGAAGTAGTTCTAGAGTTCTCTTTCATGAATGTCTTTAGTTGCTCTGTCATGGCTTCCTCCATGGCCTGAATTGATTGAAAATATTGACCCTTATAGTCATTTTATCTTTGGGAATGAGCCAGAAGTCACATGGTGCCCAGTTTTGTGAGTAAGGTGGACGAGGACCCAGAGGGGCCGACTGCCAGGCTCCCCTTTGCTGTGGAGCCGTCACATCTTCCTAGCTCCCTGCTACGGTGAAGAGTGATGCTGTTCTTCATGGTTATGTAGATATGCTGGGTGACTGATAGGATGTAGTTGATGATGTATGATTGGAGCAATGAGAAGCAAAATGAAGACCTTAACGTGATTCATAATTTTTTTCTATGATTGTATTGTGACATCCAAATAATCTGCTCAGGCTACTTGGATGTTATAATACCAAGATATCAAGGTGTAGATGCAATTTCATGGGTGTATGTATTACACCTTCCCTTTGTGTTAAACCAAGGTGAAAGCCATAGGGGTACTGCTTTGTTGCTACAGAAAAAGTGTGGAGTTAACAACTTAGAAATCTTAGCTTTACTCCATGTGAGAAAAGTATGAGTTTGGAGTTAGAAGCACTTTTCCACCATGAATAGCACAGAAGCTGTGCTGAACACTGTGTAGCGTGAGGGTGATTTCTAGGAAAGAAGGGGGAGCTACAGGGGGAAGCAGCACCTTCGCCCTGCTTGTATGCCCGGCTCCATCCTTTGAAGTCTGGATTCACTGACTGGATGCCCTTCATCTCCCCAACAGCCTCACTCTGCACCCCCTGCCCCAGGTGCTTTATGATGGCCAGGGTGGGAAGAAGTCTCCCTGCTCTGCTGAGCAGAGCCCATTGGGGCAGGCGTCCAGGGACAAGGTGGCTCTGCGCCATCTGTCTCACCTGCTGCTGGGGCCATCAGGTCTTCTCACTGAAGAAGCCCCACAACCCGAAGCTAAGTAGGAGTAAGTCAGGTTGGCTGCATCTGGCTTTACTCTATAAAGGTAGAACCAGAGCAAATAAAATAACGCACTTTTCCTTGGGGATAAATTGACTGTGGCCACGGTAAGCTGTTTATTTTGGAAGGTGCTTTTTTTATACAAAGAAAATATAGCACAATAAAAAAGACTCCCCCAGAGAGGGAGCATTGCATGTCTGGGGCTGTGAGCACCACTGCTCCCTTGTAATGGTGATTGTGTGTCTGTACCACTGCTCTCACAGTGGGAAGCTTGTGCTTAATGGTACCGACTTCTCCAGTTTCATTGCCTACTCATTAGCTAAATGATAAAATCCCATTTCCAAAGCAGATGTGGACATGGGTGCCCTGCTTGTGTGTGGTAATGAAAGACAGCGGACATATGGGGGTGTCTCACCTGAGTACCCAGGGTGACAGGCGAGCAGGGAAGTAGTGAGCATGAAGGACACGACTGGGAGGGGCAGGCTGCAGGTGAGGACAAGTTACCAGGCAGCCCCACTGCCAGGGAAGGAGACAGCAAGTCACACTGTAATAGAAAATGCCCCCAAGCTGGTGTAGTTCAGTGTGTCAGTTGTCCAGGGAATAGTTCCTGTTAGAGTTCCTGTTCCTTTTGTTTCTTAGAAATAACTGGTCACTGTGATACATGTTGTATACACCAATCCCCAACTAACCAACAGTTCTGCCTCAGTAATTCTGCTTGCTTATCCCATATAAACCCTGCACCACCAAGATCAGGGCCTGACATTTTGAGGGACAATTGATGGGGTGAGGTCAGAGCCACAGCTGGGATCAGCAAGCTAGGAACTACACAACTTGAAGTCCTCTTGGGGGATGGGATCTTTGTTTGTTAAAATGACATTTTCACCATAAAATCTTTCATGCCTTTCTTGAATTGGTTCATACCTTTCTTGTGATTTACTGCCTTCTGCTTTGTGTTAGAATAATCTTGCGCTTGTTTTCATTCTGCCTACTTTAATTTCCCTAGAAAAGCATACTCTCTCTGGTTCTAGTTTGCATCTTTTCCTGATCTGTAGGTTCTATCCCTGGCTGGGTCTGAGACCTTGTTGAGACCTTATTTGTTTTCCCTGAAGGTCTTGGTTTGACAGCGTCTGCTCTGTCTGCAACTTCAAAGTTGGCTATTTCCATTTTGCTCATTATCCCTGGGACTGGACTTCTCCTGTCTCACAGTAGTGACTCTACCATGATGCAGACTGACCAGTTCTATTAAGAGCATTACAGAGAAGTGAGTACCTGAGTTTGCAGTAGATGCCCAGGTTGTGTGCAGAGAATGATAAGGAGAAGGAATTGTGAAGCTTGACTTTCAAAGTGTTCCTAGCATTTTCATTTTTAATTTCATGTGTATGGAAAATAACTTGAGATGAGGAAGAAGAGTGGAATGGTACTTCTGAGGTTATGTTCTATACTGTGCTGGGTAATAGGAACAAGCTTCAAAACATTCCACAGGGAAATATGGGGGAAAGGGTTAGAGAGAAGACCTTGGAGTGGAAGGAAGTCATGGGACACAGAGAATGGAGATGCAGGTGCACTGCAGTGCTGAGCACTACTCTGAACCTCACCGCATCCCACAACCCAGCTCCCAAACTGAGTAGTAATCAGATACAGGACCCTCACCATGAGAAATGGGAAGCTGATTCAGGCATGAGAGATGAGTAGTTTTGTGCTTTGGAAAAGCTGTCATGACCAGAAAAATGCTGCCCTGAGCAACATAAATTCTCTCCCTCCTCGGGCTTAGGACCAGCACCTGCCTTTACATCTCAGTTGTGCTTGTGGGCCAGAAGCTGCTTAGCACCTCCTTAGACTGAGGGTTAGACACAGATGCAGTGAGTGGAAGGACAAACCCTACCCTGGAGGCCTAGGGGGCTGAGGTTTCAGCAGTCAAGGACAGACGGCAGAAGTCACCACAGTATAAGGACCCGTTAGGTGCCATAGCTGAGACTTTACATCTCCCATGATCATATGTGGAGGCTGGGTCACTGGGACAGCTAGCTGTCATTTACAGCTGGGATTAAAATCCTTGTGGGACAGAAACCAGATTCGTTCTCTCCACTATGTGAAAAGCTAACTCAAGAAGGATCCTCAGCAAAGACTGAGTTGGCCAACACACTGACCTCACCTTCCCAACTGTTAAGTATGAGAAATAAATGTCACTGGACCTGCTGTGTGGCCATTTGGTGCAGCAACTCAAGAAGACCAGGACCAGGCATGCAGGGAGCAGGACACTAGGACCACCATCACTTGGCTGTCTTCCCCAAGGAAGTCTGTGTGCTCCTTCAGGAGGCTGCCACTGTAATTATTTCTCTTAGTCCTCAAACTAATCCTCAAAGATACATCTTGATATGTCTGTTTTCTAGGTAAGAAATCCAGAGAAGAAACCCACCCAAAGATAAAGCCATCAAGTGCTAGGAGCAGTATTCACGTGATGACCTAACCAGCTCTAGGCCCTGTAAATATTTCTGATACTAGGCTGCACAGCCCGCTTGGTAGGGAGAATCACCCGGCTCTTTCTTAATCCTACTGGATCAGTTTGAACAAACATCTCATGAGATTTTTGTTTTTTTAATCAATGGAGAAAATTGATCAACATTATATTCCACCATACAAACTGAGCTAAATTTTGCGAATACTATTGCAGCCTCTGATTGACGCATTTTTGGAAGGCCACACCCAGCCCAGCCTTGGACAGGGAGTAGGTGTCACTCTCTGAGCGCTAAACTGAATTGGTTTTTGCAAATGACCTAACCCTCTGCAGAGACAGCACTTAGGATCCTGCTAGAAGCACATTAGGTCCCACCCTGGGCCCACTGAATCAGAGTCTGTGTGTCAAGCTGAGCCCCAGGGTATTCTAAGAGCACATTAGAGTTAGAGGAACACTAATTCAACTCATTTTGGTGCTCATTAGGGAAACTTCCCAGCAGCGAGCAAGCTGGCCTATTCGCTACTGAGTTCTCCATTGTGTAATTGTGAGAAACTGAAAGGGCTCCTGAGAAAATGATTCCACAACATGAAACTGCCTTCACGTTGGTGCTGGGGGAGGCTACTGAGGTGGAAAACACGTGCTCTGCAACCTCCTGCTTCATTCTAATTCTGCTGTTAATGCCCTGCCTGGAAAGTGATTACTCTTCCCACACTGTCCTTTGGATCACTCTCCCAGGGAGGAAACAGTTCCATATATGAGGGGTTTGTGAAGTTTCCAGGGAAATCAGCAACCACCCTGGTAATCTCTTTAATCTATCTGTACCTTCTTGACATAGTTGGCTTCTGCGCGGTGCCCTAGCTGCAGTGTCTGTCAGTGCCTGTGATTGGTCAAGTGTGGCTGGCATGAGGTGCACCCTCATTTAAGTGACAGATCCTGAGTGTGCAAAAGCACCCAAACCATCTCTTCCAGAACGTCTTGGAAAAGTCCTACTTTCTCCTCAGATTCACCTCATTTATAATGAAGGAGCCTGCAGTGCTGATCTCTAATCGTAAGTACGTGTTACCGGAAGACACTTGGTCACCACAAGTGCTGTCCCTAACCACAGCCTTGCATCCTGTGTTGGTCCTGAGGGCTCAACAGCCTGCTATGGTTCAGGACGAGCCTGGCTTCCAGTGCATGCATGAATGTGTGGGTCAAGCTGGTGACCAACTATGGAGAGAAGTCTGTAAAGCATGCTCAGTGCCTGCTTCATGCAGTGACATCTGTCATCACTCTGCTTAAGAGTCCCAGCCACACAACCACTTGTTCTCAAAGAACTGCCCCTAGGTGGCTCAGCCCCAGATAGTTCCCCAGTCTGCACTACCACAGTGACCTGCAGATAGAGCTTGGTTTCCTTTTGTGAGGCTCTTTTTAAGAAAACATCCCTCAGCAAACAGCAGTTCTACTCCTCTTTGGTAACACAGCCTCTGTTTGCCAGCCATTGCTTTAGGGTAGATCTAAGAGAGGTGTGAGAATGCAGGCCATACAGGGCCTCCATCAGGTCCAGGGGGCTCAGCCTGTCTCCACCTATGCGTAGCATTTTCCAAGTGCTGGAAGGTCTCACTCTGCCCAGTCCTCTGCTATAGACTGGCTAATTCCTACCTTCCTCATGGGTGGTTTTCCAATCTCTTGTTGGTCACTATGTCTACCATCTGAGCCTGTTAGCTTTATACACGTAAGAAGATGTTATGACTCATGGGGTTCCATACACATGTAGAATAACAAAATGATTACCTCCCTGGGATTCCCTCAAAAAGTGCTATGGTATCTGAATTTTTTCTTTTAGTCATTTAAAGAAATAACTTGCACCAAATGCAAGATCAAATTCACAGTTATTTGAGGCTACTAGGGGTACACTAAGAATGGTAGACTTCAAGTAGATATTTGTTTATTTATTTACTTATTTTTTTGTGTTTTGAGACAGGGTCTCACTATGTAATTTAGGTTGGCCTTGAACTCACTATGTAGCCCAGGATGGGCTCAAACTCACAGCAATTCTCCTGCCTCAGCCTCCTAAATGCTGGGATTATAGGCAAGTGCCACCATAACTGGCTCCCCAAATAAATTTTTGAAATGCGAGAACAGTGAGGTAGCAGAAAAATACTGAATAAAAACCAGAAGTTCTAGCCTTCTAATTAGTGGGCTTTGTGACCTCAGAACCAGGATGTTACAAGTTTACCATTTCTGGTAAACTTTCACACTGCCAGTTGGGCCACAGGATGACGGTGCCACCCTAGCTCCCTGTCCAGGTTGCTCCCAATGAGAATATCTGTCCATTAGTCACCGCACTAATGTCACAGACAGGGCCCATCCAGAGGCCAGTTCCCATAGATGCAGGTGCAGCTCAGCCATCCTGTGGCTTTAAGCACAACCCCTGATATTATCCAGTCCTTATGAGAGCATTCAGGAGAAGAACAGTAAGTGCCTAAACTAGAGGGTAAAACATCTGGTAACTAGAACATGTACCTTTGAGAGGGGTTCCAAGATGAACAAGTAACCTAATAGATGGAACTGACACATATGAGATAAGGAGGAACCTTTTTCAGATTTGTTAGATAAGGGACTGGTGTGTAGCTCAGCAGTATTACAAGAATGTGGATTCAACCCCAGCACAGAAAAAAATTCTACATGGTATAAATTGTGTTTTAAAAAGAGAGCCTTCTGACATCTGCCCAAGACAGGGTGAACAGAGGTGCTGGTGCTGAGGAGAGGAAGGGGCTGGGAATCTGGCCTGCAAGTCTCCTTTGTGGCACTTGCCACCCTGATCTGCTCTCCTTAGAGAAGGGTTCCCAAGGCTGTCCAGCGTAAATGTTTAGATCTAAAATGTCCCCTGAAAGTCTCCTGTTTGGAAGTGGGGCTTATGGAAGCTGACTAGATCATGGGGGCACTATGGCCCTCAGGAGATTAATCCTCTCATGAGTTAATGGCTGAATGTGGTGTTCAGAGGTGGCTGGTTGGAGAAGGGTAACTAGGGGCTGACCTGGAAGGTGTGTTCTCACCTTGGGCTCCTTCCTTCTTTCTCAGCTGCCATGTGGTGAATAGCTTCTCCCCACCATGTCCTGACACCATGCTATTTCTGCCTTGGAGCCAGACAACCACAGACTGAACTTCTGAAATCTGTGAGCCAAGTAAGCCTCTCCTGCTCTAAGCTGCGGGTATTAGGCATTTTGTCTCACTCCTGGAAAGCTGCTTAATACAGAAAATTGATACCAGGAGTGGGGTCCTGATGATGTGGGTTTAGAAGCCTTTGGAGCTGGACTGTGGGAAGAGTTTGGAAAGAGTTGTGGTTTGGATGTAAAATAACCCCCCAAATAGCTGGAAGTTGACTGGATAATGAGAACACTATAGCTGATTTGCTGTCAGGCTCTAGGGTTTGGCTGGAAGAAGGGTGCCTCCAGTGTGTCTGGAAGATTATATCCCCTCTGTCTTAGTTACATTTGACTCGTTGCTGAGACAAAATACCTGACACCCAATGTTAGGGAAGAAAAGGTTTAGTTCTTGGAGGTTTCAGTCCATACTCAGTTGGCTCCAAGGCAGCATGGCATGGTGGGGCAGCCACTCATGGCCACTGCAAACAGCAAAATGGAAACCGGCAAGAGAGAGAGACACACCTTCTTCCCGCCATTACATCATATCCTGGCTCTACCCGTTGGCAGGTGTAGCACTCACACCACCAATTGGAGTGCTAGACAATGGACCAATCACAAACACATAATTGCATGAGGCTTGGGGGCCACTGACATAAAACCATGATACCCTCCTTGATTCCTCTCTTCTCTCTCTGCTTCCTGTCTACCATGGCTTGAGCAGCTTTCCTCCACCAGACCCTTCCATCAGGCCTGAAGGAGTTGGTGATGACAGAAATGTGGATCATCTGCTGAGCTAAGTTGCAGGCAGTGTGTGTGGCCACCCCAAGGGAGGCTGTGTGGACCCAGCCAGCAGTGCTGTAGGGTTGGGGCTGCCCAAGGTCTTTGGGGCTCACATCTCACCACAACCTGCCATGGGTCCTGGACACAACTACAGGATATAATGCTTGCCCTGCTGGGCTTGATCTTGCTTTGATCTGATATTTTTTAAAATTCCTATTTCTCCTTTTTGGAGTGGGAATGTTTGTCCTGTGTACATTAGAAGTATTTAACTTTCTTTTGATTTTTGTAGGGGCTTGTAGTTAAAAGTTTGCCTTGACTCTCAGAGGAGATTTTGGACTGGATTTTTCAGCAATGCTGCGATCATTGACCTTGGTGACTCTGGGAGATGTGCTAAATGCATTTTGCATAATGAGATGGAGACTAGACTTCTGGGGGCAGGGGCAGGATGTTACAGTTTAGATAAAAAAAAATTCCCCAAAGTGTTGTGTTTGCAGATGGGGCTTCTGAAAGGTGATTCGATCATGATGTGCTACACTCACCAGGGGATTCATCTATTTATAGCTAAGTGTGATATCAGGAGGGGCTGGGTTGGAGGAGACAGGCCTGTAGGGTGTGACCTGGAAGGGTATATTGTCCCCCTGGCCTTTTCCCTCCATGCCTTTGGCTGTTTCTTGGCTGCCTTAAGCTAAGCAGCTTTTACCATGCCCTTCCACCATGCTGCCTTGCAGCCAGCCAGCCATGCCTGGATTCTCTGAAAACCATGAGGCAAATTAGACTTCCCCTCCTTTAAACTGCAGGTGTTGAATATTTTGTCCCACTGACAGGAAGGCTAATACTTTCAGCCTTACCCTTTGCCACAGAGTTCATCTGTTCTTATTTTCTCTCACTGAAAAGATAAGGAGTGGAATATTCAGGAGATGCTATTGAGAAGCTATTGGTGTGATAAACATCTTGTGATCCACATTTATCCACTTTGGTCCACTGGTAGAGTTTTTTTTGTTTGTTTGGTTTTGTTTTGTTTCAAGACAGAGCCTCACTATTTAGCCCAGACAAGCTTTGAGCTCTTCATGATCCTCTTGTCTCAGCCTCCTGAGTACTGGAATTGCAGGTGTGCATCACAATACCTGGCCTATGGAAATGTCCTATGGTTCTTCTCAATTCTTATTATATAGCACAGTATTGTGCTCACATTCAGTTATCCACATATTTTTCATGCTTTTGTTTAACTCAATGGCCTAAGTTTAAGAGCTGAACTACCAAATTGGAATTCTAGAATAATAATACAATAACCTGTTATGAAACAAGCAGTTCTTCACACAGGATACATGTTGTGTGGAAGTACTTAGACATTATTTGGTCATTTTCATTTTTATTTGTGTTAGCAGAGATTTCCAGGTTTTGGGGGGGTCAAGTGAATTCCTCCTAGATTTTTCCCTTTCTTAGTATTTCATCCAAGAAACCATGAGGAAGAAATTAAAAACTCATCAGCAAACCAGCATGAAGGCAGGGATGCTGGGAGCTTTCATCTGCTGAGAACTGTGCTCCTGTGCAGCCCTTCTGAACTCCTCTTCTGCTTGGTAGAATAATTTGCTTCCAACTTGGTTATGAGCCATGGGGATTCTTGAGAGGAGCTGTCTGTGTAGCCAGTGAGTGTGAATGTGAGTGTGGAAACCGTATGTGTCAGGGCCCAGAGAGCTGATCTGCTAAACCCTCAGCTTCCCACAGGGGCCGAGGTAAGCAGACACTTGGCCAAACTACCTGGTCAGCTCCAACCCGTCACCTCACTAATTCTCTCCTAGCACAGAGAGAACTTTACTTGTCATTGGCCTGATTCTCTCTCCACAATGAAAACTCAATGGCAGAGTTTGCTCCCCCTCTTTATTTCTAGTGTTTAAATAATGCTTTCAACATTATAAGTGTGCAATAAACATTTGTTAAATGAATGACTGGAGGAGTGAATGCATTCACACAATCTTAACGTGTGGACTTGCTGCTGCTCGAGGACCTGTGGGATCTGCCGTGGTGCAGCGTACTGGTTCATACTCAGAACGCCTCTGCTGCGCCCCTGGCAGAAGGTCCAATGAGCAGGGTAGGTAGGAGAGCATGGGGCAGGTGGAGAGGCTGGGCTGTCAAAGCATAGGTCTCCCAGCATGGCCAAGTCCTGCAGAGAGTTGCCTGTGTAACTCCTCATCTCCTGCAGTCTTTGCTGGTGTGTATGTTTGTGTGTTTCACACTTTTATGTCAAGTTCACTTTCATTGGTTTCCGAGACTTCACTGTATCTCTACTCCAACTCCGGTGCATCTTCTGATGTTAGAGCTGTTTGATGGACTCCTCAACAGCAGACTCATTTTGGTGCCCACTGTGATCTGAAATACAACATATTCACCCTGATACACTTGACAGTGCCATTTCCATCTGCGTTTCTTCTCCAGTGTCCTCAAGGTTGGTGTCCTACAAGTTGCTCATTGAAGAAACCCTGGAGTCACACTAATAACCTTTTCATTTGCTCCACATAGTCAATCACCAAGATCTAATCCATTTCCTAAAAACTTACAGTATTCATCATCTTCTTACCTCCTTTCAGCTCTTATAGTCTACCTCATAATCCTCTCCCACTTAGGCCATCATGATAACTGTTCTTTCTGTTTGTATCATTGCCTTAGTCAATCTATTACCTGTGGGATATTTCTATGGCCAATGAAAATTTTTCAGATCTGGCTCTTGCCTACTTTTTTTGGTCTCATCCTAAACCACTTTCATTTTGCAATTTACCCTGCAGTAATCCATTGGGTTCTAGAGGCCAAAAAAACCAAGAACTTTGATCATAATAGAGCCCCAACTTTGGGCTCTTTGAAAGTACTGCTCACTTTCCTTATCATAGTCCAAGGAGTTTCACAGAATAGTTCTGATTTCTCAGCTAGCTAGATTGTCTTGTGCCTTAATTACCTTCTCATTGCTGGGACAAAATACCCAATACTCACAAGTTAAAGATGGAGAGGTTTATTTTGACTTACAGTTTGTAGAAGTACAGTCCATAGTCAGCTGGCTCCAAGACAGGGTGGCTTGGCAAAGGGGAAACAGTCCATGGCAGGGTGGGCGTGAAGCAGCAGAGTATCAAAGGAGGAGGAAGGGTGCACATAAACCTCTTTCCAAGTCACACACACAGTGACTCACTTCCTTCTACCAGGCTCCACCTCTCAGTATCACACCCAGGTACATCCTTAACTAACTCAGTTACCACATGCTCATGAGCCATTATCACACCTGTAATCTTTTTGGGAGGTCCCAAAAGTCCCAAAAGCTCATGAGCCTTTGGGGGATGCCTGGACATGAGCCATAACATCTTGTTAGATGCACCTACAGCATTTCATATTTCCCCTTTGGTATCACACATCATATTTATAAAAATTTGCTCAGTGCCTGTCTTGCTAACTAAAGTGTAAGTTCTAACTGTGGCAATAGTAAATGCTATTATGTGCTGTTGGCAGAAAGAGTAGATTTCCTTTTTTTCCTCCATCCCACAATTGATTTGTTTCCAAGTTTGTAAAATATTACACTTATTGATAACTATGAATCTATACCTTGTGTTCTATTGCATTTTATATAAATGTCTATTTCAACATTATAAAATTTCATAATAACTTTTTGGTCCTGGGCTTGTCTCCTGGGCTGTCAGCTCTTTGATAGCAGGTTCACATGTCATTTATCTTCATGAATGAGGTATATTGTCAGTCATATAAGCAATGCTTCATCAAGTCCCAACAGAAAAACATGTGAAGAAATTCTCTTAAAAATCTGTCTTGGGAGGAATTGCAAGATGGCCGACTGAGTGGTGGCAGCATAAGAGACCCTCTCTGAAAAAAAAACCAACTCAGACACTGGAATCTGACAACATGGAGAAAGCCAGACTAAAGGAGAGGAATTCTCATGACCCAGGAAGAAACTGAGGAAAAAGCAAATGAAAAAAAGAAAGAAAGAACAAAAGAAAGAAAGAAAGAAGAAGAAGAAGTGTGGATGGAGGGCTGGAGCTGGGCAAGCCCCAGTAGCAGTACTGGCACATCTTAGAGTCAACTCACGATTGAGCTGAGGTCATAGCCCTGCTGAGAGTTGGGGTTGGTGAGCTCCAGACCCTCGGCTGGAGGAGGCGCTGCGGCAGGGAGTGGAAACAACCAGTCATCTATGTGAACTTTGGTGAGTGATGGGAACTAGATTCCCCAGAGCTGGAGGACGGGCTAGATGATTTTGGAGTTGGGCAGGGCCAGCTTGAATCAAAACCTGAGGTGGCACCAGTTGATGGCCCCTGGTCCAAATCAGATTGGTGAGATCTGCTTGGGCTGGGCCAGGACCCTGGTTGAAACCCAATAGCCAGGGATGAGGCTGTTCTGAGCCGGTGGCATCCCCAGGGAACTCACAAACTTGCTGAAACATCCCCTGGTTGAGTGATGTAGGGGAAGGGGCTGGCTCTCAGAGTGCACTTCACAGATCCGCTGCTGACTAGGGGAGGCACTTCCCTAGCAAGTGCATTGCAGAAAAAACTGTAAGCAATAGGAAAGGCCCAGAGACCTCCACCACCCACCCGTCTGAAGGGGGCCAGAAACATGACAAGACAGAGAAACAACAAAAGGTCTCCAACTGTGGAACCAAGGAAAGTGAGTCCAGCAGAGGTAAATGCAGAAGAGGTTGAGGGCAGCAAACCTGTAATACCAGAGACAGCCTCATCAGAAATAAAGAGATACTTCTGTGACCTCATCAACGAATTTAAATCTGAAATTCTAACTCAGGTGAAGCAAGATATAAGATTAATAAAAGAAGTCCTGGGTAATCCTCAAGTAGACACAAATGAAAGAATAGAGGAACCCAGAGAAAGGAGAGAAGCCTTTGATGAAGAATATAAACAAAACCTAGAATACATGGAACAGATCCAAAGAGAATATCATGAAATTAAAAACTCCATTGAAAGCTGGCAAAACCTTTTAACAGAAACTAAAGACAAACTTTCAAAACTTGAAGATAGATTTGCAACATATGATTGTGAAAGGAAGGATCTCTTAAAAATAACAAGGAACCAGGAAGCAATGATATAAAGGCTAGAAGATGACAAGAGGATTTATAACCTAAGAATAAAATATGTGAATGAAGATGCAGTGACAAATACAAACGAAATAAAAAGTCTATTCACAGAAATAATTAAGGAAAACTTCCCAAACATAGGAAACGGAAGTGATGTTCAGATATATGAGGCATACAGAACTCTAGCCAGCTACAACCAAAACAGATCTATACCCAGACATGTAATAATCAGCATCCCAGAAATCCATCACAAGAACAGAATATTAAAAGTGGTCAGAGAAAAGAAACAGATTACCTATAAAGGAAAACTCATCACAATCACAGCAGACTTCTCGATGCAAACCATCAAATCAAGAAGAGCTTGGAGCGAAATATTCCAAGCCCTGAAAGAAAATAACCTCCAAGCCAGAATGATGTACCCTGCAAAACTGTCTCTCAAAATTAATGGAGAGACAATATATTTCCACGACAAAGAGGAACTGGGGGAGTTTGTGACCACCAATCCAACCCTGCAAAGAATACTGAAGGACATTCTAGAGAGAGAGAAGAAAATCACCAGGGTTCCAGAAACAATAGCAGAAAGGCCTCAAAGAAAGGGACAGACAGTGGAATGAAGGAGAAAAGTAAACAAACAACAATGACAGAAAAATAGCATGGCAGAGATAAGACAGAGAAGATTGGTTATATTGCTGTTTTATCTTGACTGATTTTATTTGAATCTGGTATGCTTGAGAGTATCAAGTCTGAGAGCAGAGGCAACTACTCTGAAGATGATAAGATTCAATAGGATACCCATTCTGGTTTGATTATTAACTGCCTTTGAAGTCCTATAATATCTCCAATGTTTATATTTTATTAATAGTGTAATGCAATGCTAAGTTTAATTATACTATGTTTGACAACATAGACAATTTTATTGAAAACAACAAGAGACATCATAGTAACTACTGTAGATCACCTAGTATTGTGGTTTTATATGTCCTTTTCATTTTGTGTTTCTGTAGGAATTTGTATTGTTGATTTGTTTCTCCCTCTAAAACAGAAAGGCTAGGTATATATGTAGAGACTTATACATGTGTAGAACTTCTAAGTAGTTTATGAGAATGGATTATAGTTATTATAAAGAAAAAAAGAGGAAAAGAAAGTATTCTAAAGGATATAACTGCATGTATGTTTGAGTTTGTGGTATTGATAACCTTGTTGCTAAAGTTTTTGTTGGATGGATGAACAAAACTGATTGCAGTCTTACTGTTTGGATGTCCACTTTGTAGGCTTTACTTTTGTAACTTGAACAACTACTTCTAAGAGGAAAATATGTAATTATCAACTAGTGATTTCTTACTGGTTACTATTTTTATTTTTTGTTTTGTTTTGTTTTTGAGATTTTGTATTATTTCTACCCTCTTTCTGTTTCAATTTTTTCTCTTTAAATAAAAAAAAAATCTGTCTTGGTTACTTTTCTCTCATTGCTGGGACAAAATACTCAACACCCAAAATGAAGGAAGGAAAGGTTTATTTAGCTCACTGTTTGTGGAGGTTTCAGTCCATAATCAGCTAGCTCCAAGGCAGAGGGGCATGACACTGGGGCAGCACTTCCAGCCAGCAGCCAGCAAAAGCAGCTGGAGCAAAACAGGGGAAGAACAAGGCTCTTTTCCTCTCTTACATTGTACACCCCCCACCCCATCCCTATTGCCAGTTTAGTGCTCACAAAATCTCCTTGCCCACCTCTTACACAGGTTGAGGATGTTTACAAAGTAAGAATCCTGCTCCCTGCTGGGTCTCTCAGTTAAAAGTGTAAACTTCTCAAGTTGGCACAATGTGTCAACCATAACAATCAAAAACACAGAAGAACTTTATTTTTCAGTCCGCTGGTTTCTTGCTTTTCAGGATATTGAACAGCCTTAGAGGCTATGATTTTAAACAAAATAACTGAAGATCTTCTTATCCTCTGCTTGTTAAACCATGAGAATCCAGTCTTCTAGTGATTTGTGTTATCCAAAGTGAATATTCTTCCACCGTTAAGAACTGTTTAGAAGTGTTTGACATAGAAGTTTATTTATGTGGATAAATACTTGGAATGTCTTTGTTGGTCAAACTAAAACAGAATAAGCTTTCTTATTAAAGGTATTGTTCAAAACTCTGGGAAGTCAAAGGAACTGAAGAAATGTCTTCTACTGCACAGTTCTAGCTGGGCCACTGAGCGCGGGGAAGTGTGGTGGCTGTGTGGGGTCATCTGTGGAACGCAGGTGGACCTCAGCTTTTCTATCAACCAAACCATCTCAGCAAGCTGGAGAAGTGTGGAGTTATATGATCTCTTCAGTAATGGGTTTTTCCATCTTCCTGCCTTTAATATAAGACACCAAGGCCAGGAGGAGTTAAGTGAGTTGCCTTTGGCAAGAAACTAATTAGTAGCATTAATGCTGGGGCACCAGGCACCCTCTATTCTGAGCTGATGCTATTGCCAACCCGTCTTTCCCTCTGTGTAGACCTGAGGAGGTGGGAGTGTCTGTGGAAGATGTGGAGACTTCTGCATTCAACACCTGTGATCTCCTAGAAACCCAGCGATTAGGCTCAAGTGTGGACAAGAGGCCTTTCTGGTGGAAATGAGGTCTCAGGCTCACCATGGAGCAGCAGTGCTCTTCTAGATCCTTTTTGCTGTCTCCCCCTTTCTCCTCTCCTTCTCTGTCTCTGTCTGTTACACACACACACACACACACACCATTCTTATTCAGAGAGTCAGACTACAATAACTCAGAATACAAATAGTTCCTGTTTGTTTTCCAGGTTTTATTTAATTGGCTGGGTCTTTACCCTTGCACCTCAGTAGAGGTTAGCTAAGACAAATGTGGTGTGGAATTCATGCATGGGTGTGACTGCCTGCTTTACAGCACCAAGATCAGCGCCAGCCTGAGCTGATGTCTTGAGGTTGGCAGGCTGTGGTGTGCGCGTGATAGCAGGTATCCATTTCCATTGTTGATGAAACCTTGCTAACAAGACACATGTAAAGCCTACAACACCATACTCAGCAATAAACGCATCAATTTTGCTTGTGCATCACTATTCACACTGGTAGGATTTCTGACAGTTTTGAGAACCCATGAGAATTAAAGAGGCCTCTAGCGAATGAGTGTGTGTCAATGAAATACCCTAAGGGATGGTATTTTGTTTGAAGAAAAAATAAAAAGCTGGCCTCATATTTTCAGCTTACAGTCGCTGACTGTGAAGATGCTGTGTGTAGGAGTTTTACAATGACTTTTTGATGTGTCCTTCCTGTTCTGAATATTCCCTTTGTGCTTTTGAAGTCAACAGAGCTGCAGGGTCTTACCTGTTCTTTCTTATTTCAAAAGCCCTTTCCTCAGTGCCCGACTCCTGCCTCCCAGTTTGTTTAGGAAGCCGTGACAAACCTTCCCTTCCAGGTCTTTGCTTGGCACCCGGCTCACACACTGCTCCCACTTGCTCTCCGAAGAAGCATTTAAAACAGCTACCAAAGGCTAGGCCCACATCATTTCTGGGGGACATGATTCTTTTTATTGGTGATAATTGCTTTAAATGAACAATAAAATACCCTTTTGATAGTTTCAAAAATTTAAATCAGCAATATAAAGCAAGAATAATTCTTTCATTAAAAAACGGTATTTTTGAATAAGGAGAAGTTGATGAAGAAAAGTGGAGAGGAGAATAAAACAGGACAGAGCGATAGCCACTTGTCAGGGATTACTCTGCTCCCTGTCGGTATTTATCAGCTCACAGGTAGTGAATGCCACTAGGAATTTAAATAAAAGTCATTGCTCACACCTCCTGGACTGGAAACAGGTGGGAGTGATTCGCCATATTGCACCATGGGGACATGACATTTAAAAGTAATCTCATTCATTTCTTTGACAAAGACATCTCTTTTCAATCACAATAAAATAGAATCCTGTGTGTTCTGTGGTTCTGTTAGCACAGTCCAGCCCTGAGAAAAGCAGACTTACAGACCAAGCAAGCTATATGCTTTGCCCTGGGTCTCTTAGTGGGTGCTTATTACTATGTATTTGCACATGCACCAACTCATTCCATCCTATCACCTCCTGCCGTATAGATCACCGTCACAGGGTAGAAATGAACAGTCAGAGCAGACGCTGCTGAGGAAGAGGCCTAGATTGTGCTACTGGTAAGTGGGGGAGCCAGGACTCCAGCCCTGGTAGCCCAATTTCTGAGTTTACCACTGTGCTAGAGAATCAACCCTTAACCTAGAGTCACTGAGCACTTCAGTAGTGGTGGGGCTACTAAGATGAAACAAAGTGTTTTATTTTTCTTGGCTGGAATAACTCAATCTAGCCCATCAGGGAAGTTAGATTGTTTTTCTAACAACATTATGCAAATTGCAAGCTTAGCATTTGGGTTATATTGGCCTGTCCATGTGCTCACTCTAAGCTGGCATTCGATTCCTCTCACCTTTTAAATGTCTCATAGATCAGGATATTGGGAACATTAGGAATCAGAAAAGACTGGGCTTGAATTCCAAATTTTCATTCACTAAGGTGTTTGATTTGGACAAATTTCTTGACTTTTCTGAGTGAATTTTCTGATAATATTATGCAAAACCAAAAGTTAATCTGAAGATTAAGTAAAATAACATATACATTTGGGAGGTGCAGGTGCTCATGACTGTTCTGTCTTCTCTTCCTTTCTTCTCTCTCTGTCTCCTTCTCTTCTTTTGCTCATAGTTTGATGCTGAGTTTGTATTTTCTTTCTCTTGTCCGATGATCAAAGCAGGTCAATGCTGAGAATCACCCTGGTCCTTACCTTGACTCTGAATGAATTTTCTGTATGACAACTTGAGGGCTTTCACTTATCCAGGTGTCAGATGGTTTGTGTGTTTATAGGCAGAGGTGTCCTGGTACCAACTGGTGCAAAGCTGGTCCAGAGCGTTGGCAATGAGAAATGTTATGTAGTTGTTTGCTGCTATAATAAATTTTCTTAAAGATGAAGTCATCGTTGCTCTCATGTAGTTTCTTTCCTTTATAGTCTTGCTAGTTTTCTCATCGTCATATCCTATCATGTCCCTATTTTTCAGGCTTTTCATATCTAAATGCCATTACAAAGTGACAAATCAAAATTCTCTCTGTCTCTTCTAAATGTGTGCATTGACCTTTTAGAGTAAGCTGGCATCGTGGAATTAAGCCTGGGATTGATTAGAATTGCTCTTGTGAGTCATGGCTGATGTCGATTTGGCCTAGGAGACTACCCACGTGAATTTTCATGTGGAGAATCCACTGCTTAGTGCACAAATCATTTACTCCTTAGAAGACAAATTGTTAGGCATCTGTCTAGTGTCACTGCTATGCTTGTTTTTAAGAATGCACGACCTGGAATGAGTCTGGAAGGAGCCTATCAAGGAGGTGGACTTGCAATGATATCAAGGGGGCACTTACAGAGCACCTACCTGGAAGGCAGCCATGTTGCTTAAAATGCTTCATTTAGTTCTCACAACAAATATCAAGTGAAAGGGAGCAGAAATTGAGAGAGGCTAAGTAATGTGCCTGTGGTGCGAGTCAGTAACCGGTACAGGAAAGTCCTCACCAGGTCTCTGCCGCTCAAGTCCATCTTCCCATTATTCTCCATTGTTTAACAAGTCAACATTATTTTGATTTGTGCCTAAGTGAACCAAGGTGACCAATAGAGGGTAACTGGTGTTGGAAACTTTAGTAACAGCCACTTCCCGCTCATTCAGTCTGGCCGGTGGCCTCTCTCACTGTCTGATGTGGGCCACCAGCACACACAGACAGACACCGGGGGCATGTGGCCGTGTGTGCAGCCTTCAGTCCCGGGAGCTACGTCAGAGGATGGCAACTGCCGGGCACTGGCACCTGGAACTCACTGAAGGGACGCTTCCACCTCGGGGAGAATTACAGGAAGGACCAGAGCGGGAAAGTTTCATTGAGAATTGTTTTCTGACAAAGAAATGGCAAACGATAGTCTGGAATTTAGAATTTGTTCGAGGTAAGATTTGGCTGAAAATGTATTACCGCTTTTTTCTTTTTTAGAATTTTTACCTCTTCCAAGAGAAAGCACTGTTTCTCATTAAGCCCATTGCTAGGCACGTGGCTGTGCAGTGAGAAAGGATGTGGGCAGCATCGGCGACGTCTTCCTGAGCCGCGTTTCACAGGCGCACACTCACATGATCTGAGCATGTGTCAGCCCGTGTCTACCTGCTTTCTTGGGAGCTTTAGGACCTTGGGAACAGCTGTGTAGACATAGAGTGAATCTTTGTCTTTCTGAATGGATGGCGCAGAGATGCAACACTTCCCTCGATGTATCTGATTTTTCAGCTTGGGCGACTCTGAAGGTTAGTTCAGAGTTTAAAGGGGGCGCTCTGCACTCAGGCTTTAGGGATGCAGGGTCTGGCTCTGTTTCGTATTAGCCGATTGACTTCCGGCAAAGCTCTTTTCTTGTCTGGCGAGATGGGGTAGCCGTTATATTTTCCCCGTTGAGGTCAAACGAGAAAATTAGCAAATAGAAAAGGCCAATTATCGTTAGACTCAGAGCTGGTTGTTGAAGAATTGATCATAGGACAAGAAAAATAGTTCAGCAAAGCAATTTCAGAAAAAAATGTACAGGCATTTTGAATAGGAAAACGGGTCCCTCCTGGCCTTGAGAGACCAAGCCCAAATGCAATTAAACGTGAAGAACTTCATTGCAGAAACCACTGAGTAAAACAGGGAGTGAGCCGGAGAGCCGCAGGAGGGCGGGACCTTGGCAAGGGTGGCCCCCTGCTGCAGGGGTCAGGGTGCCTGCGGCTCCTGCATGGGTTCAGAGCAGCCCGGAGCTTCTGCGTGGGGTCCGGAGGCACAGTCAGGCCACGTCGGAGGAGCCTCATGTCTTCCATGAAGGACCTGCGGTGCTGTCTCTGCCGTGTTTTGGTGCGGGTTGTGGGGAGCTCTAGGGAAGGCGACCCCAGCACAAATGAAGGACAGAGCCCAGGACCCAGGTCCAGGGGCCCTTGGTCAACTGTGTTCTCCACATTTAAAGTCATAAGAACAATTCTCATTGTTGTCATAGAAATTGATGCAGAACTGAACAGCTGTGCACTTTCTAGGTAGTGGGGCTTTTTGGCTAGAAGTGGGAGAGACCAAGACTGCGAAGGCTACTTCTGTTCTCCAGGCATGCGTAACTCAAACACACGGCAGACTGCGTTTTGCACCAGCTTGAAGCTGGAACCAGTAGGCCTGGGAGAATGAGGAATAGTCCCTGGGCTGGCCTTGGTTCTGAGGATGGGAGAGGCTGGCTGGGTAGGGTTGGGCTGGCTCCCTTTGAGCCTGGGCTTGGCGGGTGGAAGTGCAGGCTCAGCTGGAGAAACTGTAGCCCAGAGAGTCTGGGCAGGGCCTGCAGGCGCTGCAACACAGCCTGGGGTGGGGATGAGAGCACAGTGGAAAAGCAGTCTTAGGCTAAGCCATGGAGCTCTGGGATGTGAGGCTAAATAAACTTCATTTTGAATGTGACCAGTGCAAGGTTTAAGTGAGAAGTAAGGTAATGACCTGAGTTTTAGGAAGAGAGCTCTACATAACAAATAGAACATACTAGAAAAAGGTGTCAGAAGGCATGAAGAGCAGCTTAGCAAGACATCAAGAACACTTTGGATTTAGAAGCAATCAGAGGTGGTTCTGAAGAAAAGCAAGTGTGGAAGAAGAGGTTAAAGGGCCCTGCAGTGGCTAGATTTGGGTGGAAGAAAGAGAAGGGGGAGAGGCCAGCTGTGGTCTTCTGCTTGGAGATCTGAATAGAGGAGGTGAATCTGGCCCCCTAGGAACAAATAAAGTGAAAGGCGGTGACTGAGGATAGGATCTTGGGGAATGGCTTGTGGAATGGGCACAGACGAGAGAGAAACCCAGAAGCCCAGAAGGAGCCGCAGTGCTGGGTGAGGATGCTGTATGTGAACTCCCTGTTTGTGGGTGATGGGGTGAGTGGTGACTGAGCACCCCTGTGTGTCACCCCAGGCTCTGAAAAGCCGGCCAGTGGAATATGGAGGGGGTGCTGTGACAGGGTGCTCACCAATGGGGCCGGGCCATTTTCACAGGATGGCGGGAGTGGAACTGGAACTGAAAAGAATTCAAGGAAAATGTGAAGGACTTAAAAAAAAAACCTAAGATATGATAGAACAGCACTCAGTGTTTAACAGGCAGCACATGACACAAACACAGCAGTCGAAACGCCCTGCAGAAACGCTGCGGGAAATGAGATCCGTGATGTACAGGTGCACGTGTGCGCGAGCACATACACACAGGCACACACATGGAGGCCTGCCTGGGATCAGGGTCTGCTGTGCAGTGGTGTCCATCACTCTTGTGTGTTCACAGAACTGTGTCCTTGGCATTGTCATAGCCAATTGTTGCACTGCAATTTTAAAACTTAAGATATGCAAATAATGACTGAGCATCTGCTATGTTAACTGTCTTCTATTATGGTCACAGCTTCATACATAAGGCACCTGGGGCTCCGAGTGGGCACTTGTCTAAGGTCACACGGCTACTAAACTGTAGAGTAGTGAAAAGTTAATTGGTTGACGTAAAAAAATAGCCTACAGGAAAAACAATGGAACAGATGACCTAGAGAGGAGACCAAGGGCTCTAACATTTTCTGACTGCACGATCTTGGCATCTCTTGGACCCTTTCTGTGCTGGAGTTTCTCATCTGCAAAGCATAGATGACAATGTTACTTACCATGTGTCCCTGGCCTAGAGTGCATGTGAAGGGCATGTCACCCGCTTTTCATGTGCACATGGCTTTGTTGCCTTCCACAAAGTCTAAGAAAATGCACTGTGCACAGGGGTTGAGAATTGTGTGGTTCTTTCTTTTCTCTATCTGGCAGTAAATGTGGGATAGTGGTTTTGGCTCCTTTCCCCCAAATCATTGAGAATAAAGCACACATACAAAGTAGCAGCCTGCATGTGGACAGAGTGATCTAGGAAATTACATTTTATACTACTCCATGGTCTGATGAGCAAAATGGGTAAGGAAACTAGAGCTGAACCAAGAAACCAGACATGGAGAGGTGTACATAGCTAACTAGTTCACTTAGCACGGGGGTTGCAAGGTCAAATGAGGTGGATCACACTTACATTTCAGATGGGCTGCATTTGCCTTGTGAAAGATGGAAGGAGGAGTAGATTAAATATTTTTACAATGAAAGTTAGAGGCTACATTGGCAGACTATTATTTTTATTTTTAACAAATGGCTTCTCAGTTATTACATGACTCTGTCTGCAAGTCTTCTTTGAAATGGGGCTTGACACAGGACAAAACACTTGTCTGTAATTTCAGGATCCTGCATAATGCTAGTTCAGATAACTTCAGAGTGGGTTCCTCAAGTGGATTACTCCATTGCCTATTTTTTAAAAATGAAAACCAACAAGAACAAACATCTAAAGCCAGCCAGTGATAATTCACACTTCTGCCATGTTCCCTTCCATTCTGTCACTCTCTGCCAAATCTTGAAGATTCTTTTGCCTTACCCATTTCAATTACAGAAATTTCTGGTAAAACTCAGACATATGTCCTAATTTATAAAATCTTTGCATTCTTAGACCTATAGAAGTTATAGAACTTTGGATCTATGAAGGATGCCTAGGGCTTGGCCTGGAGACAGTGGTGTTTCTCACTCGAGGTGGGTGGAGTGTGAGAATGAAGGGCCATGCAGGTGACAGAGGGACCTGGTTGGATGCCAGGGGATAAGAGTCACCTTGTGGGATCAGCAGTGAGAAGGTATGTGGGGGGAACTGAAGGCCTGGAATTGCAAGTACAGGCCAAACTCAGGCCTCCCTGTTACTTCAATGCCCTCAAACACAGCACATAGGAGATTTGAGCCTGGGGTTTCTTGGCTAGAAATGAAAGAAGAGACCTTGGGTATGTGGGTTTAGTCCTGGTGCACTAGTCTCTGCAACATTTTCTTAAGAAAAAGTTAAATTTTCTTCATTGGGGTGTGTGTGGGTACATGGGAGCAAAAATGAGAGGGGAAAGAAAGTTGATTTGAGCTACTTAGCTAATTGTCAAGGTACCGTCCCACATTTTGCTCACATGAGAAACTTGAAGAAGCTAGTTGATCAATATTCGATACTGCAGAGGTTTACCAGACCAGGGCTGGCCAGCCTCTGTGAAGTTCCGGTCAGCAGACTCCCTGATGATGCATAATTAGGAGTTCTGCCCTCATTTCCTCAAAACTGATTCGCTTCTGAGTGAGTTTCTTTAGCCCATTCTTCATTTGCAGACCCCGTAAGCCCTTGTATAGGCCTGAGGGGAAATGTGCTTCTGTGCAACTCCGGGGTGGACTCGTGGACGCGGGTGCCTCTGATGCCCTGCCAGAAGTCTGTTCTCTGCTGGCACAGCTCCTGCCCCCTTTCAGGGCGGTCGTCAATGCCAAACTTCCTGCCAGCAGGAGCTGTCCCCTCAGTGCAGGGCAGTGCACCCCAGGCCCATGCCGATTCTCGTGTGAAGACATTCACAGACAAAGCTCCCCTGCTTCTCATCTGCCTTCTGTGGCTGGACTTTCCCAGATGTCTCCTGGACTCTAAGGCTTCTGCGTGTGGCCCTGCAGGGTTGGGTGTGGGAGAATTTGTGACACAAACAGAGAAGCCACTGGGCAAGGAGCCTGAATGTCTGCAGGCCTTGCTCCCATGGATTTCAAGGGTCAAGAAGGAAGCACATGTGCTTGGTGTGTGGCCCAGAAGGTTACCTAGGAAAGGGCCTTTGGGTGCATGTTTGCCTTTTTTGGAAACCATACAGGGCATGGGCTCTGGGGCGGGGAACCTGACTTGGAACCCACACCTATCAGCCACTGGCATCATCTCTGTGACACTGGGCCAATGACAGAGTCCCCATGTAACTCACATTTCTCATTTGCAGGTGGGAATAACAACAGTACCTTTTGGACAGGGTTCTCATGGAAATTAAACATGAACTATATGAAAGTGCTTGCAAGAGTGCTGGGCACTTGGTGAAGGTTGTATGGCTTCTTATTGAGTGAACTCGGCTCAGGTCTCCCAGGCTCTGTGGATTGATTAATGAGGATGACAAAGGACAGTGCTTGAATGGAAGTCAGTATCTGCAGCTACCGTCGGGCATGAGGATCCAGACCCCAGGCCAAGCATTGTGTAGAATGAAACAGGCACAGCACTGGCTCCACCAAGCACAGCCCCAAGCTACTTTGTCTAAATTACTCTTCTGTTCCTCACAGCAGCCTTGGCAGGAGCAGGTGTGTATCAATACTATTACCATCCCCCTTCTCACAAGACAAGACTATGGGAAGCCACCTGCTTAAGGTCCCTGGCCAAGAGCCGAACACAACTCTAAGCACATGCAGAACAACCCCCGGGTCTGTGTGCTGCCCTCCCCCACAGGCCCTTCTTAACCAGCACGATGCTCTCACATGGAGGTCCTCGCCATCCCTCATGTCATCACAGGTCGACACTGAGGTGTAGAGAAATTCTGCGAGGTGCCCAGGACTGCAAGAAAGTGAGGAAAACTCAGCTTCATCTCCATTTGCTGAAAATGCAGGACCAGTTAAATCAAGAAACCCTGGTATCTGAGCATGGGGAGGGTGAAAAAGGCAAGGAGGGGAGCACAGAGCAAAGCTTGTTTACCATGGCGGCTCTGGAAAATTCGACAATGCGAACATGTACATATATGCCTAGGGACTTTCCAGAAGAAGTGTGTTTGGGTAAAAATCTGTCAAGAAATAATTTCTGTTTTTAGCTACTCTCGCTACAGATCTAATTCTGTCTTCCAGGGAGGTATATTTCCTCAAAGAACATCTTAAAAAGCAGCAAAGACATGTTCAGTGTTATAATGTTCAGTGAAAATTCCTTAGTGCAAAATCATATAACAACTTTGAGGTAAAAATACTCAGCCATATGGATAAATCCCTGGAAGGGATTGCAAAGTAATGAAGCTCCTATAAGGTGATGAAGTTAGGAATTATAGAGCTGTTTTCTTTTAATGTTACTATTTTGTAAAGAAGATAATGTTAAGAATCAAGCCTATTTTGTCATTGATCTGTGGTTAATGTCACCGGGTCAAGATCACTGCCTGATAGATTGGGTGATCTCCAAACTCCCTTTCCTTTAGGTACTGTACAAGTGTCTGCCAGCTCCACCAGCCCCTGTAGGCCTGTACTTCTTTGCCTGTATGTTTTTTTTGGTTGAATGTGCCCTGTTTCACCATTTGCTCACCAATGTACCGCTTGTTATAAATCCATCTCGAAAGCCCTTTTTGACCTGCACCAGCTAGAAGTGGTCTCTTGTCTTCTTACCTACAGCTGCCACAGAGCCACGGGGCCTATTCTGTGTCTGCCTCTCTGCCATTTTAGGTTGTGAGCTTCCTGAGGTCAGAGTCTCTGCCGAGTTCTTTGTATCTTGCATGCACCTTACACACTAGAGGAAGTTCACGGAAACAATGCTTTAGGAAAACTGGAGGAACTCTCTTCATGTTGCCTTTAACCCTAGGGAGTATTTCCACCACTGCATAATGCTCTTATCTTAAGGAACAAAAGAGTACTCTAAGGTTTAGGAGTATCAGAATTGTAAAAAGTCACATTTCAATGAATTCACTGTAACTGTGTCTCACTAATTCTAAGTTATCCTCAGAATTAGAAATATTATGGTTTTGTTCCAATGGTACATGGGTCTGTATACATGAAGAGTGAATTTTATCATACTGAATGGATTCTCTTAGGATGGGCTGACGTCTACACAATGCTTTTGCTGCTTTGACATTTCTGTGTTTGCTTTAGTCTTTTCAGGAATTGTCTTCACTTTAATGTTTTAATAAACTTCATCAGTGCAATCTTGTCTTCTGACCTTTAAAACTAGTATAGAGTCTCATGGTTTTGAGACAAGGTTTTCCAAAATTTGAAGGTTTTCCAAGGTTCTGCAAAGATAAGATTGATCAGTGATATATATGTTCTGTTGGTCTAGTGGTACAGATTATTAGGGAGTGTAAGAGTAAAAATTAGAAACCTTACAAAATATTTATTTCATTTTTGTTGACATTTTCTTTTAAAACTTGTGCAAACAACTGTTTTTCAAAATTAAGTATACAAAATAAAGTAAAAACCTTTTAATTGCCATATTTGATAGCATACATATTCATGAAGGTCTTTAAAATTCCCAAGTGTTGTCTCCTTACTCATGACTCAGCACTGAGATGTCTATTGCCAGGTGAGCCTGAGCTGCCCCTTTCAAAGAAATGCCCATTTGATTTCCAAATTGTTTAGCCATTGTCAAGAGTTGTCTCAGAGAGAGAAAATAGAGATGATTCTCTGTGTCCTCCAACGAGAAATCCCATATGTCGATGCCAATCGACCAGCATCTCACTTCTCTGAGATGTAATGAGAGCCATTCTTTGTGTTTCACTTTAATGGAAAAATAAATGGTCCAAAGATCGAAAAATAAATGACACTGGAAGAAAAAGGCGAGCAATTTAGAGAAAGAAGGAAGAAGAAAGGACTGAAGAAAGGAGTTGTTGGGAATGTCTAATTGATGCAGTTTTGTCACGTTTGTTGGTATTTTAGCGTTACCTACCAGAGTCTAGGTTCACCTCAATATATAATGTTTTATACATAAGTCCTTTTATTAAATGTCCCCTTTTTGCTGTCAGAAAAATGCATCTAAGGAGGGACGAACTCTGCATGATTAGAAAGTAGCTGCCTATCCCAGCTGAGCCTAACAAGGATTCAATGCTATTCTCACAATTAAAGAAATTAGTCCATAGTTAACTCTGGTTGACACATCCTTAGTTGCTAGATTTCTGTACATTTGAAGTTTCTCTAACCTCCGAGCCTTTGAGAATCCAGAGAAAAGGAAACTGTACTAACAGATGTTTGATATAGTCTGAACTGAAGGAGGAAAGGTAATTGCTAAAGGAATTTCAAAGAAACAGTAGGAAATGATGTTGATTTCCATGTAAATATATTCAGATGTCTAGGCTTTTCAGTTTTCCAAGGTGTAAGAATTAATTATCAGTTTGCAAAAGCAAAATTCTCAGTAGGAGATAGAGTAATCAGAATCCTCTAGAAATTAATATTGAGCTAATTAATGTTGAGTAAATCACTATTCTTTCTTTTGGCATAATGCAAACCTCCAAAGGGCTGCTGCCACCCCTTGGCATGCTGGTGAGAAACGTGAGAATAATGTAAGCGTATACACGTGGACTTACAAGGAAGGAACCAGCTGTGTTTCAGGCCCTGGTTAAAGTGCACTGGAAAGGATGACTGCTCTGTGTGGCCCAACTCAGGGGACAACAGAATAATACCAGTGTGGCTGTCATTGCTTATGAGTTAATTAAAATAATACTTATCCAGCTAACCCCAAAAAGATCAAATAAAAATTTGAGAATAATTTATTCCACTTTATCTGTAACTCTAAAGAGGACTTCTCAGTGCTCGGATGGTTTTCCTAACATGGAGCACGTCGTGCTGCTTCTGCGGCTACACGGGAAGGCACAGCTCACACTGAGGGAACATGTGCTTAGCAAAAGCTGTGGATGCCACTGGAGGCAGTGAGAGGCAGGGCTCGAAGACCAACTGCGGGGGACAACAGAATTAAACATAGGCATTCTGGGTAAATTTAATGTGGTTGAAGTCTCAACACTTTGTTTTATCTTAAAGATGATGGAACACGAGTGTCTGGTGTCTTGGGGGCAGATGACAGCAGAGAGGGCTTGTAACAAGCCATGACTCCCTCTTCCGTTCTGTGGGTCTGCTCTCAGGAACGGCGCTGGAGCTGGGTCAGAAGTGCCCTCCCCTGACCCCTGGCTTCCTGCTGGGCCATCCTCTTCCACCAGACCAGCCTTGGTCGAGTCAAAGGCAAGATGGGGAAGAATAAATGAAGGCGGATTCCTTGGGAACAAAGTGAAATCTTCCCTCTTTGCTTTCTTTTGGAAATTGTAAGCAGGATATAAGCATTAATGACCCCTAGTGTCCCCCCCACCTCGAAATGTGAATGAGGCAGAAGGTCTCACTCTTCCCAAGTCAGAAGCATCCTGAAGCACCTATTTATCTGCAGAGGATCAGCAGCTCATGTTCCCAGTGGGAGTTCAGGTCAGACTGCTCCGACACATGCTCAGAAGAGGGCACAGGAAGTTTACCAAGGGGCAAGGTGGAAACAAGCGGAAGGGGAGACATCTGGAGATGATGGGGCTGTCATCTCCATCAGACGACTGCTGAGGCACAGCACAGAGCTGGGTCCCTTCACTGAGCAGGCCTTTCCAGGGACTCCAACACATCTACAGAGGATCCCGGAAGGAAGCTACTTCCAGGGTGGTGAGGTGCTGTCCTGTCTATGCGGTCTTTCCGCTTCCTTGACCTCAAGATGAGCTACAAGAGTGTTTTCTTGAAGAAAGTCCTCAGGGTGTGTCGAATATCCCATGACTCTTCTACACTGAATCAGTATACAGGCCAGATTCTCCTACCTACTGCACTTAGAGGTTGGTACAGTAAGAGATCGTCTGAAAGGATTCTTAACCCTACCTCTCAAAAAAAAAAACAAGTCCTTTGTCTCTAGGTGTAATTTCTTGGGAATGGCTCAAGGATTTATGCTTTCACACGAAGTTAGATCTGATGATTACAAAACTGAGATTATAATTTATAAAAGCACTGACATAGAAAAGGTTCAGATTCCAGAAATATCTTCTTAAAACAGAGGCTGGAAAAAATGAAAATCTATTTTGTTTCACTGTCAGTATTTCCAATGAGAAAAACCACAGGTGATCATTATTATGCATCCCCATAATAGGACAACAAGTCTATCTCTGGGACCATTTGTTTAACTAAAGAAAGTTTACACAGCTTGTGGGAAATCATCTCTTAGGACTGGAAATGGGCTGTTGTTCTTTTATGTTTCTTCTGCTAATTCTTCCTTCTGAAAAGTAACACTAATGTCCCAACTGGAAGTCACTTTTGAGGAGCAAGCTTACTGTTGAACCTGGCACTGTGTTCTCACTCTTGGTTTAGACCAAGAAATATGTTCAGGTGCTAGAACTGCCAAGTACCCAAGTGTCTGCCAGAGCCAAAAAAGATTAAAGAACAGCACACAGTGGAGAAAGAGATCATTCTATTCACTCGGTTGGTCTTTCACTTCTACAAAGAGACTCATAATTGAATCTTTTAGGGATTCTAAGGCTGAGCTTCAGAAGATGAGTCATACACCCTCAAGCATGATTTTACAAACACAGATTCTTAAAAATGTGATAACCCTGCATTTCCATGTTTACAAGTAGACCTCAGAAGCCATTTTGTTGGGGAATCCAGCAGCAATTTGCAGCTACTTATGAGAGCCTGATTTAAGAACAACTGTCTCAACCCTGTCCCCCAAGAGTGTACACTGAGCAAGAGATGGGGAGGCTAAGATGGGGTCGCTTAGCTGAGTATCCCTATGACCGCAGTGGTGATCATCTTTAGGAGAACTGTGTCCAGTCCTGGCCCGAAGTCCTGACCAGACACTAATTGTACCAGGAGGCAGGGTGGAGAGGGCTGCTTTGAGGCTCAGCTCTATTTTATGTACATGTGCAATTCTTTTAATTCAGGTAAGCCTACTATAGCTTTAGTTTTAACTTATAAAACTCCAAAATAAATAGCCATTCTTGCAAACTGCATGGCATTTATAGATGCATAAGTTTTTGTTATCTTGAGAGTTCTTCTTTTGTGTCTCAAACAGGAATGTCCTTGAGTAAGTCTGAGTGGCTAGAGATGGAGAACTTTCCTTCTTTGAATAAATTAGATTTTAAAAAATGTACAAGAAGATAAACTAGCTGAGAAAATTATGACTGGTTCAACATGAATTTTCTCAATTTAATTTAAAGCAGACACATCATGTAGAAAATAAAGGGACACAATCTTAACAAATGTGTAATTAAAATGAAAGATCACTCAAGAAATGGGCAAAAAAAAAAAACAGACACTTCACAGAGGAAAAATTGCAAATTGGTCAACAGATACATGAAAAAAATGTTCAGAAACCCTGGCCTTTAGAGAAATGCAAATTAAAACAACACTAAGATTCTACCTTACTGTGGAAAGAATGGCTGTCATTAGGAAATCAAACAATAACAAATGCTGGTGAGCCTGTGGTAAAAAAAGGAATTCTCCAACATTGTTGGTAGAAATGCAAACTGGCATAACCATTATGGAGATCAGTATGGAAATTTTTTGAACAACTGAAATTACAAATTCCGTATGACCGATCCAGAGATCCCCTGCTAGGTGTCTTCCCCAAAGAGCTTAAGACATCATACTACAGTGGTACTTGCATACTAATATTTACAGCAGCACAATTATAATAACTGAGTTCTGGAAGCAGGCTGTATATGCATCAACAGATGACTGGATAAAGAAAATCTATCTATCTATTTATCTATATTATTCTATAAGGAATGACAAATTTGATACATTTGTAGGAAAATGGATGTACCTGGAAAATATAATACTGAGTAAAATAAATGATACACAAGCTTAAATATCATATGATATGTCTTATTTGACTGAGGCAAAGTAAAACCAAGGAAGATGATATCCGACTGACAGAAAGAGACAAGGGGATGGGTCTCCTGCAGTAGTGAAGGTCCAGGGGCGCCAGGATGACGAGTGAGTAGGAGCGGAAGGGTGACTGAGAATAAAGATAAGCCATGCACACAAACCAATAACCCCAACTAATGTAAACACTGGGCGCCATAACATGAGTTAAGACAAACAATATCGAAAGAAATGAAAAATGGGGGTGTGGAACCGGGGTGTGGGGAAGGGCTGGGAGGGGAAGAAAAAGGGAACCAGCTGTACTATGTACACGTGAGCACAGGCAAGGTGATGGTACACCCAGGACTGCAAACATACTAATAAAATTTTTTAAAAAACAGTGTGTAATTTAACCAAATCTAAACTGTCTTTATCTTTACGACAAGCACACAGATTTCCACAACTTTTCAGTATCATCTCTGCCAGTGGGCATTTGTTTCATAAAAAGAATTTGGATTTTCATATTGTGTTCCAGGTTCTAAGGAGGTCCTCGAACACATTCTTCTGAATCACTACCCAATTGCAGTAGTTTGTTTTACTTAATGGGTTAGCAAGTAATTGTTCTGGTTATTATAATATTCTCATTAATAGCTGCCACATATAACACTCCAATAAATGCTTTTAACTGAGCTCTGTGTATCTCTTTCAGACTCTTAGGGACGGTAGGAAGGAGAGATAGGGAATGTAGGGACTTCAAGTGGCCAACAGGATGCAGCTGATGTGGCAGAAATGGCCACTTGCTTACCAGAAGAAATTGCCCTTTGTGAAACCTATGCAAGTGTAGAGCAATTATTTTTAGGCACTCACTTCCATACACTAGAAACCCCTAAAATGCCATGAACCTTAGCTCACCCTTAGTTCACCCCTTTAAGTGTGGCAGAGCAAGGTCACCAGTTGAGAAGTTCACTCAGGCTCCTCCCTGGAGTGACGCTTGTCGCAGGGCAGCTTTGTCTGTCTTGTGAATAAACCTCTGATCCCCACCACTCTGCTTTCTGATGTTGTTCTTCATGGACCTGACTCCCCATTTGCCACCTAGGGGATCTTTGGCTTTGAGTCAGTGTCCCCCACTCTGGCCTTCCTCTACAGGGGAATAGGGTGGGGACCCGAGGCCCCCAGAGTCCGGCCTTAGTGTCTCACCAGGCTTCTGGTTATGGTGAGGCTAATCGGGGTTGATGCAAACTTGTGTTGCCAGGTGAACACAGGATGACAGAATGCAGTTGTGGTTGGAACAGTAAGAGAACCTTGGTAAATGGGATTGTGTTTGGATCACGGAAGTTCATAACTGTAGAATATTTGAATTTAAATGAAGTTGGTTGCAATAATTTATTTTATTGATCTCAGGTTTAAATCATACTCAGATTAGTACAGGATGAACTGACGGTATCGATGCTATTAACAGAAGTGGCATGGTTTTCAGTTTGTGTAACTCAGAACATTACGGTTCATTTTTCCCAGGCACCAAGTAAAATTTATGAGAACACAAACAATAATTTCTTTTGAGTGACTCAGTCACCTTGCATTCCGATAGAAATGTCCAGTATCTCCTGCAAGATGTTAGGAAAAAGACCCTTGCACTGCACAAAGATAAAGAGACGTGGCAAGACAGAGAGATGTAAACAGACAACTGTTAGGCTTCACTGAACAGCGTGAAGCAATCTGGGCTCAGGCCAAGTAGAGTAGAAGCCACTGTCTAAGCAGGAACAGGGCTGTTAATCAAAGCACAATGCAAATGAGAGTAAAAATTGAAGTCAGGGTTGATAGTTGGTGACTGATGTGAGGCTTTTCCTAAGAATACAAAAGTAATGATGCAGACTCTCATTTCACTCCTCAGTTAAAGGCCCAGGGAAAGAGCGGCACAGTTAATATGCAGCAGAACCAAGGGCCTGGGAGCAGTCAGAAAACCACCTGTTGACAAAGTTCCTGGGTTGTAATGAACTCTTTCAGTTCTAATTTCATGCTTCTCAAATTATTTCTGATTATGAATTGGCTTCCTGTTTAGGTCAGTCTTAAAGGCAACATTTGGGCTACTTATGCAGATTTAGGTATTCCTGTGTCCAAGACAAGTTCTTATTTTTTATTACAAATCAACAATAAGATATTCTATCTTTCACACATCAGTTTCTTGAGCGTGATCAATGGAAACTCCATGGACAGGTGGATCTTCTCTCTGTGTTGGAACTATCTATGGAATGTCAGGTTTCAGGGTGGTATACATTCCCTGGGCCCATGAGGAGTCTGCCCTGAGGCCCAGTGCACTGTCTTCTGTCCTCCTGGTGGCCAGTCAGAGATGTCTGCAAAACAGACACTGCTTGAGCCGTACAGAAATTGCAAACCAACATGGACACAGGACGAGCTCTTCTGACCCCGGGACAGTGGTGATGACAAGAATGAAACATGTGTGGCCCCTGACCCCTTGGAAATGCTGCCTTTTCTCATCGAGTGACAACGTTTTCTCTACTATGGAATCTCCCCTTGATATTTTCCCCTAACTCTGTATGGATGTTGTGTACTGAGACCTGCTGGCCGTATACTCGGCATGCGATGGAACGTGGGATTTGATCAGTGCTGGAAAATAACTGTGACTGAGTAAGTACACTGTGCTCAAAATTTCAAAGACGAAGGAATACAAAGGAGAAATACATCTTCCCTGTGACAGCACTACCTGCCGGTACTCCACTTGGTTCACCCTCCCTGCGTCTCCTGCCTAGTGTTCCATCTCGTGGCTGCCATACCACGCACTGTCATTCAGTGGGGAGACACAGAACTGAGGCAGAGACCTGGTGCCAGGAAGCCTTGCAGGTGCTCAGTTCCTAACCCAATGGGATTGGCAGCCTGGGGGAGCCCTGCAGTGTTGGCTGTTGGGTGGATTTATAAGGCACAGCAGTGGACAGAGAGCTGACATTTCATACTAATAGATGTTGCATCTGATCTTATTTAAGCAGAAGGTTTTAACTTCCTTTAGTAAGTTGGGAGAAAACTGCTTCCTATTAAGGTAGAAATGTGATTCATGTGCATTTTCTTTTCCTGACGCTTATCCTCTCCTAATTAATAAGCAGGTCACAATCACAGGTCCTTTTGCTGAAACTGTGGAGTGACTCTTGCCCCCATATTTCTCTTTTATGGTTAAACTTCCATTTTTTGACTTAAAATCTCTGGTTCTGTGCATGTGATTTAAGATCTTAAGAAGCTAACAGTTTATTCCTGGCCTCAACACATTTGTAAGACTGAGCAGCTTCCTGGATGAGCAACACACCTGTAGCAGCACAGAGTGTGCTGAACCTCAGATGGGGTGAGGAGCCAGGAGGGAGCCAGAGGGACGTGGCAGGGTGGATGGCCTGGCCCTCTTTTGCAGAAGCGTTCTTAAGGGCTTCAGGGTTGCCTCAGTAATAACGGTCTTTTTTTTTTTTTGGTACCAGGAATCACGCTTGCTAGGCAGGTGCTGTGGCGCTGAGTTATTTCCCCAGCCCAGTAACTGGTCTTGTTCTCTGTTTTAATCAGATACTACCAGTTTAACATTCCAACTCTTGAACAGGAAGTTGCACTTGGAAATTGTTCTTCTGTGAAGTGTTCAGGCAGCATAGGTGAGTCTTGGGGAAGGACCATGGTGTACGGCTTCGGTGTGATAAGCGTTTTCGGAACACTGTCACCCTTTCACCAGCAGGCTGTGACACAGGCTCAAGCGTTTCTATCATTGGGACCTCAGAGGCAGGGCTGCTGATGACACGGTGTATTCTCTACTTCCATCATTTGTTCCCAGTAACTGGCGTGTTTGCCCCTGTAGGAAATGGATGACAGGCTAAGTTATGCATAAAATGTCTATTTCAGTTCATTTCTGGCCACTCAGTAGACATTTCTAGCTTAGACTCAGTTTCTCTGTTTAATGACTGGAAGCATTGTGATCTCTGGCATTTTCACTGGTGAAGCAGAGCCAGTGTGTCATAGCAGTGCCGGGGTTAACGAGAAGCTTAGCTGGAGCACGTGCTCAGAGCCAGCAGGTCACGTCCCTGCTCTTCTGTCTCCAAACCTCAGACTCGAGGTCGGGCATGAGTTTGCATCTGCTACACAGCAGCCTTGGGACTCACGGCAGGCATTTAGGCCATGCAGGGCTGGGTCAGCAGCATCTAGTGTCCCATTAAAGGAACTTTGCAAAGGCGTTTCAATATTTTAGGAAAGGAATACTTTCAAAATTAAGTCATATTTATTACCTCTAAATCATACACTTAAAATGGGAAAGAATTAATTAAATTAAGGTAAAGTTAATTAATTAATTAATTAATTAAATAATTAAATTAAGGTAAAGTTTTAAAGTTAGCTTCATTTTATAATTAATGCTGAACTTAAACTTTGAGGAAGACTGATCCCATGGACAAAGGGAAGGCTTATTAAAATAAAACTCAAAAATTTAAAACACTCCCCCAGCAGGACAAAGGCCTCTCCATGCTCTGAGGGCCAGAGCCTGACCCTCTCCACCTGAGCTGCTCCCTGGCAAACACCTGCTGACTTCTCTGAGTCAGTTTGTTTTTGGTCATGCTAGTCTCCACACTAATTCTGTCCACATAGCCTGCTTATCTTTATTTTTAGATTTTTGCTCATGCTTTATCTCATATATAATTGCACTTACTTCTCTTCCCCCACTCAAGATACTGTCCATTTTCACAACTCATGTATGTGAGGAGACAAATTTATCAGGGTGTACAGTTTCAAAACTTTCCTCTCCAATTGCTCATGTCCCTGTCTCCCCTCTCCTACTCTCCTTCTCTTCCTCTAGTGTGGAACTCCTAAAGAATAGCTTGAATCGTTCTGTGTTTTATCTTATGCATAATTAAAGGTCGAAGTCTTCTTTCAGGGAAAGCCAAGGCAACGGTACTTTACTAGACAAACACTCATTCTGTGTGAAAACTTTCACCCACTGTGTGTGGTATCCACTTAGGTGTTTCATCATTGCTCTTCTACGACTGAAGAGTCACCGAGGTTCTCTTGGTGGCGACTGCCCGGGGCTCAGACGCTGCTCTGGGGACAAGGACCATCTTTCATGTACAGCCAGTAAGCACAGGCCGTGGCATGTGTCCTCCTCCAGTCCCCTCCACGGTTGCTTGAGGGAGATTGCATTACTCCACTGTTCTCTTGCGAGAGTGAAGTTGAGCACTTGAGGAACGCACTTGAAGGGCCACAGGAGTGAGCAGCAGCTCAGGAGCTGGAGCCAGGTGGGGTCCGAGGCCGAGTTCTGCTTTCTCTCCTTTGAGGGCCAGTCTTGGCCAAAGGGATCCATGTCACCTGCTGCAGATTCAGTTGCTAAATACAAGCAGGACTAGCATTTTGTCCTACACCCTTTTCTGAGTCATGTCGTGTGTTTATGTCCTAAAGTCCAGAATTTATCATATTTAAAACAGCCCTACTTAGTAGCAATACTTCGTTCTTTGCTTTTAGTTGTCAGAATCACATGTGTAGCCAGTGGGCAGGGTCTGGTCTCTCTTTCATTTCCTTTCAGTCTCACATGGTATTACCATATTAGACGTAAGAAAAACTGAACAGAACGGAAAGATCTTAATTCCCAGCCCTACTTAGCTTTAATTTTCAGAGTTGAAACAAATCTGCACATGCGTTACCAATTCAGACATCTTTTTGACAACACCTTTCTAAAACCTTGCATCTGTTCACAGGAGAAAGGAAATGCTTCACTCTCCATGACAGCTTCCCATTTTCAATCTGCCACAAGTTCAATGTCTTTTCTTGCCCACAGTTCAGTGAACCTCAGTTGGGCGGGAAAGGGCTAAGTTAATCAGCAAGGTACTGAGACACATGGACAGACTTCTTCATTTCAGGTGATTGGTATTTCAGGTATTTCAAATGAGTACTTGAAGGACTTGGTGAGCATTCATGCAAACCACTGTCTGGAACGCACTCTGACTGCAGTGATCAACTATGTGGACAAGACAGAGAACCCTGCCCTTCCACCATCTCCCCACCTGGGCTCCCAGAAGAATCAGCACGAGCCGCCTGTGAACACATGTGGCGGCTTCCCTCTCACCTCACAGGACACAGGCAGGGTGTGGCTCTCCAACTGTACGTACCGCCTTGACCGGAGCAATTTTCCTCGAAAAAACAGAAGACTCTGAGAAAGAACCTGCTTTCATAGAAGAGCCATCTTTGTAAGGGAGAGCCAGATGCTTTAAAATAAATACAGAGCATGGGTCAGCATTAACACCTTTTATATGACTCTTTTACTTTGTGCATTGTGCCTTTGTTTTCTTTTTTATACTGGCAAAAGGAGTAGAACTCACTTTGTTCTTGTGAATTTTAAGGGTGATTTTTGTGCTTTATTTCTGAGTGGTGTTTAGTTGCTGTTATAAATCAATCCCCATTCTTATTCTTACTTTGAAAACTGTATGCACTTAGGTGAAGAAGTAATGCTGGTGCTAATCCAAAGTGAATTAACATCTCTACTCCACAAGGCACATTGGTTTAGCTAGCTAAATAATTGTTCCATTGTCCTTCTCTACTGAGCATTAATGAAGAACTCTGGAATTGGTAGTGTGGAGAGACTTGGGCACTTAACTTGGGATTGATTACCTATGTGAGACAGTGGAGTTGTAGTGAAAGGGTGGCTCTTTTTCATTTCTGGCATAGTAATCTGAAAACAGGAAGTTATTAAATGGCATGCTCTTCAACTTCAAAGGTCCTTGAGGTTAAAGAAGTCAGAAGATATGGTTGTTTTTTTTTTTTTTTTCCTTTTGGGTCCTGCATGGTGCTGCACGTACTCTGTAAAGAACAGGTTCTCAGCAAATGTTCACAGTGAGCTGCATTTCTAGGACAGAGAGTCCAGCTCGCTACTTTCTCTTTATCCAGCACCTGTTGGCTACACTGTTGATTGTGGGGTGAGAGCTCTGGGAATCCCTAATGCAGTGTGCAGTGCTCAGCAGGAGATTCTGCTCTAGCCCTACGCATGGTCCCTGTTCCTGAGCTCGAGAGCTGTTCATTATGATCAAGCCCATGTTCTACAGAACTTAAGATTCCAACTTTTTATTTTTCTGAGTTGGCTATTTCTCCTGACCCTGACAGCTTTGGTCTTTGTTTGCTAAAATACATTGAATGCCTATTGTGATGCTCCTAAGTTGATGACTGCAAGAGATTTCCTGCAGATGCAGAATGCTCTATGTTATTAAAAAAAGAAACACAAAAAGGCATCTCAGTTTGGCTACCTGTTGTTTATAATATTATTTACATGACAATTTCATTTCATGCTTTCATTAAATCAATGTTAAAATTTTATTACTAAATGTGTAATGGTCAAAGTCTAAGGCAGTACGCTTGCTGGGTTTGGGAGCTAGTTGCTTATTAGATATGCAGTACCATCTTGGATCAGTAACTTAACAGTTGTTTTCCTCTATCTCCAAATGTAAAGTGTGATTAATAAAAAACCTACTTCATAAAGTTGTGAGAATTATATTGACAAACACCATAAAACAGTGTTCTGATGGAGAGTAAGCACCCAGTATTAGTTTAGAGCTGTTATCATCATCATTATTGCTATGAGTCACTAATTATCATAGTAAGGGGTTCAAATAAGTGCTATTTGAATCTATGAAAATTATGCATTAGGAAACTTATCAATTGATATAAAAACAAACAAACTCACATAAATTGCATATAGATAGACTTTAGTTGATTCAGAAAGCAACAGAATTTTTTATGCAGAAGAAAATCACCTCACATATTAGAAAGGTTTTTGAGTTAGCATTTTACTTCCTTCCCACTTGCAGTGATCAGCTCTAGTGAATAAAAGATTTTAGAAAGAATTTGTCTTCTCTTTCATGTTTGTTTCTTTGTCAACTTTTAAAATAGTTCGTGGATATGAGAAGAAATGAAAATGTAAAATTAATCCTTAAAGATTCAAGAGTAAGTAGGAATATAAAATTAATCCTTGAAGTTTTAAGGGCAAGAAACAACACCTCTTTTAGGAGGCCCATAGCACCCATCAGTCTGAGATAGATCACTTGCCTGCATTGTTATTTTATAACTTGAAGCTTGTTTTTATCCTTAATTCTACCTCCATAACTTTTCATTTTATTTCCTGAAGTGTCAAAGTCTCATTTTGTCCCCAGCTTTCAGCACAGTCTTATACTAGGAAGACATGTGAATAATTGTGGATGGGCTAGGTGATACATTGGCAAGTTACAGCCCAGGTGGATGCTTTTAAAATTATTTAGAAACAAAAATATAAGGACTTTTACAGAAAAATTTAAAAAAATAAGAAAACCAAGAGATCAATGAAGATCTTCCTAGAAAGGCTATGTCTCAATCCTGAGTGCCCTCATTTCCTGCCATGTTTAGAGACCCCACGTAGATGAATGTCCTCACTTCCTGCCATGTTTAGAGACCCCATGTAGATGAATGTCCTTACTTCCTGTCATGTTTAGAGACCCCATGTAGATGAATGTCCTCACTTCTTGCCATGTTAGGAGACCCCACGTAGATGAATGTCCTCACTTCCTGCCATGTTAGGAGACCCCACGGTAGATGAATGTCCTCACTTCCTGCCATGTTAGGAGACCCCATGTAGATGAATGTCCTTACTTCCTGTCATGTTTAGAGACTTCACACTGATGAATCCTCACTAGCTTTATTTCTTATCAGAACCTTTCAGTTTTTCAAAGTCACATCTTCTTGGCCAATATTTGATATTTTCTTCCAATTCTATTTGCATAATATAATGTTTTTCTCTAAATAAGTATAAAATACTAACATTATCATCCTATTCCAGAACAACCATTATGGTTCAATTAGTTCAAAGGCAAAACTGAAAGACAAGCAACCCTTGAAGGGGGAGAAATAGCATTCCTTTTTTCATTATAAATTATACTTAGGCTTTTGGAACTATTTGTGACTAATATTTCTGCTACATTTTCTTAATTTACTTAACCTCATAATAGAACATTTGTCTGAAATTGGGACTAATTGTGGAATAAATAAATGATCCTCTGTTGCTGCTTCCCCTTTCTAGCCTCAGCAGGTTAAACCATTTGTGTACTTTCTCCATGACTTAGCTACAATGGATTCTGTCGGGGTAAAGAGGATAGAGATGACTCAGAGTTCTTTCCTAAGAATTCTTGGCCTTAAATGCATACATGTGAACAGAACTAACTGGTTAGGACTCTGTCTTGGGACATTACAGCCTTGGAAAGACTAGTTTAAAATGTTCTTGTTCCTGTTGTTTCTTTATCTTTAGGAACATTTAAATGTTCCCTTTGGTGAGAGAGGGAGGGGAGAGAGAGAGAGAGAGAGAGAGAGAGAGAGAGAGAGAGAGAGAACAGAGCTCTCCCAAAGATCAGTGGGGCTCATTTTACTGTGTCTCCCACCTGTGACTCCTTATCCCATAGACTGACTTTACTTCTGGTCAGAAGAGGATTTCCGTAACCTCTGCTAGTGATACAATAACAATCAGAAAACAAAACAAAAACAAAATGAACAGCAAAAAACCTTACAATTTTCTCAAAGCCTCATTTAAAAACACTCAAGAAAACAATGTACATCACCGTCTTTGTTGCTTTAATTGGTACTTGAATAAAACTCTTCGGATAATTCAATACGTCTTAATCATTTTCTACTTTGTTTTTTGCAGTTTGTTAATTAAAGATAGAAGACATGCTTTGACTATAAGCAAACTGAGATTATTTAAATAATAAGAAGTCGAAGCTAGGAACAACATTGAATACACAGGCAGACTCTCAGTACCAAAGACAGAATCAGCACACAGGGAATGCTGAGTGCTGACATCTTGAGCTCGCTCACTACACTAAGAACTACAAACACCACGTGTGCTTAACCATCTCTGGCGCAGGTTATCTCATCACCATCTAACAAATGAGGAAACTGAGGCACAGAGAGATTAATCCATTGCCCAAGCTGGTACTTTATGCTACAAAAACACTAATGATCAGTGAAATCTTGAGTAACCATGAATTCCTGAAGAACGGAATATTATTAACTTAGTCTCTATGTTCAGCCACACTACTATTCTATTTTAATACTAGTTACAAATTTTGCTAAAGATAATGGTCCATCTCACAAAGTACTCCTTCACCAAGGAGAAAGAGGGATCGCTGAAGGCAAATTTTTTAAGAACTTGAAGTAAAGTTTTGAGGAATAAAAGCAAAATTACAATGTAGAAGAATATTACTTACATAAGTAGTGAAGGGTTCTAGAGCTATAAGAGAAACTATTAGCAAAAAGAGTCTGGCAGTCATCTGGTCACCATAGTGCCCTGCTTCTGCAGACCCTTGATCTGTGTGCACAAAGAGACGGCAGCCGTCATTCAGGGTTTACCATGTGCCAGGTGGCACGGCTCCCGGGCACTTTCATCGAATACCATGGCACCTGGGAAATGCGGCACCGTTTCCATTTTCATCTGAGGAACATGGCTTGGGGGTGTCGATAGTCTGTGCCTGTCATTGGGGTGTGGCTGTGCCCTGACGGCTGGGCTTTCTGCCTGGTCTGGAGGACCCAGAGAAAGGCAGCGATGTTTGGGTGTGGTCCAGGTGGTCAGTGATCTGGAAGCAAGACACAGCTTGGGACCACAGAAAGTTTCCCCTCTGGAGGAGAAAGGCGCAGACATGTACAGCTCACACAGGCAGAGCCCACTGAAGTTCAACACTTGGCTCTTCAGAGTGGGTGAGCTTTCTTCCAACCGTGATATATTTGGGGGAAGTGGTAAAGACCTGAAGGCTGCTGTGGGAAGTTATAAGCTGTCTCATGAGCGTGTGTCCACAGGACACCTGTGTGTGTCATGTCCATGCTGCCGCCTGCTCTAACACTCAGCATTTACCTAAGCCTTCTCCCAGGCAGCTGTCACTTCCAGTCCCCTGTGTGATGCACTGTGCAGGTTCGTTTTCTGGGGATGCCAGTGTCTGGCATAGTGGCCACCACACAGCAGTGTGGTCCACAGTCCCTGGGCCTGGGCTCAGTGCCGTCATGCCCCCTGCTGTCCTTGTCCTTCAGCTCCTCCAGGAAGGGTGTTTTCCCTGGGCTCAGCCTCCCAGCCTCAGCCTAGCACAGACTGGTGCCATGCAGCCTCACCTGTCAGTGGTCAGGGTGTCCCAGGTCAACCTGAGCCCCAAGTCAGTGTGTTAAGCTTGGGCATCTCCACTGTCTGCCCTGGATTACACTTGGCCTCGCACAGAACTCATTGCCTTCCTTCTCCCATGCCTCCAAGGCTTCTTGCAGGTCCTGTCTTGTGGAAAGTGAGCCACAGGCTCCTTCCTACTGCTTGGTCATGAGCTCCACCACAGCCTCAAGATGCTCTCCAACCTCTCTATGCTCTCAAATTTTGGGAGCCATGGATTCTGTCCAAACCTCAGACCCAGATTACTTCAGCATCTCCCGATTCCAGGCTTGCTTCCTTGTTGTCTCAGTTACTCTTCGCATTGCTGAGATGAAATGCCCAACACCCACAAGTGAAGGGAGGAAAGGTTTATTTAGCTCATGGTTTGTAGAGGCTTCAGTTCACAGTTGGCTTGCTACAGGGGAGGGTGGTGTGGCAAAGGGGCATCACAGAAGAGAAACAGTCCATGGTGGGCAGAAGGCAGAAAAAAAAGCCAAGCAGCAGGCATCTTTCTGTCCCTTATATCTTCTTATCCAGGGTGCCTGCCCTTATGGGGGGTAGCACTCAAACCCTGAACCCTAGTGCCCTTGCTCCTAGCTTTGCACCATGAATCAATCCCAGTGTCACACACTCTAGATCCAGCCACCTCTGAAAAGCCCACCTATGACCTCATGAAGCTTTGGAGGGACATCTAGACACAAGTCATACACTTATGATCCAGTGTTTTCCCCCAAAACTGCTGCTCGGTGTGACTTTTTCAGTGTAAATATTAACATGCTTCCCCTGTTACCTTGGATCTTGGAACAAGAATTAAACCCTCCCGCATGGCAAGCGGGACAATCTCTTTTCCTCTAGTTTGCTGCCTGCTTCTCTCAGCTTCAGCCTCATGTCCTGGCTGTGCTGAACTGTGCTACTCTGCTCTTCAGGGCCTTTTCCCATCCCACCTGGAGTATGACTTTCCCTTCTTTATTTGGTCACCTTGACTTAGCAGTAGGCTGAAAACTTCCCTCTTCTGGGAAACGCATGGCATTCCTTCCAGCTGGTTAGATATCTCTGTTATTTGCTGAGATGAAAGCCAGGCCTCATCTCTACCATCATTCCTGTCCCAGTGGGGTCCACTTTTTAAAGATCATCTGAGCCACAATGAACAACTCATTCTCGCACTGCAAGAGCCTGGTGAAGTGTTGCTGAATGAGGAGACACAGAATGCTTGGCAAGGAACTAGACCATCCAAGTGGAGACTTCACCCTCTTCACGGGAATCTTGGAGCTGGCTCAATTTTGAAGCACGTGGAGGACTTCCTACTTCATGGCCATGTGCCTTTATTTCCTCATACTGAGTTCTGCCCACCAGATCTCCCAGAACAAAAGATAACTCAGGGTTATCCCAGACATAATGCGACATCAAGGACAATTACAGAATTTCCCTTGCAGATGATGCACTAACCTGAATCTAATGGTCACCAATTTCTATGCATTTCATTTTATTGAGTATGCAGACTCGGAACTCCACGATTGCAGATTACTTAGCTTTGTGATGGTATTCACGTAAAATACAAGTGCTAATATATGCACAAGATTATGACATGCACTATGTTTTACTTCTGTAATGTTTTGCTTTTTTGGTGATACCAGCTGCTGTTCTGTTGACATTTTTCATTTTACTTATGGTCCTTTGTGATAGACAAAATGTGCAAATAATCAACTAGGCTGTGTCATGAAAAACTTGTATAAAATACTCTGTTGGTATTTTACTTTCTGTTTTGTAGATGCACTGTTTACAAGTGATAATTGTTAAACCACGCATTGCGGTTACTGAGAAATACTGGGCCTGTTTTTGTTGTGTCGACAGTGGTCTCCCATGATCGAGCAAAGGTACTAACTATAGAAACTGGGAATGCAAACTTGGGGCAGCATCTCTGGTCCACTTCCACGCTTGCAAGCACCCGTGCTTCCTCGCTTCTGACAAGGGTTGCAAAACTACACAGCACCTGCATGTCACAGAGCTCATTTCTCAGGATGCAACCCAAGTTTAGGCTTCTAATGAGGTTGCTGTTTCTTTGAAATTTAGGGCTAGTTCTATACTTAGCTTATCAGTGCTTGTGCTTTGTGCTGGCTGTAATCATGGGATGAAACACAAGAGCATGAAGAAAAGACAGACTTCAAAACAAGGGTACCCAGAGGCAGAAGAGTTACCCCAGCATGGAGAGCTGTATCAGGCACTCCGCAGCATTCCCTCCCACACGCACGTCTGCCAGCTGCTGTTGTCCTGAATTCCCTGCTCTCATCGCCACCCTGCCAAAAGCTAAGCTTCATTAAGAATGGAGCCACTGATAAATAATTTGTGCACATTGAAAATATATTCATTTCTTATTGAGAGTGGGTCATATGAATGTCCAATTCTAGTTGGTTGTGAATAAGACATGGGGTAGCAAGTTTATAGAGAAAATGAAATGTAAAACGGTGTCAGATCTTTTAATCCTGGAAATTGATGGGATGTCAGAATTAAGGAGAGGACTCACTCTCCTGGCCAGAATATCCCCTGGAATATTCTAAATTGTGGGTCCCATAATGTCTGCCAGAAACTATTCACATAGATGGAGTTGCTCTATCAGTTTTGCCACAGCTCGAATTATCTGAAGAGCCGTGAGGAAAAGTCACTGTGCCTAGCTGTGGGTGTGCTCTTCCTGCTGAGCCCAGCACCATCTGCTGCCTTGAGGTACAGCTGGCCACTGAACTGTGTCATGAATTGTGCCAGAGTTGGAAGAAACCCCCAGCGGGGAGGAGAGGAGGTCAGCCGTCCCTCCTTATCCGGACCGTCCAGGAACAGTCTGGGACACAATGGTTAAGAGTGAAAGGCCAGCAGCTGCGACATCCTGTCTGCCTTGTGGCTGAGGAACAGCCCATGTCTTAGAGCCAGCAGAATGGGAAGGACCTGCATCTCAGAGGCCAGGCCGGCCTCGCGAGTCCTGGACCTCGTTTCTTGTCTCTCTGTGGTTTCTGTACTCCCATGATCCTTCTTCTACAATCACGTGCTCTTTAATGAAGTCTTATCTGAAAGTTTTGATCTCTCTACATCACACATAGAGTACTAAGAAAAAAGGACCCTGTCTGACTGGTCTGGCAAAGTGGGATCTATTGGAGTGAGGAGAGTCTGCGCAAGTATGCACAGGAGACGCGTGATATAGAATTCGGGCTGAAGGCAAAATTAGAGGATAAGACACTGCTGCTACTTGTCTCACTGCAGATATATTTATCCTGTAGGCTGGAGTTTTATATTATTAACATAGGCTGTGCTGACTGAAGGCTGTTCTTCACAACTTCCACCTAAGTCTTTAATTTTTTTTTTTTTTGGTCTTTTTCATACAGGGTCTCACTATGTAGTTCAGGCGGGCCTTGAACTCACTTTGTAGCTCTGCCTGGTCTCGAACTCGCAACATCCTCTTGCCTCAGCCTCCAGAGTGCTGGGATTGCAGGTGTGAGCCACCAGGCCTGGCTTGTATAAGTTTTGTGCACTAATACTAATACTTCTGGAGATACTGTGAATAAAGCCAGTAACAAATACAGATTCTAAGTCTTAAAATATGCCATTTCAATCCTGGTGGTCATCATAAATCTTTCAGAACGGCCGTGGTCGTTCTGCAGTCCTCACACTTGTGGTTCCTATGTGCTTTGGCATCATGATTGCTCATGTCCAGAATGGCCTGCGCCCCCTAATGTGGTGTGCAGTGCTGCCCAAATGCTCCAGCTGGGCAAGGGCACCCCATGGAAACTGGACCCAGCTCTGTTCTCACAGTGGCTAGGGTGAAATAAGAAGTTTCCTACTGAGTTTCCTTTTTCTCTGTGAGCAAAGAGAAAGGAAAACAAAGTTCCTATTGAAGCAGCTTTAAATATGTGGGTGTAGGTAACCAAGCTGAATACAGGTAAACCTGTCTGCACTGGTTAGCCTGTCTGGCCACTCAAACCGTCCGACTGCTGTTTTACATGAGTTTGTCCTCCTAAGCACAGTCAGCCCTTTGGGTACTGAGCCCTGACCACCTCCAGACAGATGTTGAGAGTACAGTGTCTGAGTGACTGGAAGAGGACCAGGCAAAGGCTGGGCTTCAGGACAGGGTCAGGGGACAGTCAAGGGTGGGGCGAGGCACAGTTGGGAGCCTGGCACCAGCATCGTTCGGTCCCTCTGTGGTCTGCAGTGGCTGCTCTTTCCTTCTACAATGCTGGTGGCTTGAGGTGTGTGACTTTATTAGCCTGTGCACATGAGGCAGTTCTATGTAAAGTGGTTATTTCCCTTCAACTCCAGGTCACCTGCAGAGTGCAGTGTGGTGGCCCAAAACAAGTTTTCTCCACACTAAATTTCCAGATAACTGAAGGCATAGGTCTGGCTCATGGCAAACTGCCCAGGCAGTAGTTTCTTCATATGATATTTGTTTAATATAAAAAAGGTATAGTTGCTTATATTTAATAAACATATTTATTGTTTGTTTTTTCATTTAATACCTTACCAAATTCACTCATTGAAATATATTTCTTTCCACAAATTGATACTATCTATAGACAGAAGCATGTCGTTTGCAATGAATTTGTTACCTTGATCATTGGTACAGAAGTCAGGCAAGAAATTTCAGCCCCATGGCAAATTACGACAGAGTGACATGAACCAAAGGTCATCCGATACATCCATTAATATGATGTGCACCATTTACCCGCCATTGATATGCACTTCTAGCCTATCACTCTCTAGCCTACATAGCCACCTTGCCCAGAGCGATAAGAGGCTTTTTCAAAAGTGTGCGAAAGCAAGAAAACTCCTGCTTATCACAGAATTTCAGAACTGGAAAGGGGCTTAGGAATCGTGTACCATATCCTTCTCACCTTGGAAAGAACATTATTGATCTACTGACTACTAACCGTATCAGAAAAACAGAATTGCTTTACACTGAAAATATGCTGATGCCAGAGCTTCATATCACCACCTAGCAGACTAAATCTCCTGAGAGGTCCTCTCTAGAAATGGAGTTAAGATCAGAACAAAGCAGTTGTCACATTTCTATGTCCTTGCTGTAAAAGTAGATAAATATTTGTCTATGTTTGCATTTTTCTCACCACTCCTAATTGCTGTAATTCCTAGGCAAGATGAAGCCTGCAACCCCCAACTTGACACTGGAGTGTCAAGTCCTGGGCCGTGGCCCAGAGGCCATCCAGCGTTGTGGGTACTCCAGCACCATTTCTGTGACAGAAGAGAAGCTTGTTAACCCGGCCCTGTCCGCTTGGAGAACCTGGGTCCAGCCTGAGTTACTGCTTCTGCACCCCTGGCTCCCTTTGAAGGACCCACACCCTTCTTTCTCCTTCATGTGCCTTGCAAAGTGTCTGCCCCTTCTCCCACCTTTTGACACGACCTTTAAAACAGCTCTTCCTGTTTCTAAAAGGAATGTTTACTGAAGAAAACTCGGAACATGAGGGAACAACATAAAGAATAAAGTACAAATCAACTGTAATCCCACCATTTAGAAGTAATTATTAGATTTAAATAGACAATTTTTATGGATATCTATTTTAAAATTAAAACTATATTCATATTTCTATTCTGAATTTTTACCCTGTATGACTTTTCACATGGTACTATATTTTAGTACAATGAACCTTTTATGCTTCAGGAAAAACATTTAAATACACACACACACACACACACACACACACACACAGAGGCATATACAGTCACCAGTTTTCTGACACAATTTAGGCTTTTCCAAGTTTTTGCTCTTACAAATAAAATTTTATTGAATATTCATATACTCTAAAACTTTACCTCTTAGATAGTTCCCTACTCAGGTACAATAATTTATTTGGACAGGTAACTGTTTCCTCATTGATGAATCAAAATTATATAATATATTCACAATTTAGTGTTAGAGTTTCCTATCCTTTGTGGCCAATTTTTTTTTAAGTAAAGAAAGTCTCCTTGCCATTTCTCTTCAATTTTTGGAATTTTCTTTACTATATTAGAGCATATTTATCTGGTTGGATGACATATTTACCTTTCCTTGGGCTACTCATCAATTCCCCAGTAAATTCTTCCTGCTAATCTAGACCGAAAACTATGGAGTAGGAAAATCTTAGAAGGGGTACAGACATTGGTAACACTGCTAAGATTACCCTACTTGGAGGGTAAGTAGGTTTATTTTTCTGTAGCTTTCTACAACAGCAAACAAGCAGAATGCTCATAATGCCACACCTTCATTAGGTTTGGTGACTGGTGTGCTTGACCTCAGTGAGAGGCCAGTGGGACTAAGAAATCAGAGCCAGGACACATGTTGGTCAGGTGATGGGACCGCACTGGTGGAGGGTGCTAAGCAGGGCAGGGTAACTGTCACTGGCTTACCAGGCTTGAAGGGGTCATCCTGGCGTGGGGACTGGACACCAGGGACTCTGGGGTTATCCTTCAGAGTTGGTGGGGTGCTGAGTGGGTTAGTGCATAATCTAGGAATCTTGTTCAAGTTGGAGTTTTCAGTGGTAAATGGAAATTAAGCAAAATCAAGTCACCTGACTGGGGAACTGAGGGTGGGACAGCAGACCTGAGGAATGCCTAGGAAAGGCGCCAGGGCTCACCTCCCAAGAACCGGCAGCTCCAGGCTCTGGGCTGGAGGTGGCCGTGAAGGCAGCTCTCAGAGCTGCTGCAGGGCCACGTGCCAGCTGCAGCCTGCAGGTCCTTGAGCACAGCTGTGAAGAGCCGGGAGGACAGGGCAGAGGGGCCTGTCCAGGTGCTGCTGAGCTGGCGCTCTCACTTCGGCCAGATGGAAGATAGTTAACTACTCTTTGCTATGACTTTGCCCACCTGTGAGTAAGGGCTGAGTAGGAGAACAGTATTCATATTCTTCATCTAAACATATGGCTCCAGGACTGTCCACCTCCCAAAAGCATTTCCACCAATTTCCTTCTATGCTTACCAAGTAAATTTGTTGCTTTTCTGACCAAGTCTGCCAGTTATGTCTATGACTTTAGTGATTTTCTGCATCTTCTTAGGAGATGATAGTCTTTGGACCATTTTTACTTTTAACATAGTATATTTTAAATTTGCATATTCCAATCATTAGCTACACCACTCAAATTAGAATATACCTATGAGATCAAGTCTACCTTAAAATGAAATTTGTTCTTCAGCTTGTTGGATTTACCTCTCTGCCTTGATATACTGGTGGGGAATGCATTTTTCTCATTCCCTACATCCCATTTCTTTCCTGTAGAGAATTAAGTGCCAACTTCCTTTCTTGTTAAGTTTTCAATGTTATTATATCTATTGGTTTTCACAGTGTCCAGTCTTATACTTTTGTTGGAATATTTTTCTTTTCCTTTTTGGATTTTAATCTAAAATCTTTTTTATCAGATCAGCAGATTTTTCTAACAGATTGTTTTAGGACTTCCTGAGATGTACTTCCTCTCACACCAGAAGCCACATCAGATACTCTGCTGATCTTTACAGGATGTCTTGGTGAGGAATCATCTAAACATATTGATGAAATTCATGTTGCTTCTACTGAGACCTTGCCTTGAGGGAACAGAGTTAAAAGCTTAAAAGTTTTATTTTAAAATTTTTTCCTGTATGGGACAATACACAGCCCACACAGTCATGCTGTCTTTGGAGATTCCAGACACTATTTGTGGCTTTTGCTTCTGTTTCTTATCACTTCTCTTTCATATCTTTCCCAATGTTGAAAGAATTAACAAAATAAACAGTTTCAAAATTAAAGAAAATATAATTTTCACTTTATAAAAAATCCATTGCATTACTATGTGGAAAATCTTAAATATATTTCAGAGGAAAAATTCTAAGACATTTGCAGCTATGGAAAGTAAAAAAAAAAAAAAGATAAATACACACAGCACTCCCTTAATCAAGAAGAATCTCAATGTCCTCATTTCTCTTTGGATTTAAACCTCTATCCAGAAAATGCAGAAACCCAACTTGACAGGCAATCAGTATAGTCATTATTTTTCTCAGAGAGCAATTCCTCAGGCCAAAGGTTTCTAAAGATACTCTGTTTGCCTCATTCCTGACTCGTCTGCCGCCCTCCCAGGATGCAGCAAGCCCAGAGCTGGTTGCAGAGCTGGACCCTTATTGATCTGTGCTGCCTTTTCAGAACCATTGGTTTGCTTTTAGCTTTCATGATACCTACATTTGACTTGCTGGTTTTTGGTCTGAGATTACTCAAGTTTTAATTTCTGGCTGTCTTGAGGCTTCCAACTTACTGACCAATACACTGGAAGCTGGTGCATTTCCTCAGGACTCAGGATGGAGCAGGCTCACCACTTCTAACCTGTCTAGGTTTAGAAGTGCTATTGAATAAGGCAGTGCCTTCCTGAAATGGACAACAGTCTTGTGACTGTCAGAACACCTTGACTGCACTTTTTTCTCTAGAAAATTCCAAGAATGAAATATGCCATCAAAGCTACTTCAGGAGCTTTTGTCAGATGAAGGGAGATACAGAATAAGGAACAGGTTTCCTCCAGGAGGTCTACAGTCTGTTTACATACACAGAAAATGGACTAGAACAGAAGAGATGAGTCGTACCAGGGGTAGGAATCATAATTCCAGAATGGCTTCTCAAGCAGGTGCTGCGTGCATTGGGAGTTAAATATGAATATAATTTAGTCTGTTAAAAAAGGGCAGCAAGTTTTCTGCAGCAGGTATAGTCCAATAAAAGTTTGCCATCAAGAAATAGAGCAGAGTAGACTGAGTGAGAAGGAAGTTAGTGTTCTTAGAAGGCAACATATGAGGAAGAAGTGACAGGAATTGAATTACAGACTGGTTTAGAGATCAGGCTCTTGAGAGTCTTGCAAGCTGTCCAAACATACTCTGACTTCAGTCTGTGAATGAAGGTAGGTGTGGTGACACTGATGAAAGTATACCTTTAATGGGTTGTCCCAAAAGCGGAAAGGATACTGGCTATGGCGATCTTAAAGTGTGTCTGCATTTTCTTCCCAATCCTTCTCTCAGAAGATGGAGATGATGTCCCTCCCCTTGAATGTAGGCTAAACTTAATGAAGCCCTTCCAGTGAAGGGAAGAGCAGAAGTGATGGTGCAGAACTGGGTCACAGAATCACTGAGGCTTCCTCTTTGTCCTCCTTTTCCTGAATCACTGAGTCTGGGGAAGGCAGCTGCTACCTTGCAAGAACACCAGGAAACCAGGCCAAGAGATCACATGACAAGGAACTGAGGTCTTTGCCCACAGCGAAAAGCCACCATGGAAGAAGATGCTTCATGCTGACCAGGTCTTCTGGGGCCTTCACACAAGTCAAAGCTTGGCATAAATTTCTGGACAACCCAGCTAAGCTGTTTCTAGATTCCATGGGGTCATAAATAGTGGTTGTTTTAAACAGCTACAATTTGATGTAATTTTTTATATAATAGATAATCAATGCATTGGCTTTTGAAGTCACATGACCTCAGTGCAAGCAGATAAGTTGGGAGGTTGTTATAGTTAACCAGGTTAGAATTGATAAAGTCCTAGTCTAGGGGAGGTAGAGATGAGTAGGAGGCAAAAGTTATGAAAACAGTGGCAATAGAAAATCCCATTGATGGAAGAAATGGTTAAATGTAGAGCAAGAGTTGAGGTTGATTATTCCTATGCCTCTTGCTTGGGCTCCTAAAGGATTGGTGGTAGTGATAAGTAGAAAAGAGGAATATTTTTGGAGACAGAATGGATTCAATTTTGGACAATGAGTGAGGTATCTAGGTGGAAATTCCAGAATAAATCTATCAGTGGAGACTGTGATTAAGGAATCATCAGCAAGAGGAGGCAATTGAAATGATAGGACAAATAGCATTTAGGAAAACTGTGTACAGTAGGAAAACATTTGCCTAAGAAAGCAACCTGGAAGTAGAAGAAAGTGACCTGCAAGCAGTTGAAGGAGGTGACCTGGAAGCACTTGAAGAAAGCAACCTGGGAGCAGCTGAAGGAAGTGAGATGGAAGCTGTTGGAATAGAGAGAACATTGTGGGAAGGCATGAAGGAAACTAGAAGAGGTAGTGAAGCTTGGAAATGTAGCTGGGTTGGCTTCAGACATTAGATACAACCCTTCATTTTCTGTGCCAGGGAGGATGAGGCAGGAATAGGTATTTTGATAAGTTTTGAGACAGATGCATAACTGGAAGCTGGCTCGATGGTGCTCATTTTCCAGATGACGAGGTGCTCCAAGGAAGGGTAACGCTAGCTGGATAGAGAGAAGAGGGCTTGGAATAACTACAGAGGGAAAACAGAACATGATGAGCAAGGATAATCACAGGGATGGTGGGCTTGTGTCGAGTACTCAGCCATGACTTGGATGTATCATTACTAATAGAAATAATATGGTAATATGTAGGATCGGTGCTTTTCCTATTTCAGTACAGCTGAAGCCCTAGCCGGTTACAGGGTATGCAAGATATGCTGAAAAACTGTGAAATTAGTTCTGTCACCCTCAGCTCACCTTTCTTACTAGAAGTCAAACTGATCTAAGTGAAACTGAAGAAGTACCCTTTTAGGAAGTGCTGTGCTGCTGGCTTTCTGTGTGTTGACAACTTTCCATGTGTCCACAGAAATAGGCAGGGGTGTATTTGTGCATCAGAAATCAAGTGAGAGAATAATTTGTGAAAATGACCTGGAAAGCCTGACAATGACTGCCCAGAGTTTAGAAGACATGGTCACAAGTCAAGGGTCCAGGCAGATAACACAACAGTAAGGTGATGGACTGGGCTTGGAGCCAGCTGCACTTCACCGTTAGAGGATAAGACTGTTTCCTGTTACCAGATGTGTCCCTCCTGGAGGGGCCAACCTCCGGTTTCATGAAAGGAATTCTGCCACAAACAACTGGCCAGGAGCTTGCAGCAGCTCCGCAGGGTGAATGCAGGGGATGGGGGAGGAGGACAGCCTTCGTGGAAACCAGGAGTCACATCTGGGCACACAGTACTCACAGAAGGAACTGATGGCAGGTCACAACTGTGTCCATAATTACTTCTATTTTCCATTTATGTTTTTTCCCAAACTTTCCTACCTCAGTCCAACTGTGGAGGACCCAAGGCTACCGGTATCTCTGGACCAGGGGGAAGAGGAGGTAGTGTGGAAAATGAAAGAAAAAAAAAAAGCTAGCTGCCATGCCTCTCCACAACAGGTGTCCTAAATGCCAACATCCTAGGAAACCTCACATTGGCCTAACTGATTACCATAGGGTGGACCGAATTGGGTACTGAGAAATCTGGCAACAATGACAAAATGAAGGTTTCTTTCCATCGGAGTTGATTTATTTAAAAGAAGAAGAGTGGGTTTCGTTGTTGTTGTTGTCTGTGGCTGTTTAGCCAATCAGTTTCTAGCAGTTCCATTTTGCAGGTCTTCTGTCTATTTGAGCCTTTTTAATGGAGAGGTTGGCAAATGGATGAGGGGATGGAGAATGCAGGCTTTCAGTAGAAGAACGGTACAGACAAGTAATTATAAAACCAGATAGAGTGAAGAAGGAAATGAAGTTGAGAGAGTTAATTAAGGGCTGAAATTTCCAGGAAGTTGGGAAGTAATTGACATGGAAACTGAAACGTAATTGGAAGTGTTTGTTGGCTGTAGTCAGATATCTAGACTAAAGCAACCCCCATGTTGACACATACTAAATTGTCTGAAATAACCTGAATAATTAAATTCCTTACAGTAGATATTATAAGTGGTGATGAGGGGTCTACCACTTCCAAAAAGCTTGTGGGGACAGAGAGGAGACACAGGGAAAATATAAATATGAATTTTATAAAAGTACAGAATTTGATAAAAATACAATATTGAAAGGCATTTAATAGCCATTCACTGTGTCACGTAGTATGGTAACTCCAAGGGATAAAATGATGGTGATTAACTCTTGAAAATTAGAAATCTGAGTCATACATGGGATATCATAATTGCCACACAGTGAAGTAAGGAACTGCTTTTGGAAATAGTTTCAGAAACATGTCAAAGGAAACAGAAAGTTGAATCAAAATAAAAAGGAATCAAAATAAGATACCTTAAATTGAGTGACATTAGATTTATGAGTAGATTTTAGAACTGTTTTGTCAAGAAGTAAAAGAGGAAGAAATATACATCCTGTTTCAGTCTAAGAAACAGACTTTGCAAAGATTGCCAGAAATCACCCTTGGAAGATGTGTAAGCTTTCTGAAGGCAGTGATGGTGGGGTGTCCTCTGTCCCAGACACAATATAAACAAGACCCACAGGTCAGGAAACGCTCGTTCTGGAGAGCAGAGAATTGTGCAGCTTACAGGTTAGAGAATATTTAAGGGAGTTAGATGGTGAGGATGGAAAGTAGATCAGGGCCAGTGGGCGAAGGGTCCTGAAAGGCTGGGTAATCCAGTAGAGAAAACATGCCTAGAGGGGCAGCATGGAGAGACAGATCTGGTGCATGTGTCTAGGATGAGAAGTCTACTCTAATAGTCAAGGACAAACAAAGTTACAAAGGAAGAGTAAGGATGAGATGGAAAAGAAGAGTGAATTCAAAATGCCATTTGACAATCAACTGGGCTTGTTGGCTCCATATGGAGGGAGAAACTGTCTTGGGTTTCCAAGGCCACCTTGCTGGGTGGATGGAATATAATCCCATGAAAAGACACAAGGAAGACTGAGGGTGCTGTGTGGTAGGTTAGCATGTGACAGACTTGAGGCACTGGCTGGGAAGATGACAGGGGTGTGGGAGGTAACTAGAGCCACAGTGGTGCTGGTGGCTGGAGGAGTGGCCAGGGATCCTGACAGATTACTCCAAGTTCTTTGCTGTTTGAGTTACAAACTCTTCTGAGACTATTATGAAAGCAAAGCTTGTCCCAGCCCAAAAGGTGGGCAAAAACTGAAACACACACACACACAACACACACACATAATTTTCTTGGCCTTTGTTCAATATTATCTCAATATCAAAAGAAAACAGATGAAAGAATTGCAGAATACAAAGTATTTGGAAAAGATAAAACGGAGGTAGGAAACAGCAGACTTGAAAGTGCTATCAAAGTCGCATTGAGGTATTTCAAGCTTTGGAGCCAGAGTGCTTCAAAAGCCTGAGCACTGAGGAGGAGTAGCTGGGCTTGGTGACCCCTGGCACTGGAGCTCACTGATGACCTAACACCAGGAGGAAGCCAGTAAGGACTGGTGGGCACTGCCGCCACCCTAGGGAGAGAAGGAGTAACTGCATCGTGAGGGTACTATTGAGAGGCTGAGACAGACCTCGTACTCTGTCCTCATACTTAGTTAATTCATAAAAACAAGAAGACAACAAGCATTACAAGGAGCATACAGTCTCAGAAACATTCCTCGCTATAACTTTTAGAATACTGGGCATGTTTTCTGATAAAATGGAAGGAAATAAGGCAGAAGAGGAGATGTAAGAGGAAATAGTTGTTAAGAAATTTTCATTATTTTTTCATATTGAGTGCTTCTTCTGGCTATGCTGGTACTTTGTGGGGAAACGCAATAATGTTCACTCCACACTGATGCCAGTAACGCACAGCTGAGCCCTATAAGTGTGCAGGCATGGGGCCAGTGCACACACCAAAGGCTGAGCTGTGTGGAGTGTGGCCCCCGCCAGGTGGACAGCTCTGTAGGACAAGAGCAGCAGAACCCCTCAGGTTCTGGTCCTCAGCACCCCCTCCCAGGCCTTCCCAGAGCGACCCTGTGTGGGCTGTCTTGGAGTCTCCTTGGAGGAGTCGCAATACACAAGTAATGGGTGCATGCACACCTCCCATCGTGATCCTTCTTGCTCCCCTTCCCTTTCCTCTTCAGGGCAGAAAAGCAGGGGCCTCCCCTTGTTTTCACCCAGCCTAACCAGGTCTGCACTGTAGGCCTGCAGAAGCCAGCACAGGCAGGGCTTATTTAGTCTGAGGCTGAGACAGGGCAACTTGGAACCAGACCTGTGCCCCTTTCTGACACCCACCTGCTGCTGTCCCAGGGTAAGGAAAGCCTCCTGGTTTGCCTTGGTCCAGCAGCCAGCCTGTGCTGGCTGGCCTGGGTCCCCAGCCAAGGGGCCCTCTGCCGAGCATTTCCAGGGTGAGTCTTCCTGGGCCAGGCACTCCCTCCCCTTGGCCGCCTCTGCCTTGTCCTCCTGAGGTTCCTGCTCTCTAAAGAAGAGGTCATTAGGAAGTGTGAGAATTGCTCAAGGATTATACCAGCGCTGGCAGCCTGGGAACCCTCATTAGCATGTGAGAGCAAAGTCCCAACACCACCATCAAAGGGTGTTAAACCAGTCCAGTGGGGCGGAGAGAGGAAGGTCGAATTAATTTAAATTACTTTAAAGCAAACAGGAGTGAAAGGATACTTTCCTAATAGTGATTCAGCCGCAGGTGAGTAATGTGTGTACATTTTCACGGGGATACAAACCTTCTAGTTACCTACATTTTAGCATAACTAATGAGCTATATAAAAAAGAAATTAGAAGTTTGAAATTTCAGCTATTGTTTATTTTTGAAGCTAAGAGGATCCCCAGGAAGCCTAGCAAGCTGAGGAGAGTATCTAAAGCAGCATATCCTAACAGGGTTCCATCACAGCAGGTTGACAACTGACATAATGAAGACACACAATGTCCAGTAATAAAAGATGGGCACACTTGACTTAAGAAATCACATGAAATCACCTACTTTTAATTCATTCCATATAGTGGGTAAAAGTTTACCACTAGACAGGCTCAGTCATGTAGGACTGAGGGAGGGAGTGAGGATGGATTGGTAGGGAGATGGGAAAGAAAAAGGCAAGGGTGGGTCCCCTGGGTAGCTGGCCACGTTTCCCTGGAAGCCAACCACCTGCTCCCTCCAGTATCTGCCTGCCTCTGTGAACTAGGTGTAAGGGTCCAGGTGCTTTGTGGATAACCAGGTCAACTTGCAGCCCAGAGGAATGGGTCCTTGGGATGACAGAGCTCTAGCAGACATCACTCAAGAGTAGAGTGTGTGAGAAGCTGAGAAGATTCTCCAAAGTCTCCTAGGGGTTCAAGATATGAGGCAGTGGACACCAATATTGCAGCCTGGGCTGCTGCCCATGAGTGATGAGAAGCCACTATCTGCACCCACTCAGTTGTGCTTCTGTGGGACTCTGCTCTGGGACCAGCCACAGGAACCTCTACTATCCCAAGGGGCAGCAGTGTGCTAGTGTGCTTCTACTGAAGACTTGATCACATGGAGAGGGAATGCTACTCTACAGCTCTGCGTGGTGCTTGCTGAGATGACCCACCTCTACTGATGGAATCAGAAAACATCAGGTAGCACAGCAGACTAAGGAGAGCCTTAAGGATAAATCGAGATCTCCCTGTGACAGGCACTGATGTTCCCTGCCTGAACACAAGGTGTTCACAACTTAATGTCATATATCTGAAGTACAGGTATTTCCCCTCTCTTCTTTTGGGACCCAGCTGAATCATCCACTGTTGTGTGACCTTAATTCTGGAACAATCTGGGGCAGTCAGACAAGCGTACTATTTTGGTCAGATGTGAGAGCACTGCACAGTTCGTTACCTGGTGCATGTGGAACATCAGTCACTTTACAAAACAATCTGAGCAACTTTGACATCTGCAGTGGAGGTGATCTGCAAGTCTTTGCTGTGATAAGCTGCTTCCTGCTGCCTTCTTCCCGACAGACGTACTGAGCTTGAAAATGAGATCAGACTTCCGGAAAGAAATATGCTTTATATAAATGTTCCTACTCATATTATTTCTCTGACATGTCTCCTATGACAACCTTAGCGTCAAAGATTTATTCTGGGTAGTTAAGTTATACAACAAAATATCTTATATGAATTTTGGCAAGAAATTCTCTGTCTGGATAACTTGCCAGGAGCAGGTGTCCATGCAGAGTAAACAGAGATCAGGAGCCAGGTAAGAGCAGGAGCCAGGTAAGAGCATGCCCACCAGAGGACCTTGGCCAGCCAGGCTCCCTGCCCTGACTGATCACATAAACCGGGGAGGCTCAACGGCACCCTCCCTTCTCAGGAAGACGCGCTTCCCAAACAAGCCAAGTTCTTCGTGAGAACAGCTGTGTTCAATACTACAACTACTGGCAGGGGAGGGAAGGAGGACTTCTGAAACTTGAAGAGCTGGAGAGAGTGTGAATAATTATAAACAAACAAACAAACCCTGGCTTCAGAAGATCAAGCATTGTTTCAAGTTACTTCCAATCACAGACATCTTGCCTTAGCATTGCTCAGGTTTGTGGAAAACCCACAAACATATTCCTCATATCAGTTCTAAAGAGACAGTTCTCATTTCCTTAAGGCTGAGTGTGAGGCGATGTTCTGTGCATGGAGCCTTGTTTTTGGCTGAGGAAGGCAGAACGGTGTCTAAAGTATCTTTCCATTTGTTCCTAGGGATGATCCATTCTCTGGAGTTAATATAGAGAAAAGGGAAGCACATAAAGTCATTTTCTGTGGCATAAGATACAAGATAAAATGGGTTATTAATTCCCAAAATTTTCTCCTAGATTCCTCTGCTTATTAAGTGAAGCTTAAAACCTCTAAGGGATTATTTGACTTTCAAAATCTCACGCTTTGGTTAAAATACATTTCATCTCACTCCGGTAATTATCATTAACATCGAGTGTTTATTATAACTTCAAGGCTCTTAGAGAGCCAAGATGACAATATAATTTAGATACAAATGATTAAAGGGCAGAAGTAGCCACAAACTGGGAATGACGCAAACATCCCTAACATCACGCACCACAGTGCAGTCTGCGAACTTGTTCTCCCTAAGATTTTGCCAAATTTAAGTAAACGTCTGACACTCTGAGTTACATTTAAAAATACGCATTAGTTTCATAATCACTGCAGTGCAGAAGTTATTAAAGCTACAGCAATTCAGCGTGAAAGAAATCAGGAATTTTTCTGCATTATTTTGCTTCCTTACACCAAATGATAATTTATATGAAATTCTCATGCCCACAATTTTAGATCTCATCTACGATCTTCATAAACAGAAGAAATATGACCTGATTTATATAAATTTATATAAATATGACCTATTAAAATTAATGATGGGAGCCTATGAAGATAGTAGAAAGCATTTGGTGAATGGATGTATTTAAATTGGTACCTAGACTAAACTGTAAAAGGAGTTGAGTTAATGTAATTGATTATGGAGTATTGTTTCTGTTTGAGTAAATAATACATCATGGTAATGGCTACTACTCTGGGTGCAGACTGGTCTCAGCCTTTACAGGATTCAGTTAGCAGCCAGATCCTCCCAGGCATTTTCATGTTTCCTACTCTCCTTGGTCTGGGCAACACTGTGAGGGAGCTGGAGAGGTTTCCTGCATCTTTCAGGACAGTGAAGATTGTCAGTGACGGCCTCGGGACCCCCACATCCTTGCTCAGCATCAGAGTGGTGCCTTTTCCCCTCCTCCTTGTGTTTTCTCTTTCAAATATATTCAAATATTTAGTAACAGTGGAAGAAAGCAGAACCAACAAAATAGACTTCCTTATAGATCAGGCCAAGTTTGGCCAATAAAATAATGTAACTTTTAAAGCAGACTTTCATAGCTACCATGATCAATAGTAATATCTGGAAAAAAAACGTGTTCTAAAACTTAGTTCTAGCTATCCTGCCCAGAGGGCTGAGAAAGAGATGTGGGAAGCACATCTTTGCAGGGTCTTTGGAAGTGGTCTCTCCCTGGTACTGAGAGGTGACCAAGGCTGTCTCTACTCCTTCTTTCAGGGTGCTCACTTAGGTGGGAGCCTGGTGGAGTTTGCGGGCCTGGGCTGGCTACACTCGAGTTGGGGGAGGGGAAGGCAGAACTGGAACCCTGGGTGGTGTTAGTGACCATGCTCCCCAGGCTCCTCGCCAGGTGCAGCAGAACCGTGCAGCCTGTGCTGGGTGGAGATGATCTTGTCATTTATTTTGGATGAGCCTTGCATAGCTTCTGAATGCATTCTTTGTTCCAAAGTCCCTAGGAAACAATGGATTTTCATCAACAGTGGATTCTTTTTAGAGTATCAAAAACAATTGAGATAAACAATGTCTAGAATCTGATTTCTACTTCTAATGCATAAATGATTTTGACCTTTCTGTAAAAGGGAGAGAAAACGCACATTGATAGATTGCTTGATGGATTCTTGGTGAATGCCCCAAACAACGGTGTAAAGGTCAAGATGATGTCTGATATCCATACTAGCAAATCCTCTCCATTTTTAACTATTAAAAGTGTCCCTTACGTCATGCACTTGCCATCATCCTGAAATCTGCCAGCATTGGCCAAGCTACTATTTCTTGCATTCTGTACGCCTGGATTACAAAAATCCTGTAACAGGTTCGCCTGCACTCGTGCTGACCCTTCGGCCTGTTCTGTTTATCAGATTCCCAAGAATGTTGCCGTCATTCAGCAAATGAGGGAATGCCTGCACTCCTGCTCTGAGTGTCTGGGTGACTTCCTGTCCCGTGCTTAGCGTGAAGATGCCTCTGACACTGTGCAGCTCACCTCTGTCCAGCTCCTTCCTGCCAAGGCGGCCTCCAGTCCTCCCTGGCACCAAGGGTCACGGACCCTGCTCATCCCGCTGCCCACAGCATGGTTTCTTCTCCTCTTCGCTTGGCAACTCTTCATTTTCCTCCAGGTCTTACTTGGTTTTCATGAGAGCCTGACTTCTTTGACAGCAAATCTTCCCCCATCATTGGATATATCTCATTAAAAAAAATCTTTTTAAAAACTTACTTTATTTGTTTTTTGGTGTGTGTGTCCCAGGAATTGAACCCAGGACCTTGCACTTGCTAGGCAGGTGCTGCATTACTGAACTATATCCCTGGCCCTAAAATCTTTAAAAAAATCTTTTTAAAATCTTTTTTCTCTCTTATTTTTAGCACATGTCACAGTGGGAATCTTACATTGTTTTGAGATGTTTGATGACTGTCTCCACCACTATCTGCACAAACTCTCTCCCTACTGTCCCTCTAGGCCTAAAATGTTGCGAACACACTTCTGAACAAGGCTGCCAAGGCCTCTGGAGCACCCCTCAAGTTTAATCTTGCCCCAGTACTCCTTGCTCAGTCTCATTTCCAAGGAATTAGGAGACAAATTCAGGGGATGTTAAGGAAATGTGTGTACATGTTGTCGTCTGATCCATGTTCCCCGCTGGGTATTCCAGCGCCTCTGCGCCAGCCGTGACGGGAAGCCACACAGCAGGTGCCCTGGTCCCATGGCTTTTCTCCCTCACCTGTTCTCCCAGCAGCACCGGCTGTGTGTTCCACCCTCTTTGGGGAAACTTCCTTGCCTTTCCTTTGCCCTGCCTCCCGCTTGTCTCCGCCCACCCTGCATTGTCGGCTACATATTAACACCTAGTGAGCACCTACTAAATGCTAGGCCCCAGTACTTGCTTTTGTTTTACTCCTTCCCTGGCTCTGAGCAGCAGTGTGGGTAGGCAGGTAGCACAGTGAGCTGTAGACATGACTTACCCACACTTTTTACTGGGCCTTCTTCATGTGACTGCAAGCAGCAGTACTCCAGGGCTTGAGGACTGGGACTCTGTTCTTCCTTTTATACTCCCAAGTACTCTTGCTGGGGAAATTATCTCTGCTACTAGAAATAAACAGTTTATAAACATCTTTTTTTGTGGTATTGGGGACTGAACCCAGAGGCTTTGTATTGAACTACATTTGCAGTACTTTTTCATTTTTTAATTTGGAGACAGGGTCTCCCTGAGTTGCTAAGTTATCCATGGCTGAGATTAGTGAACTCACACTCCTCCTGCCTCAGCTGTCCAGTGCACTGGAATTACAGGCACTGGCCACTGGACTCAGAAGTGCATTTTAAAATTCTAGTTAAAGGTCACGGGGCATTTATGAACAAACACTGTTTCATTTTTATTCACTGCATTAGATGTAGTTCTTTATATTGGTCTAAAATTTGGGGTAGCTTTTAACATGAATGCACTCTAACTAATCAGGGCAGAAATGAGAACAACAGAAATGAGAAATTACAGCAAAGTTCCTGGATAGGTAAGTTTACTCTAGAAACAAATGCCAGGTCTGGTGGCCCTCATCGGTATTAGGGGTGAGATGTGCTGATCACTAAACTATAAAGACAAAGTTACAAAAAATTACTATTAGAATATATTTGGAAAGGATCACTTGAATGTGTTACATATCCTAAGAAGTTTATAGCTTCACAATTCATCTTTAATTACTCAGGAGACATATTCTAATGGATAATATCATGAAAAGGATTTGGATGATTGAGAGGAATGTTTGAGACAATTGTTGACAACAAAACTCTTAAATACATGAATATTAAACATACAAGAAACCAAACACTAAAATAAATTTTATCACAAGGTTTTATTCATTGCTCCTTGGTAGTTCCAGGGCAAACACTAGTGAAGGATAATAAAACTTTACCACTGAAGCCTGGGAGCAGCCCTGTCTGTCAAAGTCAGCAGCTCACTGTAACTCAACAAGTGTTCACGAGGGCTCACCGTGTCCCACGTCTTTGTTCTTCTGTTTTATTTATCTATTCAGCAATTATTCACTGCTTTTAAGGCATGATAATAGGCTTCAGCAACACAGAAATGACCAATACATAGTTTGTGCTGCAGGGAATATACAGAAATTAATGACCTACCTTTCTTACTTTCAAGCAGGATAATGAAAGTACTGAAAGATAAATTCTGACTCTGATAATAAGGTATTTAAAGCATACAATTTTTAAATTTTGAAACTATATGTAAAAGAAGAATTGATTAAATGTGTAATTGCTATTGTAAAAAAGAGAGGAAAAGAAAGTGCTCTAAGGGATATAACTGCATGTAAGTTTGAGTGTGTAAAATAGATGAGCATATTGCTGAATCTTTGTTGGATCTTTGAGCAAAACTGTTTGTAGTCTGACTGTTTGAATATTTACTATGTACCCTTTAACTTTGTAACTTGAACAACTACATCCAAGATGATAATATGTAATTTACAAATTACTGATTTCTTAGTGGGGCTTTTTCTCATTCTCCTTTTTCTTTCTTTCTTTTAGAATTCTGTATTATTGCTACCCTTTTTTGTTTTTTTTTTGTTTTTTTCTTCTCTTTAAATAAAATTTTAAAAATGTATAATTGCTATTGTAAAAAAAGAGGAAATAGGAAGCACTATAAAAGATATAGCTGCATGTATGTTTAGGTGTGTGGGATTGATGACCATATTTCTAGGTTCTTGTTGGATTGTTGAACAGATCTGTTTGCACTCTCATTGCTTTAGTGCCTACTTTGTGTGCTTTAATCCTGTAACTTGAATAACTATTTCTAAAAAACAATGTGTAATGTATCAACTAGTGATTTCTTACTATTTATCTTCTTTTCTTGAAATTCTGTAATATTTCTACCTTTTTCCTGTTTTTTTCTCTTTAAAAAAAATAAAAGAATTAGTTTTCCATTTGTATCAAAGTAAAAGTAATTTCAAGTCTTAAACTGAATTTGATGAAATATTTACAATTACTTTGGAAAATCTAGTTAATAAAAGAGTATGCTTACAGCTAATAGATTTTCTTAGCTCTGATGCCATTTATTATAAGAGTCATCAAGAATACAAGAACAGCTTTTTGGGAAAAATATTATATAAAATGTGCAAATAAATTAAATTACACCTCAATAACAGAAACATTAAACTGTGACAGGAAAGTGCCTATTATGCTTTCTGGATGAATTATAACAGATAATAAATCAATTTACTAGCTAATGGTGGTTTCTAGCCTTGTTTGACTTATTGATTGGTTTCATGTTTTTTTTTATGTCATTTAAAAATACATCTTGTAATTTATCTCAAAAACTACATTGGCAGTAAAAATCTTTTTTATTCTGCAAAACTTGAATTGGTCCTGTTTTCCAGTACCATTTGATTTAGAGTACCTTTTTCTTTCAAAAATTTTACTAGAATATTTTGCTTTCATAATTACACAGGTTTTTTTCTAAACTCAGTGAAAAAGATCATCAAAAACATAGTTCTTTGTGTCTGTTTTCCAGGGAGTACCTTTTGAGTGTCTAAAGACCATGAACATATAATCATTAGTGAGTTACCACCACCTGTGGCATATTTCCTGTAAATTCTACATAAAGCAGACCACGAGCCGCTTGAGCCCGAATCTTCAGATCTCTAGCACATACTTCAGGGTCTGACACACACACAGCAGGTACTTAGAAAAATGCCCAGAGAACATGGACTGACATGCCAGAAGTACTAAGTTGGAGTACAAGGGCATTTCTGCATAGGCTAAGATGCTAAGGGTGCGACTGTCAGAGTACTCCCTTGGTGGACACACTGTGTTTTATAGTGCATAATGGTTTTCTTTTTACAAACATTAAGGAGAGTGAAGAGAAAAGGGAAGATAGTTTAGGATGACCCCCAGCCCCCAGCCTCCAGCCTCCCTCCGTGATCCCTGGGAGCCCAAGGAAGGTCATTCTGCCCACACAGTTCTCTCATTTCTGCCTGACATCTGAGACAGAGGCAGGACCATTCACGCTTTTCCTCCCTAATCTAAAATGTAGAATTTAAAATTGTAAATAAAGATCTTTGAGGCTATTGTTCTGCTTGCTACTGTATACAGCACCCAACTGACACCCGTGCTCAACACCTGCTGAATGGATGAATGGAAACGCAGGACTACAGACCGCAGCTCAGTGGCAACTGGTGCCGGCGAACTGAAACGCTACCCAGTGCCGGAGACATCTAAGCTGGAATTCCCTGTTTAAACTTTTACTATCACAGTGTCGCAACTTACTGGCAAACGCTGAAACCTCCGCCTTGCTGGAGCTGCACAGCCTTGCTGATCTTCAGCACCAGCTCTGTTAGTAAACACTTTTATGATCACATCAGTACGGAGGCCACAAACCCTCAGCCTTTCTTTGCGGAGTGACAAACGGGATTCCATAGTTGGACTTTCAGTGTCACCAAGGATCTTTCTTCGGGATCATTTAAAACCAAACTATCAAAATAAAGAGGTTATTTTCTTCTTTGCTTTTGCTGGTGAATTATTTGATTAATTTTCTCCTTCTTTGTTTTGGAAATTAATGGTTTCCCGGGAGCCTGGATGATGTTAAAAATGCTCTGCTGACACCAAGTTTGCATTACAAACAAGCAGGACCCTCAGTCTGCCGGGGGACTCCTCCTAGGATGAAAGAGCAGCAAAGTTCAGCTAAATTGCACAATTAATTTTGGATCACTTCTGAATAGAGAGAAAAGGTTGATTTAAACAGTTCTGCTCTCCTCTTAGGGACTCAAGGTCAGTTTCAAGAAGCAGAATTACTATTCTTTCAAAGTTGTCTCTCCTGATTTGTATTCGTGTAATTACCTCCTTAGGATCTCTTTGTTTCTAACTCGTAAACTCAGCTTAATAAATCAATTCAAGGATTAGCTACATATGAAGATGCTGTTCCATTAGATGGACAAGGGCAGAAATAAAACAGCAGCAGTTTCCTGACCAACAGCTTCACCCAGGTGCTCATTATTTCTGTTTTGTACTGCAGAAGCTGAGACTTTCTTCTCCAAAAACCTAAATGTTTAACTGTTTGCTTGGGGTTCTCTCCATCTTTCTCTCTAATATAAAAATAAAAACCACTGTCTTCAAGCAACAGACAAATTCTAGAGAGTAAATGAGCAAATGGCTTATAAAGAAACAGACCTTAGAATATGGTCCTTTCAGCATCGGACACTCTCAAACTACTGGACTAGGAGTCGTTACATGAAAATAAGAACCAAAAGCAGTTAACTATATTCTGCTCAATAATATTATTCTGCTCAATAATATTATCATTCTGAGCCAACACTTCACTGTATACTACTAATTTTAAAGGAAGAGCCCAGATTATTAGTAGGTTTAAAATTATTTTCATTTTCAAGTTGAGAAGAGGTAAGATGGCCATTTCACACACTCTCCCTTATCCTAGATTTGCTTTCTTTTGGTCTTTTTTTGGGGGGTGTTTTGTTTTGTTTTGAAACAGGGCCTCAATATGTAATGCAGGCTGGCCTTGACCTTGCTTATGGAGGCCAGGCTGGCCTACAGCTCACAGAGAGACTTTTGCCTCCACCTCCCTAGTTCTGGGTTTACAGGCATGAGCCATCACATCCAGCTACACATCCTAGTTTTGGAATGCTTTTGCAAAAGAGGTAGTGTAGCCAACCAAGGTCAGGAGCTCTGGAGCCAAGTGCTGCTCCAAACCCTAGCTTATCCTTATCCTTATCCTTATGTGAATGCGATGCTTCAAACTTCCTCCTCTGTGAAATGGGACAACAGTATCTGTCTACCTCCTGGGCACTGTGAGAACCAAACTGGTCTATAAGGGCAAAGCAGTGCATGGCCCACAGTGAGCAAGTCACAGAAGTCGGTGCCATCCACAATCTCCTCTTCATTTTCCTAAAACTGCTGCAGGAAATGCGTACATGAACCACATGTATTTTGCTTTGAGAAGCATTATGACAGAGCTAGCACTGAGTGGAACACCGTGGGGTGGTGTTGACTGGCACTGGAGGGAACTGATACTGTCAAGTGAGATTTATGGATCCTTCTCTAAAAATCGCCCGCCCTGTGCTCTCATTTGGGGAGGAGGAAATCTGCCCGGAAGCCGACTTTCCTGAGCAGTTTACTGCACTTGCCGTTTCTGTGGTTGTTGCTTCTATTTCCTGTTGTTCACACATCCCCCATCAAGGTGATGGGAAGAGGTGACGAGTGTGCAGACTGAAGACAGGTGGAAGGATAAGGAAGTGTATTTCTAGCACTGCTATTCATGACTTTGCTAGACAGCTATTAAAATTTAAGTTTATTAATCGGACCCAATAGTTTTGTGAGTATACCATGATACTGATTCAAGCTTAGGATGTTGAATTATGTCTCCTTTAATGATGAAGCTTACATATAAAAATTACAGAGCTAAAAGAAATCTTAAAGATCAATACCTTACTTTTAAAGATGAGTAAAACAAACTCCAGAGTGATTTAATTAACCATTGCTCTGTTTATTCAATAAATATTTATTGATCTACTGCCATGCAGTCCGATTCTGCAGGGTAACAGAGCTGCAGCTGTGAGAATCCAGCCCGGCTCTGCCTCCTGGCATCAATCACCCGGGTGGGGAGAGTTCACCGGAAGGAGTGTGATGGACGGAAGCAGAGAGTGCAGGCGTTCTCTGCAGGGAGAGCTGACCCGGGGCGAGGGCAGACAGGCCGGGAGAAGAGCAGGCCCTAGATACGCAGCGGGCCTGCCTGGCCCTGGGAGGCTGCCAGGAGCAGGAGTCACCACAGGCCTGGGTGCTGGCTGTGCTGTCCCCGAGCCCGCTGCCTGGAAATGCTCCCGGGTTCCAGGCAGAGACAGTGCGCTCAGGTTCGTACATTTTACAGGTAGCTGTGGTTATAGCAGGGGACACCCACAAGGGTCGGGGGGGAGGGTGGCGGTTCCCATGGTCCCGTCCTCCCCTGAGAGGCAGTGGGGGGCAGGGGCTTGGCCATTGCCCATGGGTGAAGGCTCTCAAATTAAACAATTTCCATCTCGGAGTCTTGTTTTTAAAGGGTTAAGATCCTGAAACATTTTTCTCTTGACACAAGTTGCTGAAAAATAGCCTCAAAAAAATTCCCCCTTCACTTTATTAAACAAGGGATTTGATAGAGCGTGCCCTTTTCTATTGTCAAGGAAGGAAAATGTTCTGCTTAATTGTTTTGGCTGGCACTGTGTCTGTCTCCTGCCAGCTAGTTCCTACCCACCAGGCAGTACTCATCTTCACAATGACCAGACTGCTCCCTCGCGCCCTACTCCCAGGGCTCCTGCCCCAGTCTGGGCCGACACTACCCTCACCTGGACCGTGCCGTGCTGCAGGCCTCTGCCTGTAGACCTGTGTTCCCCGCATTTATCTTCTGCTGCGCTTTCAGAGTCCCGGCTCCAGGCCTGCACAAAAGTTTGAGCCCTGCATCTCTGCCAGAGCAGAGGCCTCCACTTCACCCCCAGCGGCCCTGCTCTGAGCGGACCACAAGGAGGACTCACACAGCGCACCCACTACGGTGCACACACTTCCAGAGGCGCTCTCCACCCCGGAGGCCTCAAGCATTGTGCAGGGTCCAGGGCACAGCCGCATCTGCGTAACAGTGTCCATGGTTCTGTCAAGCCGAAGAGCCGCTGCCTGCTCAGCGGTCCTGCGGCCCAGCTCCTGCTTTGCCCTGGTACTGCAGCTACCACTGCACTTGTCTCATCCCCTCTGGAAGAAGCCAAGGGTTCAGGTCCCGCATGGCGTGTTTCCCTCTGTCGCCCTGCTACCTTGCTTGGTGCCTTGAAAGTAACAGACACGCATTCAGGATTTATTCCACTGAGTTGATGTCACTTGCTAGTGCCAAAGTTTAAAATATTTATGGGAAGTTATTTTGTTTGACATCTACCATGCCTTCAGGAAAATAGTATAATTTATGACTTGGAATTAAAAATGCAAGAATAATTTTCATTTTTAAAATGAAACATAGGAAGGAAAGAAATTACGTTAACATTTCAGCATAAAAGGTACCCACCAATTAAATTGAAAATTAAAAACAGGGTTTCTTCACTCATTAAATATGCTTTAAATATTGTTATATGTCCCATGGGTTGTTACAGATTTTGCTAAAAGGACAAAAAATAGCTTTGTTGTCTTGGAGCTAAGTCTAGGAAGCTAGATAAATGTTTCAGCAGATCCCAAGTTATCTATCTCACAGACACTGACTTCTGCAAGTCTTCACCGGGGTGGCCACCATTTTTGGAGTTACAAGGAAGTCACAGTCTCCAAGTATCCGTCTCAACCTCGTATCGGCACTGTGATGAGCCCTGGGGTCTCCAGCAAGGCAGGAACACAGCAGGACTTCTGGTCTGGTGCTAAGGAGGGGGAATTGGAAATGAGGGCACCAGAAGTGCTACAGGCACCAGGAGCACAGCATTGCAGTGCCACTGCCTTGGCTCCAGGCTGGGCACTGCGGCGATGCCAGAAGGACCTGCTGCAGGGAGGCTGGGGTGGTGGACATGGTTACCCTGGACTGGTCTGGTCCTTGTGCCTGGACTCCTCTGGCAGCAGTAAGTGTGTGTTACAGCTGTGAGGGACGGGAGCCCAGGGCACAGCAAAGAACATGCTGGACAGCGGAGCTCCCAGAGTGAGAGCCTGTGTGGGGGAGAAGCTTTGAGAGTAGGGACTGAGGAAGTGTGGCCACACAGGAGGGATGCACACCAAGGAAGCCGTGGCAGGGCCCTCAGCCAGGGGCAGGGAAGTCTCAGCACATGGATGTGCGTGCTTGCACACACACACACACACACACACACACACACACACACACACACACAACTTCAGTGAGGCCAGGAGACTGAGTGAGTGCAGCCTGGCAGGGCAGAACGCCTCCTGTGACCTCCTGCGTTATCCTGGGAACCACTAGGCAGGAGGGCAACAGCCCAGTGTTATCAAAAGCATCAGCTTCGGACCCAAATGCCCTCCTGCTAGGGATGGAGAGAAGATGTCAAGGCAGTGTTTAAAGATTCAGTGATTACATGGGCCTGGCTGTACTAATTATCAAATGTAGATTGTAAATTAAGGATTGTTATTCTATCGTACAAATGTATTTTACTCAATAAATTTTAAGGAGAAAGGGAGACACAAAGATAAATACGCTTTTTTATTTATTCTACAAACCATTGTTCTACCAATGACAGGTGTTTGAAAAATAAAGTGAATGTTAAAAAAATTACAGTACAAGAGACATTGCTGTTAATATCCTCCAAGCACTCTGCCTCTCCTTGAGCACACTCATCCCACGGCTCCTGCCGCTTCTGCAGCAGCTCTGGAGCCCTCTTTCCAAAGTGTCTTCAGTGGTGCTGTTGTGGCTGCCTCAGTGTCCTGAACCGATTCAAAGTCTTTCCCTTTCCTGGTCATTTTAACTTTAGGGAAGGGCTAGAAGTCCCACAGTGTCAGGCCCAGTGAGGGAGGGAAGTAGTCGCTGTCTGGCTTCTGTGAGCCGCCTTTCTGCTGCATGGCACCTGGTGGTGGCGGCAGTCACCACCTTTGTACCAGACTCTGTGAAGACACTTAGGAAAGAGGACCTCCACAGCCGCTTCAGAAAGCTGCAAGAAGGGTGGGAGGCTCAAGGGGGCGCAGAACATTCTGAGGGGGGTTAATGGCAACGAGTCTCCTCCTACAATAAAGTTTTAAAAGTTAAACATTAGCCACACGTTTTAATCACACCATGTGGTTATAACTCACATCAAAACACATCTCCCTGTTCAGGCCTACAGAAGGCGACTGCATGGGGGCGTGGATGGAAAGCTGCTCTGGTAGGGCAGATGAAAGCATCGTTAGTGTCAACTTTGAACAAGTAGCAGCTGGAAATTGGACTTTAGTCCAGGTTCACAGATAGGAGGATGAAAACACGTTCTAAACAAAGTCCCGGCTACCATGGTGCACAAAGCCAACTTGAGGGCACAGAATGCAGATACTGAGGCTGAGGAAATCAGGTTGCAGAGATGCATTCAGGACGGGTGGAAAGGGCTCACTGGCCACGCTAGGGAGTCACTGTTAGGTGATGAACTTGTGATGCATTCTTCTAAAGCCTGGGGATGGAATGGAAAAGCCAATTGGTTATCAGGCTCTTCTGTTCTTCTTACATCACTGTATTTCTCCATAGCATCTCAGTTCTGCTTCGAGGGCCTGTCACTCCTCAGAGCAAGAATTATCTCTAGAACGATTTGGATACATAGTAGGTACTCATTAAATCTCTGGAAAATAACTGAACTGAGAGTGAAAGACTTATGAAGATAAACTATTAAAGAAGGGGGGAAAGCCATGCAGAGCCTAGGGCAGGTTTTGGCAGTGATAGAAGAGACAAGAAGACACCGAGCCCAAGCCAAGCGATTCGTATCTCCCCTCTTGTTCCATTTCCTCATCTCCGTGACAAACTCACTGCAGGTCACTTCCACTGACAGCCCCCACTCTGCCTGACAGAAGGAGTCCATCCTGTCATGAGGCTGAAGTCAACTAGATCTACACAGAGAGCGACAACATGTCACTTAGGCTCAGAGGAGGCACCCACAGAGACCCACATGGAGGGGACCCTCAGAGGACATTCCAAGACCTTGAACGATTTCCTGCAGGGGAAATGGCAAGTCTCCCTGCATATGGGCAGAAGAAGGAAGGAACTGGCTTGGTGTGGCAGTGGGCCTGGCTGGAGCCAGGTAGCACCTGCTGTATCCTGGTGTCTTCTGGGAGAGCCACATCCACAGCAGGACTGAGGCCACCACGAAGGTCAGGAAAGTGCAGTGCCACTGGCACCAGCCTGGCATCTTTTGTGTCTGAGGTGCCTGAGTTTTGAAAAGTCAAGCTTCAGAGTCTGGAAGGACAGGAATGTGGCTGGCTGTCCACCGCTTTCCCTTTGCGCGTGGAGAGGTGTGGACCTGGGTCATGTGGTCCGTGCAGGGTTGAACACTGCACAGGAAGCTGTCTTTGTGAGTGATGCCAGGCTGGAGAACAGTGGGGTCACAGAAGGAAGCAGAGCTTGTGGAGAGTGCAAACCTCCACCCCTGCTACCTGCAGTCTGGAGGGCAGAGGGGAGGGCTGGGGAAAACGATGTCCCCACCCCAGCTCCCCAGGGCAGCTGGGTCCCACAAGGGCACTGCACACAGAGAAGAGGTGCTGTTCTTAGAGAGAAGCAGTGTTCCTGCGAACTGCGCATCTCAAACACCTGTACCACGGAACACAGGATAGAGACAAAGAGAAGAAAGTTTCCTGCTAAGAACAGCCCAAAGGTGTGAAGGGTGTCTTTGCATCCTGTAGGAATTCCCTGTGGGCCACAGAAGGCAGCTTCCTTTGCAGTGAGCATAGTTTGAGGCCTCTAGGATATCAATCTATTCACGTATCTCTTAGAAACCATGCTTTATTGAGCTCAACTAATCAATTAATACCGAAGCTGGTACAATTTAGCCCAGACAATGCATTAATCCATGTAGGACTGCTGTGGGAAACCACTGGTGCAAGCAGCACTCTGCTGACCATCACCCTGTGAGCTCCTGATGTGGACCCACTATTTGTCCCCCCACAGCTTGCAGGAGGAGGCTTAACCCCTGAGTGACCACTTTCTGAAAAGAGGCCTTGGGAAAGGATCTGATTAGCTGAGGTCTTAGAAGGCATCCTCAAGATGGGCCTCGGGTCCTCCCAGGAAGGGCGATCGCCAGGAACCTGGACGGTGGACTCCTTGCCACTGGGGCTATGAGAAATCCATGTCTGTCATTTATGGTTTTTTGTTACAGCAGCTGCAGCAGAGTAGGCCAGCAGGGCTCCTCGGACTGGAACTCGCACAGCAGCCATGTGCAGAATGCTTAGTAGTGGGTCTCATTCAGGGTGCATCTGATCAGAGTCTTCATAAATACCGAGAGGCGATTCTACCCCTGCCCATCTTTTTGAGACAGGGTCTTGCTAGCAATTCGGGCTGCACTTTGTAGTCCAGGCTTTCCTTGAACTCACAGAAATCCTCTTGCCTCAGCCTCCTGAGTGGGGATTACAGACAGGCACCGCCATGCCAGGCTTTTTCTTTTTTTTTCTTTATTGGTACCAGGAATTGAACTCACAACCTCATGCTTGCCAGGAAGGCACTGAGCTACATCTCCAGCCCCTGCAAAGTGATTCTGATGTGGTCTCTTCTGGAATGATTTGCCAAAGGCTGTTTGCATCAGAGACCAGCAGAGGACTGTGCTGGCCCAGAAGTGGGGTGTGGAGGGACCTGAGAGGACGGTGCCTCTGCCTGTAGCCTCCAACTTCTCTTTACCTGAATCGCTCCGTACTTCGCTACCTGAGGAGCAGCTTTACCTGCCAGCCCTTGGGGGATCACAGAGGTAGGTGGATCCAATCCCAGGAGAGCTGGGGCAGGAGGAGGGACTGAGCAGCACCCAGCGTGCTCCTGTCAGAGCCCCTGCAGGGAGGGTCTGTGTCTGGTCCAGTGAGTGCGGCACAGAGATCGCAGCCAGGAGACCTCATTTTAGACAAAGCTGCCAAGCAGGAAAACGTGCAGATTATGGCCTCCCTCACCAAACGGGGCAGTTAGTTTGCTGAAAAATGGCCAAATGGATCCAAAGTATGTTAAACAGTTAGTGCAACTGGTGGGCCTAGGAAGTGTAAGCATTTCTGAACTTTCTGGATAAAACATTTTGAAAGCTGGAGAATGTCATGAAACATGGTAGGGAGCAGGAGAGACTTGGGTGGGAGAAAGCGGCTTTGGCATCCGCAAGCCGTTTCTCCCTGTGAGCCAGTCCTGAGTGCGGTCCACCGAGCACATAGGAGTCCAAGTCCCACAGGGGGTGCCCTTCCAGCTCCCAGATGCGGGGTGGGTTGGTTACCAGTGCTGCTGGGCTTGACAGATTAATGCCTCGGCAAGTTGAGGGTCTCTGCCTTTTCAGGAAAAATAAGATGTTTCAAAATAGCAACAGTTAATTATATTCTCCAGATCTCATTTCCTCCTTGAGGCAGATACAAACTCCAACTGTTTCTGACCCTCTTGTGACATCTCCCAAATTGGCATGTATTCTGACATATTTTTGAGAGCAGTTTCCATCATGTTGTATTCACCAACACATGTTGTATTAAAACTGTTAAGCAAAATACAAAATATTATTAATAATCTATCTGTTGTGTATTACTATCAAAAGAAACTGCTTCCACCAGATGGATGGGCAGATCTGTGACATCCATTCAATTTTTTATGTACATGAAGCATTCCAGTACAAATCAGAGGAAGACTCTCAAGTAAAGGCTCATGTCTCACCTCTTTTGTAAACATAAGTACAAATGTATGCAATTAAGGCAGCAGGTTTCCTGCTGCAGGAAAGCACTGAGGTCAGAGAATCACAATAGGTGAGACTTGTGGAGCAGACCTCTCAGACAGAGCCTTTGCACACCAAGGTGGCACCTTGACCTTACGCATGTTTGTGAAGTTTTGGTACATTGTCTTCGCTGCTGCATACTTTGAATTTTATTTTGGTCATAATAGGTGCTTAATAAATATTTGCTGACAAGCTGCTTCTTTACAACTTTTTCTTGAAGGTGGCAGCATCTCTCTTAAGGCACGCCTAAGGTCCAGCGTCTACTACATAATTAGCCACTGGTCTGGAAATTGTTGTATTCATGATACTCCTAGGCTGTATATATTAGTATTTTTTTCAAACTATCTGGGATCACAGTTTTGAAAGTTTCTTTCTGTTTGGTGGGTATCTATGCTCTTTTAACTGAATTTACTCAAATGTGCATGTGTGTATGTGTGTGTGTGTGTGTGTGTGTGTGTGTATACAGACAATAATAGTGACAGCCCACTCTGACAAGGAATCAGCTACCTTCTGCTTTCTGTGGAGATATCTCTTCTAGCAATGGCTTTATTTTCAAACATGGTATTTTCATCTATGCTTTGCATAATTTATATCTGAATGTCTTCCAAGCTTATTTCTCTCCTTAAAATGCAGTATACAACTTCTTGTTCCATAACAGAATTTTTTTTGTTTGATGAAAAATACCATATTCTATGTAGACACTGAGTTCTTGAATGCTTCTCTGTTCCAGGTTGAGATCGCAAGTGCCTTAGTGCCAACTTTTCCTGACCTAAGAAAACCGACTTTCTCTTTGCCTCTAAGGAAGGTCACTTCCAAGGCCCTCGGCACTGTGTGAGGGATGGCACTATCAAACCCTTCGGGACTTCAGGCAGGAGGGTGCTGGCTTAGGAGGGTGCAGTCCAATCTTCCTCATTTACTATTTTTCAGTATATGTGCTGCCAAAGCAAGGACGATTTATTTATTTTCTCTTCTTAGTATCTGCTTGCCATATACATCGGTCACACTCACCACAGGGAATTTGTACCTAATGCGTCTTAATTCTTCATTTCTCTGTTGCCCTCCCCTCCCTTCAACCCTTCTCCTCCCTGTTTACCAAAGCTTTGCTTCCATCTTATCTTTCCATTCTCTCTCTTATTTTGTTTTTATATTTATTTATTTATGGAGACAGGCTCTCGCTATGTAGTTCAGACTGACCTTGAATTCATTGTGCACCTAGGCTGGCCTCTGGCTCTCAGTGATCCTCCTGCCTCGGCCTCCCAAGTCCTGGGATTACAGGCAGGGGTCACCACAGCTGGCCTTCTCTCTCTTTTTAAATCCCATTTCTAACCCTTCCCTCTCCATTCTCCTTCCCATTTGAACAAGCTTTTCCTACTTCCCCATGTGGATCCTCCAGTTTACTTCTTATTTACCCTTTGGGTTTCACTCCCCTGCAGACTGACTTTAATCCCTGAAAAGTACAGTAAGTGCTGGAATGGCAGCTCCCCTTGTGCTTCCTCGCCTCGCTCCACGAGGTGCTCCTGTTTGTCACCTGCTGTCCAGCAGACAGGGAGGAAGGTGGCAGGTGGGTGCAGCTGCTGACTCCCCTGCTCAAGGCCCTGCACACCCAGATCCCCCCACTGTGCCGAGGGAAGCAGGTGAGTTTCCTGATCCACACCACTGGCTCCTGGCTGGAGGGCAGAGGTGGTGCATCATGGCCTGGGACGGGCAGGAACTGAGAAGGGATGGTGCGTCTACCAGGATGCTTCTCCAGAAATCTCAAATAAACCTACATGTGGATGTTTTGGAACCAGATTTGAAGTGAACAAGTAAAAACCTGCCTTTCTCTTGTGGTAATTTTAGGATTTTCTATTTTTAAAGTAATCTTCACATATGGTACCTCCATGTAAATCGAAGAATAATCCACGTTGATATATGCAATGATTTAACATTATTTTTCATGATACAGCACAATGAAGACTCTGGTTTACATTCTATTGGCTTGTTCAGTTCATTTTGAGGTGAAGGCATCACTGAACATTCTCACGAAAGGTTTGTATTGTGTTCATTCACAGACAACCCATATATACCGTTATGTCTCCAGCACATTCTATTAATTGTGGAAATCACTTTAATTTCCATAGGAGAATCTGCATGACAACAGCTTTATGAACTCCGTGGGGCATCAGATCAGTGTGTCTGAGAATTCCGCTGGAGTGTGGCCATGCATGCTTGCAATGAGAGCATCTCCTATGCACCTGTCCACATAAAACATCACTTAGCGGGGATCATTTTGATATTCACAAAGGCCACAGATGTCAGAGAAGCGATTCCCTCCCTCTTACATTAAAACAAATCATTAGGAAAATGTAGCCATAGCCATTCATATAAATGACCTAAAAGATGTATTTTAAATAATTAGCAAAGGTGTCTAAATAGCTCCTGTAACTGTGTAAAGTTTGTGCATTTTATAGGATCTCTGTAAATAAATGTTGGATGATGACTAAATAGAAAAGAGGGTGGATTAGAGGGATTAGGATAAAGAGTTAGTAATAAGATAAAATAGAATCAGGATAAAAATTAGGCTGAACATCCCAACAAAGTTCTTAATAGGAAGAACCATTAGACTGTGAAATAGTCTTTCAGAGATTCTGGAAGAAGCCATTACAAGAGCTATTTAAAATCAGAATGGGCTGAAGCATTCCAAAATACAGGGACGCTGTCGGGCCCAAGCCTGCATTAGACGTGGAAGGAGAGAGGACCTGGTGGTTTCTAGTGTCTCTATGATTACTACGATTGTACTCATTTTATGTGCTCAGTCTTGGTAGATAATTTTCCATCATTTTATGCTACTTCTTGGGAGTGATTTCAACAAATTCATCTAATGCAGAATTGGATCATTTAGAAGAATCTCAAAAGAGGCGAGAATGCAGGATGAACTCAGTGTAAAATAGCAAAGTGAGAGGAGTGTGAGCCAACACCTACTTCCTTTTGGGATTTCTTGGGGAGAAGGCGTCTCCCAGCCATGCTGGCTGGGCTCCAGGATGCAGACATGCACCTGCTCTCCTGGTTTTCCACAGGAAGTAGGCATCCCTTCATTTCTTTCATGGAATGGTTTCTTGAGATGAGTCAGTACAGAAAAAGGGATCAAAACCACCCATCCCCAAGCCAACACGCTGTATTTTGTAAGGAAAAGACAGAGCCCTAGAAAATGATCATGCTTTGATTTGTGACTGACCATTGTTAGGGGAATGAACAAGAAAGAAAAGGCAGTTTAAGGGAAATCAGTGAGATACAAAAGAGAGGCAAATAGACACATGGAAGTTATAAGACATAGCTGTGAATCCTTCAAAATAAGGCCCCCTCAACGTGTGTATCAGGAAGTAGGGCAGTGGGACAGGTGACCCTCTGGGCTCCTCCCTGTCTCCCCCTTCAGCACAAATACTAACTTCACCATAAGAATAAATATCATTTGATTTTATGCAATCTTTGCACGGCGGGCTCATCATTTTTACACTTGTTAAGTTCCCATATCATCTTATTTATACTTATTTTCATATGTACACCACAACTTCTAAAAAAGTCAATCATACAAATGAGTGAGTCACAGGATACATTTTCATTGTTCACAACAATATCTACCCATCACATGCTCCAAGGAATGTGTCATCCATCAGTCAAGGAAGCATGTGATGCCACAGCCCTGGCATGTGAAGAACGGCATGTAGGGTGCACAGGCAGGCACCCTTCTCCTGAAGCCCACGGTTCAGCCCACTGTGTGTGCTGACAAAGTTTCTTTGATTTAAGGTCATTTTATTGTTAAGGCTCCAGTTGATAGAAACAAAAGTTTTATAACTAAATTTTTTTTTCTTTTTGGAGGGACTTATCAACACTACCAGGTTTCCTTACCGTATTTTTCTTGTAGCCCACGATTTTGGTTGTTTTACTTGTGAACATGTAAGCTTCAAGATGTCCTCTGCTCATTTCACGCCCTGAGCACCTGTGTTCCTTAAACATTAATCAACACAGGCTTGGGCATGCTCCTTCAAAATATCTGTGCTCTCCTAGTGTGTGATCGGAACCCAGAAGGGCGGACAGCTGAAACCTACAGGTGTGGGAAACCTGCAGATACGAGCCACTGTCCTTATGAAAAAGAAAATCTCACTTTATTTAGCGCTGGTGGCAGTGGCTTCCAAATCTGTTCAGATTCATTTGGGCTGCGCTTTGAAAAAGGCATGCAGGATACAGACTCAACGAGGGCCAGCGTGCCTGCAACACCCCTGTAGGAACCGCCTATCCCCGCAGGGTATCAGAACGGACACTGGATGTTCTCGGTAATATCCGCATTAAACACACGCAAACAACAGAGCTCAGGTAGCAGACTCAAAATGCCTTCAGAAAAACCAAGACAGACTGGATTTGGATAAAATAGATAACGTTTCTTTCTCTCTACGCAGATGCTTAGTTTGTCCCCCAAAAACACAATAGCTCTGCTGAACACAGCTAGGAGCCAGTAACACAAAGAAATTCGAGCAAAGCAGCTCAGAGTACCACGCGTGGCTGAGGTCTCGGCTCGTAGGGACCTGAAGCCCTGTCATCTCAACTTCCAATAAACCAGTATACAAGATCTCCACCGCGCCCACCCACCTCTTCCTTTCAAACAAGAGCAGAAATATTTGTAAGCAAATTCGTCGAACACTTGACTATAGACCTTTACAACTGTGCAGTTCTGCTTCCAAAATCAACAGCGGTCCGCGATATTTCAAAGCAGGGGTCACGCGCTTAGAACCCGTGCTTGGAAGTAGCATGGCTCGAAAACTCCCAGCTTGCTCCCCAAGGAAGAGCAGCAAGGAGCCTAAATGAAATCCGTAAGAAACCGGCGTACAAGATGTATTACCTAGTCTATTTTTGGATCGCGAATCTCCCGCCCTCTCCGACTTATCTCTGTCGTAGGAAAATGGAGCCCAAAGGATGGAGAGGGGCTTCCCGGCTGGCGCTGTCGTCCCTCGCTCCAGGGCTGCGAGCAGGGCTCCTTCCCAGCGCCTAACGCAGAGCGCGCCGGGCCAGTCCCCGGGCCGTAGCCCCACGCCCACGCGGAGCCCGAGCCGCGGCGTCCACGCAGCGCCGAGCGGGCCCGGGCGGGGCTGGGTCTCGGGGTCGCCGCGCCCCGCCCCGCCGCGCACACCTGGTCCGGCAGCGATCGGCGCCGGGACCCGGAGCGCACGGCCACGGCGTCACGCAGCCAGTGCGCCCGGCCGCAGACCTGCCCGGAGCCGCGTCCGGTCCCGCAGGACCCGGGGCGCACGCGAACTCCCGCGACGCCTCCGCCTTCCAGCCCGCGGGTGCGGGCACCAGCGCCCGGAGGGCAGGGGCAGGGGCAGGGGCAGGGGCGGCGGTGCCCGTCCCCTCGGCTCTTACCTCGCTCCGGCGGCTCCGCGCGGGCGCCAGGGCCGAGCCTGCGCCCCGCCTCGGGCTCATGCCGGGTCCTCGGGTCCTCCGGGTCCGGCGCGGGGCGACCGCGCGGCCTTTGTCCTCCGCGGCGGGGAGAACTCGGGCGTCCTGCGCGCCGCCTCGCGTGGACCCCGCCGGGCGGAGCATACGGCCGGGCGGGGCGCGCGGGCGGGGCCGGGGTCTCCGCGACCCGGCTCGGGCCGGACCCAACTTTCCCGGCGCCGCCCCGCGCCGGCCGCGGGGGGTGTGTTCGTGTCTGGTCCGCGTCCGCGAGGTCGGGGCGCCGCGGGCAGAGCGGGACTTGGCGCCCCGCCGGGCTCGGGGTCGCGGCGGGCAGGGCGCAGGGCAGTGCAGACCGAGGCGGACGCCGCCCGGGCTGTCCGGTCTGCCGGGCTCCGCACGCCTTGCGCCCGCGAGGCTCTGCTCCGCCACCGCCGGGCGCAGGCGGGAGGGAGACGCTCCCGTCTCCTAGCAACCGCATCCCTCTCCTTCGCAGCCCTCAGGAGCGACTCCATTGGCCGGCCTGGAAGGAGGCCACGCCCCTCCCGGACTGCGGGCCGACGCGTCCCGGGGTCCAGGGTGAGCGGGGTCCCGTCCTGGGCAGGGCTGTGCCCCTCTGCGGCCGCTGGCACCTGCATCCCTGTCCCGCATCCACATCTCGGATCCGGGCCCCGCGTCTGGGCCCCGCATCCAGGTCCCTCACCCGGGTCCTGCACCCACGTCTGCACCCCCAGCTCTGCACCCCAGTCCCGCACCCCTCCCCCCCAGGGCCCCTCCAGTCCTCCTCGCGCAGGCCTCAACCTGGCTTCCTGAAATTAAATAGATAAAGGTGGTGACGTAGGCACAAAAGAGGAAAAGGTGCACGAGACAGCTCCTTGGGCTGCGAGCTGCGGCTGCGACCCAAAGGTAAAATTCCGGTCTCCTCTGCCTTCAGAGCCAAGCCGTCTTCAACTTTAGAATTTACACTCCATCGATTTCCCACCCTGCTATGTTAACTTTATGTTAACCCAGGACTGCGTTATAGGAAGCCAGACACAATTAAACTTAATGCTTCAAATGCTACATTCATTATTTATCAGTGTTAAGTTGTTTAACAACCATTGTCTTTTGTAACCTAGCCAAACATTCAGACTGCAGAAATATGCACCGCTGATTCTTTTAGAGGGCTCTATTCATGCGTTTCATTGTGAAGTCCACCAAACACAGACATTTGTTTACTTTAAAAATTAAAACAGTGTCACAGAGTGAAATGCTGGAATTGCTCCTCGCGAAGCCCCTCCTTCCTGGAACGCAACAGCGTTGCCAAACACCAGCAAACCGCTCTCCCTTACACGGTGTGTCTGTTCCCCAGCACGCGCCTTCCCGAGCGGTGTTCTCCGCTCCACGAGGGAGCTAGCTTTCCAGCGTCTGTCCCACAGACGACAGCAAGGGATGTGGACCGGCCAGGGACCGGACCGGAAGGTTGCGCCTGCACCAGTGTCAGGTCCTGGGTGGCCTGGTTCCGGTCCCGACCCCTCCAGAGCCTTCGGGGACACGCAAGTGTTTCTAAGACTTCAGCAGAATCAGCTGAGATTGGGAGAAGAGAAGGGGCCTGATGTGCTTGTCTCATTAAAAAAGGAAAGTAGCCGTGTCTGCAGGGAGAGAGCGTGGGAGCACCGGCCGAGCTCCTGAGGGTGCTGGACCAGGTCGCAGACACCGAGTCTCCTGCTCAACGCGGATGGGAGGTCCAAGCTGAATTTACGGAGACTTTGTCATTCTGCCACACCATCAAAGAAATGACAAACAAAAAGCCTGCTCCACTGAGCGGAAGCAGATGATGTGAATCTGAATCCTGAATTTCCATCCCTTCCTGTTTATCCGTGGGCCAGTTTCTTAACCCCACAGTGTCTCCCTTGCATCATTGGTACAGTGGGTTAGACATGACTGGTCCCTCCCCAGAGGCACTTGTTTCACCTGCGTAAGTATAATCCATGGAGGCAGTGTTTAGTTATTAATTACTGTTCATAATCTCTGGTTAACTGATAATACTTTGTGAAGCATTTAGGATATTTCAAAGCAATTCATCTTGAGCATTAATGCTTCATAATTTAAATTCATCATCGGCTGGGCTGGGAATATCACTTAGCTTTTAATGTTTGTTGCAGTGGGTGTGTATTCAAGTTGTCTTTTAAAGGTCCCAAGGGACAGGGATAAATATGTGTCAGTCAGTCAATTCACATTCCTTCGCTCCCTGGTCTGGAAGTATCCCGGCAGGCCCTCTTCTCCAAACGACTCGTGTTTCCTTTTAAAGTGCTGCTAGGGCAGCATTGTTGTCAGATCGTTTCCAAGTAAAGCACACAGGTGTTTGTCGTATAGATCCTCTTTCTAGTTTGCATTTTTATTGGTTTGTTTAAACTTTACTAAGGCAGCTATGCTTGTTTCAAGATTAATGATGCTATTTTCTCCTGGGACCCTTTTAAAGTACAACTGTAAAGTATAATGTCTTGCACCTAGAGATACTGCTGTGCTGATGCTGTGCTTACTGCCACCATAAACTGCCAGCAGGAAGCCGCCCATGTCCCTGTTCTGACCCTCAGCTGATGGTACCGCCTTCTGAGAGCACATGGTGTTGGCTTCCTCCAGAAATCAGCTTTGCTGCTGGATTCTGCCGCCAGTCAGGGCCACACGGGTATTTGGCTCTTACAGGTAAGTCGGGTGTGTGTGTGTGTGTGTGCCCACTTCTCAGAAGTGTCTGCTCTGGACACTGGATTATGTGGCTGCCCAGGCCTTCTAATCACCCACCACATCCCCGGCTGTGGCCTTCACTGACTCACACAGCTGGGACTGTGAAATCCCTGTGTGACTTCTGCTCTAGGGCAGAGCCAATCAGGCTTAAAACATATGTCCTTGTAAATACAGAGTGAACATGTGAGATAGTAACTTTTCTCTTTAGTTTGCTGATAAGCACCCCTCACTTATTTTTTAAGCTTCCCCTTGGATTATCTCTGCCTTCTGATTTTAATTGTTACATTGTACATAAAATAAAATAAAATAAAATAAAATAAAATAAAATAAACATATCTTAGTCTTGCTTTTGACTGAGTCTCCAAGATAAGGAGCAGACATTGCCTGATTCCACGGAGCAGCCGTCAGCCCCTTGTGTGTGCGCTACTTGACTTGGGTATCCTTGAATCCTGTGAAACGCAGGACAGTTAGAGTCGGAACAATGGGGTGAGGCGGGCAGTGGACTGCAGCCTCTGGGCCGCTCCAGGATGTGGTCCAGGAGGGAAGAGCTTGCAACACACAGCAGGGCAATGTGTGACTTCCCCACCTCGCCCAGGGCTGCCGGGAGAGCTGCAGGGACTCAGTTCTAGGGGCTGCTGCACAACACAGAGCCAACACACACTGAGCTCCTGGGGGCATTCGGGCCCTGTGGACCCCACAGCCTGCAGGGGTGGGGAGAAGGCGCTGCTGGCCTGGGTCGCACAGGCACCTGCTTGTGCTTCCTGTTGGGAAGGGTGGAAGGAGAAGCACTAGGCTGAAGCCACTTAAACAGTCTGGGAACACTTTGGGCCCCTCTTGGAATCAGCTCGGACTGCAGGAGAGGGCCTCAGTCCCTTAGGACCACTCAGCCAGCTCAGCTCTGGACAGGTGGCCTCCCTTCTTCCCCTCACACTTGTGTCTCTGCCTGTCACCACAGAAGGGTCACAGCTCCGGTTGCTGAGTGAGTGAGGAGGAGGAGGAGGAGGAGGAGGAGAAGCTAGGTGGCCAGAGACAGCCTGGGGGTGGCCTGTGCTCCCTCCCAGCCCCCAGCCTGGGGCGAGCGAGGCTCAGGAGGTGAAGGAGTTTGGGTCATTACTGCACCACACCTGCTTGGTACTGAAGCAGGGGCAGTCTTTTGGGTATATAGGAAAGCTGAGGGGCAGTCCTTGGGTTACACCCAGGGGGCTGGAAAGCACCAGCCCAGAGGGCCAGGGCAGGGGAGGGAGGGAGGAAGGCCGCTTCATGGTGGCACCCCAGCCACTCTGCGTTCCTGTGCATTTCCCTTCCAGTCTCACAGGTCGTGGAGGGGGGAGACACTGGCTTTTCCTGTGACTTGTGTTTTGTTTTAAACGCTGATTGAATTAAAGTCAGTTCTCAAATGTTTCAATATTAAAATACCTTCTGCCTATACATGGCTGCTTTGGTAGCTTTTAATTTTTCATCATTACATGCTACTAGTAAAAATGAAATAAATGCAAATAACTAATAGATTAGTTGATACTGCTAAGCACAGGTAATTGAAATGCTGATTTCTATTCCACAAATAAATTGGGAGTCTCATGAGGGCAGTCACTGTCTCCCCCATCCTATGGGAAGTGTGTGCATGTGTGTGCTCATGTGTGTGCCTACACGTGCATGTGTGCATGTGTATCTGAGTGCGTGTGTGAGTGTGTGCATGCCAGTGCATGCATGCATGTAAGGTTGGGGATGGAAGGACTAACCCAGTAAGACATCTGTTGAGTGAGTCAGCCTTTAAAGATGAAAGTACCACTTTCACTTCCAGTTTATGCCTGGATAAACTGAGTCCTGGGCTTCTTGCAGGGTCCTGAACTCTGGAGTAGGTGGCCCAGCTCCTGGATTATGGGTTCTGTGCTAGGGGTGACTTTGTGCTCTATGCCTGTTGTCCTAAGTGCTGCAGATCTGGTGAATGGAAAATCAGATGACTAGCAGACCTATCTGGGGTTTGACTCCACTCTGTTTTCAAACTGGGCAAATGAGTTTCAGTGTTAGCTCTTTAAATTACTCTGGTGTGGGCCTGGGAGTGGAACAGCAGGGCCCTGGGAGATCCTAAGCATGGTAGGGAGGCCAAGCCTAGGGGCCAGGCCTGGCTTGTAGGGTTAATCCAGTGGACAGTGTGTATGGAGTGGCTCTTGCAGGCCATGACCTCTGTAAATGCTGGTACAGAGCTGATGGCTGGAGGTGTGGCTGGCAGCAGAGCTGGTCTTGGGGTTCCTTGTGCACCTGCAGGTCAGTCCTTGGGTCTGACATAGGTTAGGACACGTTTTAGGTCTGTCCCCTGCTGCTCTTCCTCATTTTGCTTCACATCAGTGCCGCTCTCCTGCCTGGGAGTGACAGCTGCCTGTGTGTTATGCTGGCACCTGCCGGGCACTCCCAGGCCAGGCTGGATCAGTTCTGTGAGCAACATGAGGTTCAGAGGCACTCGCTGCAGACTGCCATCCACCAAACGCAAGGCCCCGTGCCCAGGGCACCACGAAGACAGGGCGAGAGGCTGTCTGTAGAGTTTTCTTCTGAAAATGATGAGGACGGCAACAACCAAGTATAGCACTGTGGAAATACAAGGCAGATCTTTCAGGGACGATGGCTGACCTGGTGCCAGTGTGGCCACTATGTCTCACTCAAGATAGGCACCAACAGCCTCGATTTTGCCAGTCCAAGCACAGAGGCCGCTGCTTCCCGAGCATAGCACGGCAGGACCAAACTCCAAGGCTTGCGTGTGTTCAGAGCGGGGTGTACTGGCTAGCAGTGATTTCACCTCACATGACCAACCAGCCGGGTCTTCATTGAGCAGGGCTTTTCTGGCTGTTCATTTCCACAGAGCACCAGGTAGAGGCAGGCAGCTGCTGCAGTTCTGTCATTGTCTCAGTGCTGGCAGGGCCAGCAGCTCTGTCTTTTCTTTCATGTTGCAATATTGCTGCTCCAACTCCAGCTATCATCTCTGCAGGCAGTGCCCAGCAGCACAGTTTCCTCTGCCCTGTTTATCAAGAAGGTGTAATCTTTCTCAAACTGGATGGGCTAACTATCTTGTTTATAGCTCATTGGCCACACCAGTTCTTGTCCCTGTCTCTGGATGTGAGTTAGTGTGAAGGGTGTATAATTAGCTTTCTCACATCTCTAGCACCAGGCATCAGGGCAAGGTTGAGTGGGACCGGCTGTCAGCCACCAGCCAGAGGAGTCTGAGGAGCAGTCATCTCTCAGTCCTTCCCCTGTCACCTTTCTCCCTGGAGCTCACTGTCCACTGAGGATGATGCACTGGCGTTGCACAAATCTGATGGCTTGCAGCGGTGCCTCAGCTAGTTCTGTTCTTGGTGAATTAGTCAGTGAGAAACACTGTGCCAGCCTTCACCTGGCAGTGTGCTCAATGGAGCCACAGAAGATGAGTCGGCTTTCTGGAGACCCTGGAATGGACCGCAAGTCTCCATGGAGCCAGGGCAGCATCTGGGGACAGACAACATACTCGTGGTATCACATTCCTAGATGCTTCACTGTAACTTACAATATTCTGCATTTTGAAATTTTTGCCCATTTAGAAATATTCTTTTCATTAAAAGCAAAAGCAAACAAAAATACTTCTATTCCCACCTCCTAATTTCCCTGACTTAAGCTTTCACACATTTGAGCAATGTTCAATAAAGAATCCATTTGACAACTTGAAGGGCAACAACTGACCCACTTGGCAACTGACCCACTTGCCATGAGGAAAATTAAGGACTTTGTGTAAAGAATTTTCTTCCCTGGTCTAGTAAGAGTGGAGCAATTCTGGCAGGTGATGCCACAGGAATGTCAATGAGATACCTTAGGTATTGGTACTAGTTCCAGGCTAGAATTTGATAAAATAAATTCAAGGTTTCAGGGAAGTGTGTTTCTCAGGAAGAACAGGTTTGGCTTCATATGAATCAAGCAGAATCCCTAGTTAGGTTGTTTCTTCCTGCTCTGGTTTGGTTTGGGAGGGAGCTCAGGCACCAGGGCACCTCAGTGCTGGTGACCCCTGGCAGCTCCCGCCTCCCCACACTGTAGCCCGGGCTGCTTGAATTAAAATCTACAGCCCGAGAGGAGGATCTGGATTAAGGCTTTGGGGAAAGTGCTTATTGAAATTATGTGTGCCAGTCACAAATCTTTCATTTGATGATTTAATATTTTTCTAAAATAATTATGTTGCCTATGGAAGCTGCCACTCTGGCTAGCCACGATGATTAGAGCAGAGCAAGCCTCTGCAGGTGTGCAGACAGACAGGGAGGTGCTGACCATCTTTTCCTGTGGATTTCCTTTGTTCCTGTGTTTATTCCTCCAGAAATAAGGTGGCTCTTGCCCATCCTGACCCTAAGGGAGGGTGGAGTTTCCTAAACTGGTGTTCAAGAAACAAACACGAGGTGATCCAAATGCACAGTAAATGTTTACATTAAAGGACATTAAGACACATTAATCCCTTTGAAATCCTTCCCTCTGCTTCAAACACACTTATTCATCATTCTTGGCACTTTCTGAAGCAGTTCTAGAAGTTCTTTTGCCTGAGTATTTTTTCTTTGATTTTTATTTTTCTTAGTACATGTTTGTAACACATAATGATCACATTCCTTGTGCAGATTGGTACGTGGGACTCACACATCTTAATTCTTTTTTCCCCTTGTCCTCTCTCCCTACTTTCTCTCCATACCCTGTTGAGGTGATTAAAAGTGCAGTGAGTGCAGCTGCCGAGTACCACCGACAGACACACTGCCAGGCTCTTAAGAACACGACAGTGTCTCTTTATCCCTCTTATTCATCTCCTGGGAGGCTTTTCTTTCCCAAAGTCTCAATGACCACAAGAGGTAAACATTAAAGACACTGAGGCAGCCACAACAGCACGACTAAAGACACTCAGGAAAGAAAACTCCAGAGCTGTTGCAGAAAGTGGCAAGAACCTTGGGATAAATTCTAAGTGTGGGAGAGGACTTTTGAGGGGATCCATGGTGATGTGTCCTTACCTGTACCACAGTTCAGCTGGGCATCAGCAGAGTTTGGGATCATTCCTCACATGGATCCCAGAATGGCTGGAGAAGAACAATGGTGCTGCACAGGGAAGTGCAAAGCTCCTCAAGCATTTGCTCTGTCCAGAACCTGGGACAGAGGCTGCTCCATGGGCAACTGCTCGCATAGGACGTCTGGGGACTTCCTGGGTCCTGACACCTCTCCCATCCCCTGGAGTGCAGGGAAGACCAGCACCTGAAGGACCACCTCATGTTCCTGGTAGCTCAGATAGGAAGTAACACATCCAGGCCAAGGGAAAGGTCCACAGCTTCACCACTTTCCTAGGAGACCAGCTGGCTTCACCCCCTCTCCTTTTACCTCTGGCAAGAATAGCTCCTAAGCCTGAGGTCTTCCCTCAAGGCCCTCCATGCCGACATTGTTGACGTACTTATTTTGAATAGCACTTTGGAGTTTTCAAAATACTTCACTTCTAGATGTTACCACAATCCTTTGAATTAAAAATCCTTTTGGTTCTGTTTTTCAGAGGAGATATCTAAGGTCTAAAAGCAACTAAGTGATTTTTAAAGATCACATGCAAATGAATGGTAAAACCAGAACTTCAGTCAAACCAATTGGTGTGTGTGTGTGTGTGTGTGTGTGTGTGTGTGTGTAGCTGGAGATCGAACCCAGGGCCTTCACAGCCGGCTACATCTCCAGCCTTTTTTATTTTATTTTTCCTTTATGTGTTCCAACACCTTGTTAACGTGAATCATGGCTTCAGGCCGCGTCCAAACCACAGATTCTGCTGTGCCTCTGGGTATACCACACAAGCATGCTGTGCCATTCTGAAAGCCCAGTCTTCACGCCTCAAGAGTCTGTGATGTGTCTTGTCCACAAGCTTTAGTGTTCAGTAGCCTTGCAACCTCTATGAAGGTGTTAGCAAATACATCCATCATATTAAATGTTTAATCAAGTAATAGTTACTCTCCACAGTGATTTTAACTTTAGGAGTAATAGCTTTGCTGGGATTTCCACTGTCTTGGATGTCTTGGGATTATGAAACTTCTGGGAGCAAAGATTGGGAGTGTGGGTGACAGGCAGTGGTTCCATGATCTTAAATTAAATCACCAAGACACAATCTTATGAGAACATTGGGTTAATACCCCGATCTATCACCCTCGAGGTAAAACAGGAGGAGAGGGTCACATCCACTGGCTCAGAGTTCTTTGCTTGAAGCCTGGAACCGTGTGGGGAACATTTTGATAAATGTGCTGTTAAATTGTAACCTCAGAAGGGTCAGCTGGGCCATGTAAAATCGGTGTCTGTTCTGATAATGTAATGATCTGTGTGGGAGAGTTGAGATTAACGAGGGGTTCCAGTGTAAGCTGACCTCATTCTGCTGCAGTCAGAAACAGTGCCCTTCTCTGGCTCACCTGACCCTCACGCTGAAGCTGACTGGAGGTGGGCCAGGAGCTCCACTGTGTGCAGTTCTTCCTCACCAACCTTTGCACAGGCAGCAGTCCAGACAGTGGAGCAGCCGCTGTCTGGACTGCTGCCTGTGCAAAGGAGAATGAGATCTGCAGGATCTTGGCCCCTACAGCTGCTGCCCAGGAAGCAGCCTAGATTCCCTGCACTGCTGGGTGGAGCAAGGGATCCCCAGGCCACCAGGGGGGCGGGGCTGCAGCCTCCCCTGTGGCAGGAAGGTGGAGAACATAGAGTAACCTCAGGAGACAGCCTGGTGACAGCCACAGTACCATAGCAGTGCTCGGCTCACTAGGAGCTGTGCGTGTACTCTCTCACAGCATACCAAACAGTATTTCTATTGTTGGACCGTTTTGTGTGGGTCAGACACTGTGCATGTGATTAGCATACACGGCCCACTAATGTGTCCGACACCCAGGAGGGAGGTGTCCTTATTGCATCAAGATGAAGAGGTCGCATCAGGGGAGGCTAGGTCGCTCACCCTCACAGGCCTCAGTGGGCTCAGGGCAGCGCTCAGGTCTCACTGGTTCCCAAGACCGAACCCTGAAGTGTGGCCCTGCATTGCTGCGAGGGCCTGTGTCCTCCCGGTTCCATCCTGAAGGCACTAATTTTCTTTACAAGGTCACTTTGCTGGCCTGGCTGTCCTTTTCTCAGGATGCTATGAAAGTGGTCTTCTCAAAGTCAACGCAAAGTGGGAAGGAAGGCATCTGCTGTCTGTTCTTGCTGTGTAGACAGTGACTGTGACACCCCACGCACACGGTCAAGACAGGTCACACTTAGGAGGCCAAACATGAAATCATGTGCTTGCTCGCAAGGACAAGGTCTAGGTCCTATTTCAATATTGATTGAAAGTCTGAATATGTAAGCAGCAGTTCTGAAATGTTACTGCCTTTTGTTTATACAGTGTTGGGGTAAACCCAGGGAGGCATGAGTGTCAGACCTCCAGCCACTTTGATTTTTAAAATTTTGAGGCAAAGTCTCACTAAGTTGTCCAGGATAGGTTTGAATTTACCATCTTTCCATTCAGCCTTCCAAGTAGCTGAGAGTCCAGACAAGTGTCACTATACCTTGTTAAATTTATCCTTCAAATTAAAATTTCTGTGTAGTAATATATCCGAATTTTAAAACATGCTTTGATTTTTCCCCCATGGAACTATTCTCCCATGGAAGACAGGCTTTTTCTATATTAAAGGTTTTAGAGATTAGTTCCAATATTATCTTCTGTGATCTTGTACATTTTTTGAAATGCAGCATAATTTTGGGTTGCGGGAGGGAGTCTCTTTTCTCAATGTTTCACATTTCCAAAACTCAGGGCTGACACAGGCCAAGGCCAAGCTACCCACTGTCTGTGTCTCTCAGGGAGGGGATCGAGTCTTCAGCCAGCAAACACAGGGAGGGGGAGGGTGGCACCAGTGCCTCCCCTTTCTTGCTCCCTGTGGGAGGATCTGCTGCTTGCTGAGACCCATTTCACATTTCTTCCACTATAAAACACATATAAAACATCCCCAACTTAATATATAACTCACGGTTAATGAGAAGTCCTATTTGGGGGACAATGAAAGTTCATTTCTTTCTTAGAGTTACATAGAATAAGGGCACACTGGGGGCATCTTCTGTCAATGAAACAATGTTTCTGCTGTGCTCACTCACAGCGGCGAGCCTAGCAGCGGGGCAATGTTCGGAGCACTTTACAGCTACGAACCTGAGCTGGGTTCTCCAGTGATAAAGCAGGCATCTCTGTTCTTCTGACCTGGTTGATCTCATCAGTTAGTTCGAAACTTCTGCAGGAGGGGAAGAGTGCGACGTGTTAAATGTGCCACTCCTCACAGCTTGTGCACTGGGCCAGACTCTTGGGCAATAGGTATGGAGCTAGAAAGAGGTGGCGGGGGTGGAAACATCTTGCTGAAGCAAACCCTAAGTGAACCTTGGGTTTCTTTTACCACCAGGGCTAGAAGTGGGAGTCATTTTTTGTTTCATACTTTGGTAGGTGGTACCTTTATATAGCTGCCATATGGCTGCATCTTATGATTTTATTATTGTAAAATGGTGGGTGGCATTAGGCCTCAGGCTTTATCAAATTGGCCAGGTGGGATTTTGACTTTGCTGGTTCACTGAAGCATATTAACTGTCCCAGGAATGTGTGACAGATTTTATTCCAGCAAGGTGGTGAGCATCTATGCCTTAGAGAAACATAGCCATCCAGGTGACCTCATCCACATTGCTGGCATCAAGAGATACCTGTAGTGTATGCTGGGGCCAGTAAGACCTTGAGAACCCATGGGCACAGTGTGGCCTGACATTGCAGGTGAAGTTGAGTGGGATTTGTCCTTTAGGGGCTTGGAAGGGGTCACAATATTTGTTGCTTTTAAATAGCAAATCATTTGAGTTTTGCAAGTTCTACTGAACACAGTGAGGTCTGGTTTGCTCAATTTGTGCCAGGCCTGTGTAGGCAGTGGTAGACCAGCTGCCCCACATTCTGTTATTCTGATGTTGTGTCACCTGCTTTCAGGCCCAAAGGAAAGGAGGGGAGAAGGAATAAACCATGTGGTCTCACGTTGACTTGGGATTTGTTAAATGATGGAGTGTTAGCTAAGGACCCCAATTTAAACACCCAGGGTATGCGTTTCTCAGAGAGTTGTGGTGGGAATTTATGAACAAATGACTGAAATGAATAAGAGCTGTTACCCTGTTGGGATGGGTGGGATAAAGACAGATAGCTGAAGAAGAATTGTTCCAAACTCACAGTCTAAGAAAGAAATTAGAAAGAGCTGTACTTTTCAGCTCTAGAAATCAAGTTGTTTCAGGCAGTTGAAAAGAAACTAGAGGGATTAGGTAAAAACAAAATGCAGGAAAACTGCTGAGTAAGCTGCAGAGTAGGTCACTGGGGAAACTGTTATTTTAAGCAAGAGACTAGACAAATACTTTCTTTTATGTCTGACAGATAATACATAATACTGGGCAGATATAAAAGGGAAAAAGAGGATAGATGGAAAGGAGCAATATTGGTTTAGTTGTTACTGAGATAGAAAGGATGGCTGGTACCCAAAGAATTCTGACAGACACTGGGAGTCAGGGTCTGTGAGGCAGGACTGTGCTACCATTGGAAAGAAGTGGGATCCAGGTAACTGCAGGGCATGGCTCACAGCTGTGCTTAGTGAGTCCCTGGAAGAACATTTGAATGTACCCAGAAGAATGGGATGATAGTAACATTTGCTTCTAAGAAATTTGGGGCATATTTAACAAAAAAATTATTAAGAATAGTGCAGAAATATTAAAACCTCAGCAAGCAAGTACTACTGAAGGGGAAAGTTGAGCATGGGCTTTGTCCTGAGAGAACATACTCAGGATATTTAGGGAATTCTTATTCTATAGCAAGGCATAGGAAAATGAGGCAGGCATGGAGTAACAACAAGAGCAGATTTTGTGTACCAGCCTAAGGAGACCTCCAGATTGGTATTATCCAGTAAAGGATGATGAAAGTGGAAAGACATTTTAGACAGACCTAGACAAACTGATTCTTATCTCTCACCATGGGAGGCTCTGAAAGATAAAATCTGCAGTAAATAGAAAAACTGTCTTCTGGGCTAGAAAAACATAAGTCACTGAAACTCAGTAAACAATACTAGTTCTATACCAAGGAAAGAGAGAAACAGATCAACATAAACAAGAATGGAATTGTGCTAGCATTCCCGAAAACAGCCAAGGTAAAAAAAAAAACAATAAAAATCGGAAACATTTTCAGCCGACGGCCTGGGGAAGCTTGGCTGAAGGACACACCACAGCATCTGCACGGGAACATGGCATAGGCAAAGGTAAAAGGTAAACACACCAGAGACTCTGACAGTGCATAAATACTGATTAATTATGAAAACATATCACACCAGTGGAACTTGTTCTTAGTAGGGAAAATTGGGTATGGGCATATGGGAATTATGTTTTACCTTTCCAACTTTTCCTTTGATTGAAAATCAGTCTGAAATACAAGTTTTATACAAAAATGAATTTGTTGGAAAGTCATATGAGACCTGGAGCAATAAGGAAGGAAAGTGCTAGACGGTAGACCCTTACTTGGCTCTGAAGGGCAGGGTGCAGTATGGACAATCACCTAAGTACCAAGTCCATGATTCTGATCTTTATTTGAAACACCTGTGAAGAAGGAGAACCCCTTCTTTGTGGGCAGATTGTGAAGTATTCTAGATCAGAAGAGGCAATGGAAATGGCTACTGACCCCAGGACTGAAAAATACCCATTCCAAGGCATTATGGACATTGTGTCATTAAACAGTACTGACCTTTCCCACAGGGAGCCAGAGACATGGAGTGCAGAGGGGAGAGGAAAATGAAGAGAAATGAATATGCCAAATGGGAGAAAAAGCAGCTAACCTGAGCAAGCCTGCCACTATTGCTGTGTTCCAAATACCACACACACACACACACACACACACACACACACACACACGGAGCCCAAGAAGTCACTTGGGGATAGGGACAGTACACGTGGATATCTTTTCCATCTTGCTGTTATGAAGCTGCCTTGCTCAAATTGAGTTCGAGTTTAATGTAGATCCCAGGTGGGTGTTGACACTATTAAGTACTGAGTTTGGAAGTATAATGTTGCTTGTGATAACATCTATCTGTGAGTGGAGCAAAGGGTTATTTTCTAAATCTCATGGATATGTGCAAACACTGTGATAATGCAATGTGTCCTATTAACTATGTGGACTCTGAAAGGACAGCTTGTGAGAGCCTCAGCCTGGATCTGTGCAGGGCTAAAGTTGACAAGGGCTGCAATTCCTTAGCTTGGCAGTTGACCCTGCTGATCCTGTGCAGGAAGAGACTGGAAGATGCACTCCTACCATTCTTGCCATAGCTTCAACCTATGGGGTGCGGGACTTCTCTTCTTTTGATTGTGAGTTACAAGATGATCTCTTCTTCATTTTTTTTTTTTTTTTTTTTTTGTGCCTGGGATTGAGCTCATGGCCTCATGCTTGCCAGGCAGGCACTTACACCACTGAGCTAAATCCCTGGCCCTTTCTTCAGTTTATAACTAAAACAAAGAAAAACATCCAGAGTCCCCCTGCTTTTCATGCTTTAGATGCTTTCTCCTCCTTATCTACTCTATCTGATTAAGATCTCAAGGATTATGCATGTAACTTCCTAATACTTTTCTCCCTAAATAAAAGATGACCATATTCATCAACACCTCCCTTCCTTCCCTTTTTATATTAGTGTCTGTTAGTGCCTGGCTAGCTCAGGAGACCCTTAGTGTGTGTGTGTGTGTGTGTGTGTGTGTGCGCGCGCACGCGTGCACTCACACGCGCAGTGGGTCATAAGCATACTCCTCTGGAGGACGGTGCACAGGCCTTGTCCTTCTCTTCCCTACCACCCCCTTCCTCATCCTCTTCCTCATCTCCAATAAGTCAGCCTTTTTCTTTCCCACCACCTCTCCCATGTTTCATTCTTTATTTATCTCTAGGTCTCTCAGGTGGCAGAATTCATGTGACCTCACTGTGTGCATCTGACTGATTTAACCTCACACAATAGCCTCGAGTCCAATCTGTTCTCCTGCGAACATTCACTACAAAGCCCTAGCAATAAAAACACCATGAATGGGGCACAAAACAGGTACACATGCCCACAGAACACAACAGAAGACTCAGAAAGACCCAGGAACCCAATTTTTGACAAAGAGCCCAAAACGTACCCTGGAGAAAAGACAGCCTCTTTAACAAACAGTGCAGGAGCTACCTGCCAACCATTGGAACTGGGTTCCTATCTCTCCCCCTGTACTGAAGTCAAGCAAAGTGGGTCAGATTTAGGAATGAAAACAGAAACACCGAAAACAGTGGAACGTAACTCGGAGGAAACAGGAAGCCACAGATAAGAATTTCCAGTATAGAATCCAATAGCCAAGGAAATACCATCGAGAATCAACAAATAGGAATGTTTCTCTTTTAATAATGTCTTTTGCATTGACGGATCAAGTTTTCTTTTAACTGTAACATAATTCTTTCATTTTATATTTCTATACTTCTGTAATTTTTGCCTATTGAGTCAGTATTTTCCAGAAATTCCTCTAAACTTCCATTTTTAAAGGAACTTTGACCATAAAAATCCAGTCATCATGTTGGTCATCTGAACATTTTTTCCAGTACAGAAAAAACCTGACTGACACTCTAGAGGTAGAGTGTTTCTTGGTAAAGAGTGCTGTCCTCCAGGGCCCTGACCTTCCCGAGCCCTGCATTGCCCTCAGAGGGCTGACCAGACAGAGACTGGTGGCCCACACACGCCTCTGTGTCCCACAGCCTGCGACCTCCATGCCCCAGTCGTGAGAAGGGCACCAGCACGCTGACCGTCCCTCCCAGTCACTGTGCACCTTACCTCCAGTCCCTTCACGCTCAAGCTGGGGACACTCCGTGGTGTGCTGAACGCTGCTTCTGTCCATTCTGCACCACTTCCTCTTCCAGTCACCCTGCTAATCCTGCATCACTCTGGAGTCCACTGTCAATAAACAGGACCAGGCTGTGTGAACTAAGATGCAGCCCAGACACTCCACTGGAAGCCACAGTGAAGCCACTGCCACTTTCTAGATGGCTTTTGGGGGTGGGTCTTGCAAAACTACACCAACGTTCCTAGAAATCACTTAGCACCCTGTCTTCAATATATAAAACAAAAATTATAACACATATGACCACATTTTGCATAATTAATTATCAAAGCACATGGCACTGTGGACCCTGTAATAATGGTGATGTGAATCTACAGTGTCAGAGCTTCCATGAAACTGCATGGTCCCCAAGTGAACTCATGCCTGTGAGCTCAATGGATCAAATGTGTCTCAAATACAATTCCTGAGTTCAGTGACTTTTTAAACTTTACAAAAAAGGGAAGTTTCACTATAAATAACTCTTCTGAAGGAGCTCACTGTTTCATACGCTTTAAGAGAATGCAAGGCCAAAAATACAAATGAAGAACAGAAAACCAAGCAGTGAGCAGGGGTCCCAAAAGCATGTTCTTCTTCCTGTTTGTCACTGGGCAGAGCTTTGTGCTCACTGCTTGCTGCCACACTAAAGACAGGGCACAGATTTTAGGGTGGTGCTACTGAAATATAAGATGACCACCATTCCCCTTTTGGATCATTATGTCTCAAAGACAGCCAGTGATTGCAGTTTATCACATGTGTGTCACTTGGTCCCTTGGTCACTCTGCACTCTGCCTGGCAGTGGTACCCAGTACTGTGCTGTGTGCAAAGTGCCTCCCTGATGCCTCTAAACTGTACAACACCCAGCACGTGATCTTTCTGCTCTGAGCAGGGGAGACCAATTGCACAGCCTGCACTGTCTGAGGTCCGCTCCCTCCTGATCCATGCCAGGTGCCCAGCCGTGCAGAGCTCTGATCTGCACGAACCACTACCGCCTGATCGGCAATGTACCCCAGACCCACCCAGCCTACATTGGGTGTTTGCTTCACTTGGACCCCACAGAGAAATAGGCAAAATGTCAGTAAGCACTTCCAATTCTCATAGCAGGAGGAAAGACAAGATGGGATGTGTCACTGTGCCTTAAATGAGGAAGCAGACAGAAAACCCTAATTCAAAAATCAGCTATGGAAGATAACTTAAAATTAACTCTGACAAAAATGAACCATTTTTCCTTTCAATTAAATTAGGATTTCAGTACTAATAAAAAAAGGCAGACACTAATTTAGGTGTTTCAGACCTCACCTTTCAAGGAGATTGAGAAGAATGCTGAGCACCCTCAAATCAACAGACCGAGTCCCCTGGCTACCCTCCCGCCAGAGACAGAAATGTAGACAAGAAGATAAACCCAAGTTTATAGGTTTCCACGTGCACTTTAATAATGGTAATAGGAGTACAGAGTGTGCTGTTGCTAAGAGTCACTCAGAGCTTTTCATGAAACTCAAAGGTCCCCACACGCTGACAGTCAGGTGGATTCATGTCTTCAGGCTCAGAGGGGGCGAATACGTTTAAATGTCACTCTTTCCTGTGGAAAACAGCTGCTCTGTGAGGTCGAATCACATACCAGAGGTCCATGTGTCTAGTGCTGAACCCTTAGTGGAATCACCCACTGGAAAACAAACCAGTTAATTCAGAGATGCGTCCGCGGTGAAG
>PVLA01002771.1:59368-248844 GCA_004027455.1 Hydrochoerus hydrochaeris | reverse complement strand
AGTTATTGGCTAAGAAACATAAGCATGTTGAGAGTGTTGAAAGTTTGCAATGTCTAAATTATTGGAATGTTTATGCAAACAGAAGATAGAGACATAAATGTCCAATATAATCTAAAATTGATTTTGGTGATTTGGTTGAGGAATGTATTTATTTTGGAGAGGGTTAGGAATGGTGACACTTTTATTTGAATTTTCCTTTGTAATAATATCTTTTCTTCTTTGTAGAAAGTTTGCTGGAAATCATATTGTTCAAACACAGTTGATGAACGACTTGTTGGTAGGCATTAGAGTTTCAATGACATTAGTACAGAAAGTGCCAGATTTCCAGGAAAATCTTTGGAAAGTTTCCAGTTCTCCCATATGGCAAAGTATGTGTGACTTGCTGGGTATTTTCACCAAGTTTTTAAGTGATGGTAGGTATCTGGTGGTTATGTTGAATATTGATTAGCTTTTCCTAGTAAATGTTTGAAGTGTATTTAACTGAGTTGTAGAACTTCCTCTTTCTCAGCCTTTTAAAAAGTGAGGAAAGGTCATAGATTACATGGCTTTAATGCTTTTTTCTTTCAAATGTTCTAGGTTAGCAAGGGATAATGTTAAAAGACTTTTCTATGTGTGTATGGTGTGTGTTGTGTTCACAGAAAACAACTCATGAATTCTTAGAGCAGAAAGCCATAGACTTTAAGTAGCAAAAGAAAATTCTTTAGAAAAATTTGCACATTTAGAAGGAAGATCTAGAAAGATTAGAATTGCTCATACTTTTTCCTTGGCAACACATGTTTTCTTCAGATAATGACAATAGTTTATTGTGAGCCTGGTTGTACTCTTTTTTTATATCTCATATGTAACTTTTGTCTGGATGAACTTTACCACTAAGACAGAAAATAGATGAAGGGAAATTTCTCTAATTAATTAATTGGAATGAAATCATATACTATCACCATTTTGTAATGCTATGTGGTTTGATGTAGGCAACATTACCTATCAATAATTGGTAACTTATAAAAACAGGAAAAACCAGATCATATGTGTCTGTCTGAGTATTGCAGTAGCTGTCTGTTGTCTTCTCAAAGGGATCAAATTTGAGAAGGATCCTAATCTCTGGATTAGCTGCTGGGATTGCACAAGACAGGAATACTATGTTGAACTGCATCAGGAATTCAGATGGTGGGATGCTCTGTATGTCGGATGGCCGGAGTTCTTCAACAGAGAGGCTGCAGTGAAAAGAGACAAGGAGGCTCGTGTATAGATTAGTGGCATATAAAAGATATTTAAAAAAATAATAATAACAACTATAGTGTCTAAAAATACACATTTAGTTGATAAAACTATTGAAAAACAGTAAGGAAGTCCTTACTCTGGAAGTCAGGATGATGCTTACCTAGAGTAAGAAAGGTGGTTTGGGAAAGGGCGGTGCACGGATTAGCTTTGGGGCTGGGTGGCCAAATTTTCTTTTTTGGATGATGAGTCTAGGAGTCATCTTGTATAATTTTTTTTTTTGGATTGGGGATTGAACGCATGACCACGCGCTTGCAAGGGTGGTGCTTATGCCACTGAGCTAAGTCCCTGGCCCCTTGTATAATTTATTAAGCTGTAAGTTTTGGATTTTTTTATATCTTTTTTTGTATTATAATAGTATTAAAAAGTAAGACTATAAGTACCTCCATAAAAATTAAGTTATCCTGTCTCTTTTCACCCCCAATTCTATATGGTAACATATGTACAAATTTAATATTTTATTAAATTTAATTAATTTTGTGAGACATCACATTAGTAGTCCAGGCTGAACTTGAATTTTCTGTGTAGCCCAAACTGGCCTTGAACTCATGGCAATCCTCCTGCCTCAGTCTCTTGAGTGCTGGGATTACAGGTGTGTACCGGCATGCCCAGCCAGAATTTAACATAATTTTAACAAATTGGTAATAGGCTCTGTTTAGAGCTTTTTTTTTTTTTTAAACTAGGGATTGAACTCATGATCTTGCACTTATGCTAGAGCTTTTTTTTTAAAAAAAAAAAAACAATAATTGACTAGTTTTGCTAAGCTGATTGGGCTAAAATAGTATCTTGTTTATCTTTGTAACCATTGTAACTAGTAAGAGTCCTAGTATATTGTCATATTATTATTTTCACATTTCTTTTCGCCTAGGATCTCAGATAGTATTAAAAAAGGGAACTAAATTAATGAAAGTTACTTTTTTTTTTTTTGGTACCGGGGATTGAACTCATGACTGCGCACTTGCAAAGCTGGTGCTTATGCCACTGAGCTAAATTCCCAGACCTGAAAGTTACTTTTTAGACATGATTTATAGATAACTGTTCAGATTTTTTTTTTTTTTTGTACTGGAGATTCCTGGGGATTGATCCAGGGCCTTCACACTGACCAACGTCCTCATCCCTTTTTATTTGAGACAGTCTGGCTATGTTGCCCAGGCTGGCATCAAACTTGGGACCCTCCTACCTTAGTCTCCTTGAGTGCTGAGATTATAGACATACCACCATGTCTGAATAGGATGTTTGATTTTATTAAAATAGAATTTGTTAATCTAAAAAACAAAACAAACATGAAAAAAAACCCTGAACACTTTTGTGAAAAACAGAGAATACATGATTTTTTTTTTTTTTTTTTTTGGTACCGGGGATCAAACTCATGACCTTGCGCTTGTCAGGCAGGCGCTTAAGCCACTGAGCTAAATCCCCGGCCCTGAGAATATATGATTTTAATATGAAGCAGCTTATTTTCTGAAAAATTGATGGCGTGAAATGTTCTCCAGGATTTTGAGGCTTTATGTATCAAGTATTCAGCTGTAATAGAAAACCAACTTCAGAGATGAAAGCAAATGTGCTTTCTCTATCTTCCCATGTAAGGTGGAGTTCTGCACTAAGCAATCCAAAAGTGGTGTAGACAGAGCAGGACCCAGACATTTTCTGCCTTTCTGGCCGGGTATCTTTAGCATGTCAGCCTTCACCTATGTGTTTGTTACCTCATGTTTGCTGTATGCATCTCCAGGCATCATGTTTGTATTCTTTCCTTTTAACTGGGAAAGACAAAGGTACATCAGCTGGTCTGAGCCCTATCATATCACTGCCTTTACTTGCAAAGATTAAGGAAACAGATACCTTGTTTTTTGGCATGTGACTGCCCCACAGTCAGTTTTGTTATGAGGAATGAAAGACAGAAAGAATATTTAGTAGATAATTCATGGTGTCTTTCATACTTTCTAGTCCAGCTTGAATAATCATCATATTATCACAGGCGACTAGAGATAGACAAAAAGAAGATACCCAGTCAAAATTTTTTGCTTCAAGTACAGTGCCAATGATAGCATTTTGTAATTAATACTGATACAGCTTCTGTATATTGGCCCTGAAATCTCTTTAAGAAAAGTATTTGTGAGCTGGGGTGGTGGTACATACCCGTAATCCCAGCACTTGGGAGGCTGAGGCAGGAGGATCGTTGTAAGTTCGAGACTAGGCTGGGCTACAAAGTGAGTTCAAGACCAGCCTGAAATGCATAGCGAGACCTGTCTCAAAAAGACCCCCCCAAAAAAAAATTATTTCCCTGTAAGTTGGGATACAGAGGTATCAGTGGAGGGGAGGGAACATGTGTTGCCAGTAGGTGTATTGAGAGGCTGTTGGTGGAAAAAGGAGAAAGAGTAGGCAAGGAAAGAGAGGGGAAAATTACGTTTATTAAATGTTCATATGTCGGACTTAAAAGCCTTCATATTCTATTGTCTTACAACTTATCAGATAGGAGATGTATTTTCCCATTTTACAGTGGAGAAAGCTGAGATCCTGGGAGGATAGTAAATAACATGTCTCAGGCCTACTCAGCTAGGAAGTTGTCAAGCTAAAAACTATACACGGGACTCTTTGACCCCGAAGCATCTACTTTTTCCACTGTACTGGAGCATTTATGCTTTAACACATGCTCTCTGCTTTTTTGCCAAATAGATGACCTATTACAGACAATTCAGAGTACTTCTGGATTAGCTGTTATTCTTTTTATTAAGACTATGTTTCAGCCATCTGAACATATTCCTGAGTTGGTAAGTATATTTCCTTTTTACAGTTGTATTTTATTGAGAATTAGATGTGTGTTTAAAAAAGTTTATTTTGCTGGGTGTGGTGGTGCATGCCTATAATCCCAGCACTCAGGAGGCTGAGGCAGGAGAATTGTTGCAAGTTTAAGACCAGCCTGGGCAACAAAGTGAGTTCAAGTCCAGGTTGAATTGCATAGCGAGACCCTGTCTCAAAAAGACCAAAAAGGAAAAAAAGTTAATTTTTTCTGTGTTGTTAATTGAACTCCTGGATAAAAAATATTTTAAAAGTGAATAAAGATTGTTTTTGCATAGAGGATTTTTTCCTTTGGTACCAGGGATTGAACTTACAACCTTACACTTGCCAAGCAGGTGCTTGTGCCACTGAGCTAAACCCCCGGCCCATACACAGTGGATCTTTTTTGATTTTCTCTTATAAAGATAATTCAAAAAAAGAAAGACAATAGTAGGCGGGCGTGGTGGCTCACGCCTATAATCCCAGCACTCGGGAGACTGAGGCAGGAGGATCGAGACCAGCCTGGGCTACAAAGTGAGTTCAAGGCCAGCCTGAACTGCATAGCGAGACTCTGTCTCAAAAAGACCAAAAAACAAAAAAAAAAAAAAAAAAAAAACCTTATAAAAAAGAAAGACAATAGCAATCACTTGATAGCCTGTCTCAAAGATAATTACTCTTGGCATCTTGGTATCCTTCTAGATTTTTATAGTGTTGTTTAGTTTCTCAGTATCATAAAAGATACTTGTAATACTAAATTTATGCAGTGGTTAATGTGCAGATGTATACACAGTAATAACTTGCTGGTAAATATATTCTTTTTAGTAACAATAACCCAAATTATATATACATTAGGATAGGAATCATTGTTGGCTTTAGCTTTTTAGTGAATTTGAGTCATATAGAAAATATAATTTTATAGTTTAGATCACAGTGTTTATATTTACCACTAGAAGTTTTTTTCCCACTTGCTGTATTATCTGGAGATTTATTTTATACTTTTACTGTTACAATGTTACATAAAATATATGTATACTATTCTGAGTTCACACAAGGTAACTGGATAAAATTGACAAATTTTCTCAGATCACCTCGAACAGGAGTAAGCTGATCCACCCCCAGGTGGCCTGTGTTGTGCTGCACTAGTGCTTTCAAATCAGAAAAAGACTTATATGCTTGGATTTAATTTTTTTCTTTTAATATTAATATTAGTATAGCAATTAATATTTGTGGCTGCTTTACCATTATGTTTCCTAGAGTGTTTCAAGGGAAAGAGGTTTTAGAATTTATATTTTGAAATTTCTCTTGAAAAGTTTGGAGGACTTTATGTACATTACTTCTGCTGTGCTTTTCCAGATTAGCAGTTTACTTCTGCGTTCTGTGGACGTCACCCGGGTCCCAGAGTGGTTCGTGCACAACTGCAGGAGCCTTTGCTGTGCTGACATCCCTGCGTCAGCTCTCCTGTTCCTGTGTCAGGGGACGCTCGCAATGCTGGACTGGCAGAATGGCAGCATGGGCCCCAGTGGGGAGGCCCTGCTCTTGGATACTGTGCATGTTTTGTTCACTTTGAGTTCACAGTGAGTTGTGACTTTGCTGTCTTATATTTTATTTTGTAAAACATTTAAAAGATGCCTGAGCCACCATACTTAGTAATTCAATGAAAAGTGATTAGGATAAATCCTAATTAGAAGTGATGTATGTGTAAGGTACAAAAGGATTGTGAAAGAGAATATAGATTGAAGGGGGAGAGAAAGTTATAGAAGTTGTTGGTGTAAGTTAACCTGTAATGAACACTTCTAAAATTAATTTTACCTATTAGTGTCTATGGTAGAATTTTTAAAGCTGTGAAAACTTGAGGTGACGTATGTAGCTCAGTGGTCAAGCACACTTGATTCAATCCATAGCACCCAAACCTAACATGTAAAAAGCTAAAAATTTCTATATTGGCATCCAGCCGTGGTGGCACATACCTATAATTCCAGCACTTGGGAGGCTGAGGCAGATTACTGTGAATTCAAGGCCATTTTGAGCAACATAATAAGACCTTGTCCCTCCAATTTTTTTTCTATATGTATAGTAGAATTGATGATAATGAGGACAACCAGTGTAGTTAAAAAACCTACAGTGTTCTAAAAGAATTTTTAACATTTTGGAGCTATACTTTATATACTGTCCATTTTATATGTTTAAAATGTATGATTCAGATTTTTGTATTTTTAATAGATTCATAGAGTTCCTTAAAAATTGTCATAATCAACTTGCTGGGTATTTTTATAATTCTAAAAGATAGAAATTTCCCTCTGTTTTCTTCAACCCTTGGGCCTCAGTATGTTTAAAAATACTTGTAAAGAACCATTGTCATGATGAAGATGGTGAATATTTCATTCCTCTCCACCAAATTTCCCTGTGTACAAAGTGAAAAAATTATTACAAATTTGAGGCCTATTTTGGCTTTGTTGTAATTTTTTGTTGTAAATTTAATAATAATTGAGTTTTTGTTCATTCTTTGCCTTTAATATTTCTAATGTCTGATTATGAAGTGAAATTAATTTCTTTTTATAGTTGGTTTATAACAATATGGCTCCTGGTTCATTTTTCTTTAGGATTAACGAATCAACACTGGAAATGTTTCTGTCTAGAATCTTGGCACTGTGGACAAATTCAGCCATACTTATCCTTGAGTCAAGTTCCCCAAGCCTGAAGGACAGTCTGAATGGGAATTCAAGCATAGCAGAGAGACTTTTGGAATATATCTATACCCACTGGGAACATCCACTGGATGCTCTCAGACACCAAACCAAAATCATATTCAGAAATCTTCTCCAAATGCACCTGCTCACTATGGAAGGGGCGGACTTGGTCACTGATCCTTTCATTTTGGAATTGACTAAGGTTCTTTTGCGATTGGAATGGCATATTAAAGGAAAGTACACATGCCTTGGCTGTTTGGTAGAATGCATAGGAATTGAACATATTTTGGCAATAGATAATACTATTCCATCGCAAATCTTAGAGGTGATGGGTGACCAGTCATTGGTACCTTATGCAAGTGACCTCTTAGAAACCATGTTTAAAAGTCACAAGAATCATTTGAAATCCCAGACTGCTGAGAGCACTTGGATTGACCAATGGCATGAGACTTGGGTTTCTCCTCTTCTTTATATACTGTGTGAAGGCAACTTGGATCAAAAATCTTATGTGATTGATTATTACTTGCCAAAATTATTGAATTACAGCCCTGAAAGCTTAACATACATGGTAAACATTCTTCAGACTTCTATTGATGCTAAAACTGGTAAGAAAAATTTTTATTTTAGTAATTTCTAGGTATGATGCTTAAATGTAGGCACCTAGGCAGCTATTAAGCATAGTCAAATTTAAATATTACCATGTCTTTAAATGGTAAAGGAAGATATTAATGATAGCTCTTTCTTTTTCTGTTTTTCTTTTTTTGAGACAGAGTCTCACTATGCAGTTCAGGCTGCCTTGAACTCACAGTGATCCTCCTGCCTCAGCCACCCAAATAGTGGGATTACAGTTGTGCATTACCATGCCCAGCAGCTATTTCAGGATGGCTTTTTTTTTTTTTTTTTTTTTGGTACTGGGGATCAAACTCATGACCTCACACTTGCCAGGCAGGTGCTTAAGCCACTGAGCTAAATCCCCAGCCCAAAGAGGCTATATTCCATATTGAAACAAATGTCCCTGTATGTAGCTGAATAGAGTTTTTTTGGCTGAAGTAATTTTTGCAATTCAAGGAGTGATTCCAATTAAGGAAACCAGCTAACCTTTATTCCAAGGCTATGATTCATTTTACCAGTTCCTAATTTATTTTATTGCCAGACTGGAGTAAAAGTGTATTTACTTTGCATAATTTACTTATTCAAGTGATTGAGGCAGCAATTAAAAAATTGTTTAAGGCAAAGTTAAAGACTAGTACATCGACAGTAGCAATTTTTATCTCTGGAGAAGAGATAAAACCTAAAGAAACAGTTATCTGTTGCCATTTAGAATTAGAGGTTAACATTCCATTGAAATTCAGTACCCTGAAGGAATCACTGGATGAAAGCATAACAGTAATTCATGTGGTAAATGATCATTCTTACCCATTAAGTAAATTTTCAAATTATACTGTTTAACAGTGCAAGGATGTGGCATCCTTCACTGCAATTTAAGAAATATTTTCAACTTAAATGACTAAAAAATATTTATTACATCAGCAAGTAACCATAAGGTGATAGAAAAATGTGATCTCTCTATACAAAAAAGACTTTTTTTTTTTTTTTTTAGATGGAATCTTGCTATGTTGCCTAGGCTGGCCTCGAACTTTGGGGCTCAAGTGACCCTGCTGCCTGAGCCACATGAGTAACTGGGACTGTAGACATGGGCCACAGTATCCAGCTTCCATTATTTGTAACCTTAATCAACAGTTGTTTTTGCCTTTTTGAGAAACCATCTAAGTTTTAGGATTCTTTCTGAAGAAAAATTGTCTTTTTGTATCAAGGTGTGCCATGAGCCAGAGCCTTCTGCCTCGTTAGTGATGGCTGATATCCTACCCTGGAAACCAGCATTTCTTTGTGGTCCTACTTTATCTTCTTTACTAGTGAGAATAGTAGCTCCACAGTATAAGAGGATCAATGTTTATTTTTAGAAAAATAATGGTCTTTAGTGACTGAAGTATTTTTCTTATTCTTGCCAGAAAGTCATTTTCGCTAGTATATTTTTATTTTTACTATTTCACTTGATTTTTTTACCCTGATTTATTTCTTAGTTCACTTTCTAAGTGTTAAGGAAAAAGTAAACATTACTAGCAAATAAGTTGTGATTTCTTTATGTTAACACTATATGTTAACATATAGTTAACATATTTATGTTTGCTTAAAATTATTGATAGGAAAACAGTTTGAAATAATGGTTATTTTAGGGTAGGAATTTTAGATCATGTTGGACATAGCTTAAAATTTTTGTTTTTTCCTAAAATATGATGTTAATTGGAAACGTGAACATGGGCACTGACAGTTGTAATAATTGTATAACTCAGTAATGGTTTTTATATTTGTGCTTTTGAGATAAGAGCCGTCTTCTCCATCCTCAGGGTCCTGTAGTAGTAGAGGGGCTCTGGGAGCTTTGATGGCATGTCTGCGAGCAGCCAGAGCTCATGGACATCTGCAGTCTGCTACCGATGCCTGGGAGAACCTTGTGTCCAGTGCAAGGATAAAGCAAGGCTTAATTCATCAGCACTGCCAAGTAAGGAATAGAGTGGCTGGGTATTTGTACATCACAGCAGTCTGTAATTTGTTCATTCATTTAATGGTTCAAAATAAGAGGCCCTTACTTGTGCCTAGTGCTGTTTTGGGAAATAAGTCCTTAGCGAGACCAAACAGGAAAATAAAAAGTATCATTCTTATGCTGAGGTTTCTTAATGCTTATTGAAGGAATGAGCACATTTGTGTAAAGCCTGGGAAAACTGTGAGAAGAAAACACAGGTGGCAAAGTGCCATTATGCATAAGGCCTTCCCTTGGAGGCTCAGAAGAAGCTGGGCAGAGTAGGTGGAAGTTGATTAGGATTGGGGAGTGTTGGAGTAGGACAGACATACAAGGTCTGGACAATGATTAAGGCCATTTGCTGACAGAAAGAAGGGTTTGATATATTATATATATATTGCTGCAAGGCTAGGCTGATGGCTTTTGGTTCTCAGTCATCAATTGAAATAAACCATTCAAATGGAGCCTCTCTGTCTTTGGCAAGAAAGTCACATCTGTGATAACAGTGATGAGTTTACAGAGTAAGGACAAAAACTAACCAGGAGATCAGTTGGAAGTGCATGGCAGTCACATGCAGAGTGAGATGAGGGGCCCCAGGATAATGTGTCACTGAGGAAAAGAGAATTACCATAGAATATGACCTCAGATTGTTTTGTAAAGCACTGGATTATACATGTAATAAAAATAACTTTAATGGAAATAACTACCAGACCTTTGGGATTGGAAAACTTTTCTCAAGTGCACAAGGATAAGCTAAAACTTACTTTTTTCCCTTTGGTAGTCTGTGTAAATAGACATTTCAGTTGGTTAAGGCTTTGCTTATTTAATTGGGAAATGAATGTTTTATTGCTTGATGTATTTTAGGTACGGATAGATACATTAGGCTTGCTTTGTGAAAGCAGTCGAAGCACAGAAATTGTTTCTGCAGAAGAAATGCAGTGGATTCAGTTCTTCATCACATACAATCTTAATAGCCAGTCTCCAGGAGTGCGGCAGCAGATCTGTTCTCTTCTCAAAAAGGTAGAGTTTTACATCAGAGAGTATTGGAAAATGGTGAACTTTGTTCTGGAAATCATTTTGAAAAAGAGCTCAGGTTCTGGGAAAGGGTGGGAATGATCATGAATTGAGCAATCACGTCTCTTCATGGCCCTCCTGTGACCTGCTCAATGATTTCATAAAGCTTGTATTTGAGGTTAAAATCCAGAGTAAAAAGTTCTTTCATTTTGGTCTAGCAAAATCAACTTTGAGCTTTTTTTTTTTTTTGGAAAGAAAATACACTAGCACTGGAATGAAAGATGGTTTTAAGAAAACTTTGATAGTAGGAAGAAGGATGTAAAATGATTACTTTTGAATTAGTCACAACACATTTCTGAGGTGAATAATTGGTACAAAAATGAGTATATCATCTTTAGGTTCAGGCCAATTTAAAGGAAATGAGAGTTTAATGACCATATTCTAGTTGCAGTAATACTTGTTGGTTTTAAAAATATAAATGTCAATTTTCTGCCATAAAATTAACATAACAGATTTTAAGAGTCAGTATTCTCTTTGCCTTAAAATTCCCCTTTCATGGTGGCATTTCAGTTCAATATGTGTCTTACCTAAGCTTTGTTTTTGTCTCAAAAGTTATTTTGTAGGATACAAGAAAGTTCTCAGGTACTTTATAAATTGGAGCAAGGTAAATCCAAACATGGACCAGAGAATGGGTTAACCAAAGAGCAACCTTCTGTTTCTTTACAGCAATATAAGGTAGGAGAAAAAGTTCTAGACATACAGAGCCTTATCAAACCTAAAACAATTATGAATATGCACATGAATATTCATTAGAGGTAAATAGATGGAAGTTTCTTGGTGAACTGTGTTTTTGTGCTATTTATCTTCAGGCCTGGTTCCTGGGGATTTGGTATCCACTCCTGGGAACTTTTGTAGAATAATATTAATGGGCTGACCTCATAACTTACAGCTTGTAATTGGCCACATGCATTTAAGTCCTTTAAAAAACAGGTAGGTCACGGCTCCCTAGGGTAAAAGATTGCTGTGGCTGGGCCTATATCCCATTTAGATTCACATGATTTACAATGTCTTGATGTTAGTGACTGTTGGTTCCACAGTCAAGCCATGGAGTGGCTTTGGGTCCTTTTGCTGTGACCCATAAGGAGTTGGGCTGAATTCAAGCGCTGTGTTAGTAGGGTAGATGAAGCTGCAGATACAGCGGCTCCCATCTGGACCAAGAGGTAGTTTGACAATCCTGTTTCTTTTCAGAAGAACAAATGAACTTTTCACTGGTTTCTTACTCCTAGCCTTTCAGAAGCAGAACCTTATTTTCTTCTGAGACCCAGGTGGAAGACAGTTCAAGGAAACAGAAATAATAAATTAATAAGACTTTTTGAACTACGAAATACTCAGTACCTACTCTAAACATTAGTATGGTTGGTCTTGATTTTCAGTTTTTGTATTTAAAAGGTAGAAACTTTTTTGGGGGGCGGGGGGACTACTGGGGATTAACACAAGGCCTTCACACCAACCTACATCCCTAGCCCTGTAGTTTTGAGGATGAAGTGAGGAAGCTCCTTGTAAACTTTAAGTCATTCTAAAAAGCTTCACTGAGGGCCATTAAAAATGACTTAGTGTGTATATTAAGCCTGTGCTGCTGTGTTAATGTGACAGTTCTTTCTTAACCTCTCTTAGGTGAGTGCCAGATTTTTAAAAACATGTCTTTTGTTTCTTTTGCAAAGGAGGTATAATGATGTTCATGAAATCTTAAGTACATAGAAACACAAACTATTTTGTGGATGGAGACTCTAAATTTTCATGTATGTGTTTTTTTTTTTAAGATTATGCTTATGGATGTGCATTTTCAAATATTAGTCCCCTGAGATTTAATGTGCGTGAGCCTTGTATTATGATCTTTTTTCCCAACTGGTGGTTACCTGTTGCTTTTGGAGTTTGACCTCAGCGCTGTGTTGTGACCCTCATGATAGTGGGCGCTGTGCATTCTGTGTGGTAGGCATAGTGCAACCAGCAGACTAAATGCTGGAGAAGAAAAAGAGGCGAGTGGTTGAAAAAAATGTCTTCATTCCTAACCAATACTGTATTAGTAATTAGAGTAGAAAGCTGGGGATCTGAAGCTCAGTGGCACAGCACCTGCCTGGCAAGCACACGGTCCTGTATTTGATCCTCAGTGCCCACTTAAAAAAAATTAGAATAGTTTAAAATTTAAATTTATAAAATGCTGTATATCTGTGTTCTCATTTAATCTTTAATAAAAGTGCTGTGGGATAAGCATTATTATTCCTGCTTAACAAGTGAGAACACTGAAGCTTAGTAAAGTTAATAACCTGCTCAAGGTTACTCATCTTGGAGGTGGTAGAACCAGGATCCAAATCCACAACTGCTTGTCACTCTAAAATCTCAGTATTTTTTTTTTTTTTAATGGAAGTCTCATTGGGAACTGTTAGAAATGTCTATGGCATATGTTGAACTATTGGATGTATAAGGTGCTGTCCTCAGTGGTAGGAGCCTAATGTATATATGTGATCTCTGTCTCTGTTGTGGTGACAGCCTGATATGTAAAATGAAGAACTATGTCTCAAAATATAAATGATGGTATAATTAGGGTACTTCCTGAAGGATGAGTTTCTTGTAGTTTAGTGTGAAAGATATTTTACTTAAGACTAGTTAGAGATAACTTTTAGTAAGCATCCTGTTCCTTTAAAACCCAATAGAATCAATAAACTCAAAGTTTAAATGCTCAAGGGTGCATGCCCAGCAGCAAACTAAACACAGCTGTCTTGTATTTATTTACTTATTTTTTTTTTTTGATACAGGATCTTACTTTATGGTGCAGGTTGACCTTGAACTCACTGTAGTCCAAGCTGGGCTTGAATTCATGGTGCTCCTTCTGCCTCTGCATCCCAAGTGCTACTGCACCTGACTGGTCTTACATTTTTGACTGTCTAGTGTCTGGGGATTAGAGCTGCCTATGTGCTGCTCAAGGCAGAGCGGTAACAGGATCCTTGAGAATCACAACTGTTCTTTATGGTTTTTCTGTTTATCTTACATAGGAGTTAATCATTTTCTTTTAATTACAGGAAGAATACTTTATCTTGGAAAAAGTATTTCCCATTTTGTATTTTTGTAATTGAATTTTATTGAAAGTTTTTGTTTTCATTTGTATAAACAGAATGATAGAATAGAGGTCTCAGAGGAGCATAGAAGACAAAGGAGTAGCTGGATCTTTGTATGAATTTTGTCATAGTCAAACTTAGCAAGTCATTTATATTGGACATTTCTTTTTTTTTTTTTTATTGGTACCGGGGATCAAAGTCACGACTGTGTGCTTGCAAGGCAGGTGCTTATGCTGCTGAGCTAAATCCCCAGCCCTTATATTGGATATTTCTTTGTTCATTTTAAAACATTAAAAAGAATTTATTCCTTTGATTTCTGAATGCCTTTGGTTAGGAAAACCAGCATCATCTAGCTCTGGGACAAATCAGATGCAGATTATATGTTGTTTTCCTAAAATGTGGGTTTTCTTTTTCTTGTTGTGTAAGGTATAATAGAAATTTTACTTCTTGCTAACTCTGCAAAGTTAGGGTCCATTAAAGTTGTGATATACTGTTTATAGTCAAGGGTCTTGTGTTGATCCATTTGTGTTGCTATGACAAAAAACCTGAGGCTGGATATTTCAGAAAGAAAACAGGTTTATGGAGAAAAGGGATGACTGTAAATTTCCAACAGCACTGTACAAATATCTTGGCAAGGACCCCCTAGTTGTGTCACAACATGGAAGAAAAGAGGATGCAGGTAGAAGGAGCACATGAGTGGGTATAGAAGCAAGATAGCATTCTAAAAAGTGGGACTAGTATTATGGCAACTCATTTTTGTATGAACTTACTAGTTTTACAAGACCAGACTCCCAGGGGGCAACATTAATTCGCTCATGAGAGTGGAATCCTCTGACCAAATCACCTTCTGCTAGGCCCTGTGAAAGGTCCCATCATCTCAACCCTGCCACACTGTGCATCAAGCTTGAAGCACATGAAGCCTAAGGACTCATACTGTAACACTGCCAAGATGAATTATCATGTGTAATAACCAGTATTGTTTAAAAAAATCTTACTCTCAATTTACAGTGAATGAAAACTCCTACTCTTGGGTGTGATGCTCTGGGAATAACTTGTTTTACTGTAAATTTTTTTTAGAGTTTCATGTCATCCATTTGCAGCAGTCTTTTTGAGGCACTGTTTCCTGGATCTTCCTACTCAACTAGATTTTCAGCTTTAACCATCTTAGGATCAATAGCTGAAGTTTTTCCTTCGTTAGAAGGTAAGTTTTCAGTAACATTTGGAGGAAGCATTCTTTTTTTCCTCTCAAAGCATGTGCACATGCAGTATTTGGCTTTACTTGAAGTTTCAGTTTTACAGTCTTTTCTTTATGCTCTCTTCTTAGCATGTTGTCCTTATTTTATGTAGTTTAATTTGCCAGTAAAGGAAATGAGGGAGAGAAACTGTCTCATTGTTTGCCAACTCAGAACTATAATTTTTATGGGTTATACTTGTAGGAAGAGTTGCTGCACTTTATCTTATTTTGTTTTTCACTGTTTTAAGAAAGGACTTAATTTGTTCTTTAAGTGTTAACAATAAAAATAATAATATCTCATATTTAATATTCCTCAGTGAGTATTTGTGGTTAAGATGTGGTTTCCCTTATGTACTATCTGTTTCATAAGCTTCAGTTTGGTTTCAGAAAGACATCATGAGGATGTCATTTCCAGGCATCCTGTCTTAATGATATTCTGATTTTCCTTCTTTGAGGTACTTGAAAGGATAGACATTTAATTTCTTCTTTGAATCATTTTTTCCCCCTTTCTGGCAAGAAATGATTCTTTTTGTGTGCATACATGACTGTGTGTATAACTTAGTGTGGTTTTCTCGCTTGTACCCTGTTTTTCTTGACATTGTCAAGCAAGAACATATTTAGCTAAGCTGCTCTTTACCAGGAGCGACTGCAGGTCCAGAGAGCTTTACAGAATAGCTGTACTCTTTTATTTTCTAGTATTAGTCAAAGTAAAATTTTTTTATGAAAAAGGAAGGATTAGTTGCTGTTAATACATGCTTGCTTCATTTGAGGAAAATCCTTTTCTTCAAGTTTTTAGTTTGGGAAAATTTAATCCACTAGCAAAGTTTCAAGAATAACGCAGTGAACAGCCAAGTACCCTCTACATAGATTTATCTATTAATATCCTGCCATATTTGCTTTATCTCTGATTTATTACTGATTTTATAACTGCCACACAAAAATCAAATTCACTAATGTTATATAGTGCTGTTATCTAATATCTGATCCGTATATGCCAATTTTGACACTTGTCCTAATAAATGATCTATTATTATAGGAAAAAGAAACTTCCCACAATCCAGAAATGGATCTTAGATCACACATTACATTTTGGTGTTATGCTTCTTTTTAGCTTCCTTTAATCTGGGACTTTACTTCATTGCATTAGCATTTTGGAGGAATGTGTCTCAGTTGAGGATTGTTTCTTTGACAGGAACATTGCCAGTGTTCTTAGGCTGGCATACCAGGAGGTACATTATTGACCTGTTCCATTATTCACTACGATGCACTTTTTTTTCCTTACTGGAGATTGAACCCTTTGTCTTCACACTGAACTATTCCATCTAGATGATAAATTCAATCTCCCTTTTTAAGATGGGGTGGTAGGCTTTAACATGGCCTCCAAAAGACGTTTGAAAAATTCTCAGAACTTACGAACATGAACCTTGTATTGGAAAAGGGTCTTTACAGATACAGTCAAGTTAAGGAATACTGAGATGGGATAATCCTGATTATCTGGATGGGCCACAAATTGTCATCAAATGTATCCACATAAGAGAGAGGCAGAGACAGACTTGATGTCCAGAAGTGAGGGATTGTGACAGTGGAGGTCTGCAGTGTAGTGATACAGCTACAGTTTATGGGATACCAGCAGCCAGCAGGTTCTGCAAGAGGCTCCTTTAGAATCCTAATTTTAGGCTTTAGATTTCCTAGACACCTTAATTTTAGATTTTTGGCTTTTAGAATTGTGAGAGAATAGATTTGTGTGTTTGTATGTATATGTGTGGCTTTTAAATTACCAAATTTTTGGTGATTGGTTACAGGATTCATAGACAATGAATCCAGGGCGAATTTCAGTGGTACAACAGTTGGACTTAAGTTTTTAATCTGAGCGTGACAGATTATTCATTTAACGAAAACATTTTTGCACTTTTAATGAATTTATAGTTACTCAAGTGTACAGGGAAAAAACCATTAGGCTTAAGTAGATGGTTCTTTTTTAGTCAGGAGAGGAATTTAATATATTATAATCTATATACATTGAAAGTGAAAAACCTGAGTTGTCTTAATGAATGAGTCACTTATAATTGGGCTATGACTGTATCATAGTAATTATATTAATCAACTGGCAGGCAGTACAAACATAGCAGCCATATTGTACCCATTAATTTTATTTATTTATTTATTTATTTGTATTTTATTTTATAATTAAATTTATTGGTACAATTTAAATATGCATAATGATCACATTCATTATAAGGAATTTGTACCTCTACACAATATATCTTAGTTCCTCTCTTTTTCCCATTTTCCTCCCTTCTTTTTAACCCTTCATCCCCTTCTTATTTACAAAGCTTTGTTTCCATTTTATCCCTTTTTTCCTGATTTTTTTTTTTCTTTTCCCTTCACCCACCCCCAGTCCCAATACTCATTAATTTTAAAGGAAACTAAGGAGCTTGAAATACAGGATGGAAAATTTATCCTTTATTTTCATTGAAATAATTTTAATGTGAGGATTTGATGTTCTTTTATATTTGGTTATAGTCAAAATGTTCTTTGCTTTTCCTAAAGTGTATCCCAGACAAAAAAAGAAGCCACGTGCATCTTTCTTAGGATTAGATGTCACAGTATTCACTGTGAAACCAGGATCCCACAATTAAAAAGGTTTGTTCAGCAAATATTAATTTAGTGTTTATTGTATATCATGTAGCCATTGATAATATACAAAACAGAGTCCTTCCTCTTTTGGGACTTAAGTTTTAGTGAAGGAAAACAGTATGGAGCAAGTAACACATAGAACTTCAGATGGAGATAAGTTCTAGGAAAAAAAATATTTCAAGAAGATGAGGGAAGCTTCAAAAGGAAAGAGAAACTGGGATGGGGAATGGAGTAAAGACGAAAGGTAAAAGCAAAAAAAGAAGACAAGAAAAAGAAAAGAAAAAGAAAAACTATATAACAGTTAAGATGGTTATACTATCAATTTCTCTTAGTTCATTGAAAAGAAAGATTTGAGCTAATATTGTTTGAGCAGTTAAGTGCCGGTATCTTGCTCTGAGTAACTAATTTAAAGATTAACAGTACGCAACCTATTAACCATTGTTGCCCTCTAATTATCTTGTTTGGAAAAAATTTTTTTCTCTTTAAAATTAAAAAAAGCAAGGAAAAGAAAAGCAGACAAGGGGAAGATAGATGTGAAGTCCCTAGGAGGATGGGGAGTGCTAGCTTGTCATCCAGTGGTGTCAGAGAGGCTTCATATTTGAGTAAAACTCTTATTGAATGAGTTAAAGAAGAAATCACGAAGTTAGAAAACAAAATGGATTAAAGGAAAAGCACAACATAGCAAAACTTTTGGGATATAGTCAAAACAATGCTTTAAATTCTTAGGTTAAAACATAAAAGTTTCAAATCAATAACTTTATACCTCAAGATGAGCTAGAAAAAGGAAGGAAATATAAAGATTAGAACAAAGATAAATGGAATAGAGAATAGAAAAACAATACAGTGAATCAGTGAAACCAGAAAGTTTTCTAAAGATAAAGAAAAGTGATATTAAAAGTAGGCTAAGGAAAATGAAACATGGTACAAATAGCTATAATTAAAAGTAGAAACATTTGTACTAAATAAAAAGCATTATAAGACAATATAATGAATAATTATATGCCAACAAATTAGATAATAATATGAGCAAGTTACTAGAAACATGAAAATTACCACCTCAAAAATTTGAGCAAACTTTTAACAATCAGTAATCAGAAGCTTCCTAACAAAGAAAAATGTGGATGAGTGGCTTCCCTCATTGAATTTTACCAAGCATTTAAAGAAGAATTAACACCAGTCTTTTCTCATTCTTTCAGAGCATTGGTAAGGAGAGAACACCTAGTTTACTCTGCGAGGCTGAACCTCGATAGAGACAGTATAACAAAGGTATAGACAAATAGCCCTTACATCAGAAATTCTCAACAAAATAGTAGGAAACCATATCCAACAGCACATTAAAAATATTGTATACTATGACCAAGTGTAATTCACCCCAGGAATGCAAACTTGGGTCAACATAAAAATGACAGGATAGCAAACGTGAGGTCCTGAGTTTGATTCCTGGTACACAAAAAATAAAGATAAAACACACACACAAGATAGGTAACTGTCCTAATCTCTGTTAGTTCATCAAAAAGAAGTTTGTGCTTTCATTGTTTGATTGATCATTTATTTTTATGCGTAAGTCTTATAACCTGAACAACCACTTCTAAGATAACAATATATATTACCTAGTGTTAATTTCCTACTCTTGTTCTTTGAAATTCTGTATCGTTTCTATCCTTTTTTCTGTTTTGCTTTTTAAAATTAAAAAAAAAGACAGAATATGTCATCATATTTGTTCTGTGTCAGTTCAGCTAAGATACTTGGATTCTAGGTCAAGAAGTTTATAAAGATATTTTTAAAAGATATGTTCCTAAATGTACTTTTTAAATTTTTAAACCTTAGGTACCTTACATATAAAATCTTTTGAAAGAGAGTGAAACGGCTTTACATTTTTAAAAAGTATTTCCCATTCAGAAAATTATAACACTTTTTTGTCATCTGAAGAAATAAATTAGTACAAAGCAATTTTGTGCTATTGTGGGTAAAGTATGAAGTACAAATTTTGTATTTTCTGTAAGTTTAGCTAGATAACTGCAGAAGACTGATTTTCTTTTTCTTTAATTCATTTTTAAGTCTTATTTTCATTTTTTGTTTTAGGTGGCGTCCAAGTGGTTTATCAGCTGAGTCATGATATTGATGCTGTTCGTTTTCAAACACTAATAGAATGTTTCACCAGCACCTTTGAAGAAGTGAAAACCTTAGCATTTGATCTGCTCATGAAGTTATCAGTAACAGCTATACAATTTCAGGTACTTGGACTTTTCCTATGTAAATGTAATATACATAGGTAAACTTTCTATTTTAACATATATGAATAAAGTACCTGAGGATTATCTAGGCTCTTTGCACCTGCCTTTTTGGGCCTTTTAACTATTTCTTTTGGTTAGTAATGCATCTGTACTGGTGTAGTATGGTGGGAAAGGAAGAAATACCATGAAAGTTCAAATCAGTGAGCTGTGCTTTTTATAGCTTTGATAAAAAGGGAGGTGTAGGAGGGAGTAGATCTTATTGTTTACCGTATTATTAGTAGATTGCAGTGAACTGTGGTCTCCCCAGTTCCTTTGGGCATGTAATATTTTATCAAAACACATCACTTACAGTAATTTTGAGATTTTAGAGATATTTTTCCTGCTTATTATTATTAGACTGGGAACCTGAGTGTAAATGAGGTTAAGAACATGTTTCTGGTCTTACTGTGAGCAGTAGCTAAACTGATACTGAAACTCAAGAATATATGAGTTGACAACAGTTGTCAGGTGCTCTACCCAGCTCCTCCCCTGGAACCTGCTTTCTTTCCAACATCTTACTTTTCCCACTTTGGGGTAGGAACCAAAGGTGGGCTCAGGAATTGAAGTCACAGAATGGGTTGAGTCTGCAGGGAACCTTCTATCCAGGCTTTCAGCCCTGTCCTTCAGGTTTATTCTAGGGGTTTGGTGTTAGCAGCAGAGTAGTGTGGCTCCAGAGATTTCTATTGCTTTCTATTGTTTGAGCTCTTCAGAGGTCAAGGGTACTTGCAGGTGTTGAGGTATGGTCTGGGTGCCAGCTGTTTGTGTGTATTTAAGCATGACTGCTTTCAGGCACTGTCTAATTCTGTAGGAGAACATGCCAGAGAAGAAACACAGTGTCTTTTTGTGGCTTCTTTGGCTTTGTAAGATCTCAGGGTGTCTTTTTTGATTTGTACTCAGATTGAGAATTGCTCTCTAGGGTCCACTGATGCCTGTGGTCTTCCTGGTGTCCTGTAAGGAGAAGGTTCTTCAATTACTCAGTGTGCCAACTCTTGTACTTTATAGAATTTGAAATAAGAAACTTTCTTGTCCTCAGTTTGCAATACCTACACCTTCACTATTCATCACAGATAGCCTTGTATCACATATATAGCTGTGCCTCATTGCTTGCAAATGTGTTAACAGTATCTGGAATGGAGAAGGTATATTACAGCACATACCTGAAAGACCTGATTCTTACATAAACTGTGAATGGTTCTTATGGGCGTCTGCATCTACAATTTGATAATTTGTTTGATACAGAGATGCTAAACTATAGAATACAGGAAATTTTAGTTCCACACAGTTTGTGCTGTAGGATTTTGGTTGTACAGTTTGTTCTGGCTTGTATATCAGTAAAATAATCATTGGACTAGACATTCAATATTAAAAAACACTTATTATATATTTCTAAAATCTTTCTTTGGGCATGCCTTGTATAAAATGCAATTTTTAAAAAATAAAGTTAACATTCACACATGCTTTGAATGCCTGATTACTGTTAAGTGCCCTATATATAATAACATATTTTTGATAGTATATCTTTCTAATATATGATGTTACCACTCACCTAGTTTACTGCTTTTTTTCTACATATCCTAGGTATTTATATTGTGTTTTAATTGATCTAAGATGGTGCAATAAAAATATTTTAGGCTTTAAGGGTTATTTATTATGTTTCTTACTAATTAGTTAGCCAATTCAAGGATTTACTGTCAGTTACAAAAATGACTTAGTGGCTTAATATGTTCCTTCTAAAATTTGTTTTGAGTTTTGGTTACTATTTTTAAGTTTTTTGGTCATAGAAAATTAACCATATCAAATGATAAAGAATTTAAATTGAAAGAAACTGATATTTGAATCAGTACATTTGTTATCTACTATTTTGAAATTGTAAGGTATTATTTGATATTAGTGTACATATATTCAACTTCAAAATTAAGTTTATAATGACTTTTCTTATGTTAGACAGTTATAGACCAACCCTAGTAGACAGAATACTATTGAGCAACAAAATCTTCATTTTTAGAGTGGTAACACTAGCTTTGCCAACTGTTGAGTGGGGACTGCAATTCATGTCTCGTTGTTTGGCCAGTCCCTTCCCATGACTATGGCAGTGGACTGTGACAGCAAGCAGCCCTTTGTTCTGTCTTTGTTAGGACAGTCTTAGTTACTTTTCTGTACAGGAGGAAAGGTTTATTTAGCTCACGGTTTGTAGAGGTTTCAGTTCATAGTCAGCTGGCTCCAAGGAAGAGTGGCATGGCAGAGGGATATTGCAGAGGAGAAACAGTCCATGGCATAGTAAGCAGAAGGCAGCAAGCAACAGCAGCGAACCTACAAGCCTATGTTTTGGTGTCACCCATCCCCAGGGTGGGGCTTCCATTGTCCACACCCTTAATTGCAGTATTGCACCCCCAATCCATATTCACACACACTAAATCCAGCCACCTCTAAAAAACCTGACAGGATTGCATGAAACTTTGAGGGGGAGGGGAATGGGACATTGAAATACAAGCCATAACAATCAATGCTAGTGAATATTTATATAACTATGAGAGCTCGGATGCTGAATTGCAGAGATGGATCTGGTCACTTTGTTTTCTGCACATATACATACAGTTTCATCTTGTATAGCCCCTCAGTGACTTCGTGTTTGTCGCCATTGAACTAGTTGTTTGGAAAGGAGAAGAGAATAGAAGGGCAGGAGTATGATGCCCAGGTAATATATAAACTACAAGAGAAAAAATACTACTATCTATATAAAGATAACAAAGTTGGTCTGATTGTAGACATTACAAATTTCTATAGGAAAAAGTATGCTGTTGCTGAAGAAAAAAGTACTGTATTTAAAAAATGGCTCTCAATATTGAATTTCCCAGTTAAATTATTCTCAAGGGCTTCATCTCTGAATTGATTAAAAATAATCATTACTGAAATAAAATCTAAAAGTTGGATGTGGTGGTACACTTACAGACACATCCCAGCCATTTGGGAGGCTGTGGCAGGATGATCACAAGTTCACAAGAAGTGTGGGCAACATAGTGAAATCTTGCTTAATTAAATAATTACTAAATTCAGGGAGAAAAGAGATTTATGTTCATATTGAGTTAGAGTTATATGGCAGGCTGTGTTTTTAAATATGTAGTATTCCTGCACATTACAGAAATCTCACTGTGACAGTTGCTGGGACTGTGTGTTCTATTCTAGGATGCTGAGAAACTGCAAGGTTTGTTCCAAGCAGCTCTAGAGCTCAGCACGAGCACAAAACCATATGACTGCGTAACAGCTTCCTACATGCTGAACTTCTTGGTCTGGCAGGATGCTGTGCCGTCATCCCTGTCCACCTACCTAACCCAGAGTGCTGCCCACAGTGATGGGGACAAGCCTGCTGCTGTGGTGGAAAGGAACACACTAATGGGTTTGTATTGAGGAAATGACCTTTTTGCTCCTATTTATCAAAAACCAATCTCCTATTCTCTTACTATTTGTTTGGTATCTAATAGTTAAACATTTATTTTGTTTTTTTTTTTTGAATTTAAGAATTTACAAGCATATAAGAGCATCGTGAGGTTCTTTTACACCAGTAAACAGTTTTCTCAGCAGTAACACTTGCTTCTAAATAAAGGATTTATGTTAAATAAGTGGATACATAAATATACATTAATAAAACACTTTTTTATTTAAAGAGAGGGGAAAAAAGCAAAACCAAAAAGGGTAGAAACAATACAGAATTTAAAAAAAAAAATAGTAAGAAATCACTAGTTGGTACATTACATATTGTCTTCTTGGACATAGTTGTTCAAGTTACAAAATTAAAGCATACAAAGTGGACATTCAAATAGTGAGGTTGCAAACAGTTCTGTTCACCGATCCAACAAAAATAGCAACATGGCTATCAATCCTACACACTTAAATATATATGCAGTTATATCCTTTAGAGCACTTCCTTTTCCTCCTTTAGCTTTTTAAGTCCATTATCTGTTTAGTTATATCATGTTTCAGGTTGCTTATTATCTTACTGATCTGTTTTGTTGTTATTTACTTTTTTAAAATTTTTTTCTTATTTCTTATTTTATTTTATTTATTTATTTTATTTTGAAGGTAGTAAACTACAGCAGAACAAGACAGGACAAAGCCAATTGAGGCAGTGAAATTGGTACAGAACCTAACAGCAGGTTACCGGGATAACAGCAATAGGTACAATAGTATATCTGGTTTTCTTCACAATAGTTGTTCCTTCAATCAGGTAGAGCAATATTGAAGGAAATAGCGAAATTATGAAAACAGAATATTGAATAGAGCAATACCATTGATCAGAGCAGAGCAAAACAGAGATAAAAATATTTGCTTTCCAAGAGATTGCAGAAGAAAATCCCCCTTATTTGCTATATTGCATATAGTCAAACTCACAAGATATACTCAGATCTCTGGCTCTCACTTGCTAGCGTGGAGTGGGGTGTGATGGATGTTTGATTGTTAGCTTGCTTGCTGGTAGGCTCACAGCTGCCCACCAGAGCCACCCTTCAGAGCGGTGAGCTGGCTGCCTGTTTTCCCAGTGCCCCAAGTTCCAACATTGCACGGATCTCAGGAAACACTGATAACAGTTCTCGCCCTGGGGCGGCTGTGGCTTGGGCGGCCACAGCCACTTACCAGAGTGGTGTGCTGACTGCCCAATAAAACACTTTTAAAAGAGGACAACTCTTTTCTGCATCAAAATGAACTTTTTTTTCCCTGCAGAAATTGTGATAAAACTATAGGTAAATTATTTTTGCTACTTTTATATAGCGCTGAGTTCCTTTGTCTATTAGAGTTTATGTCTTGACTACTCACTCCCTTTCCTTTTACACTTCCATGTTGCCAGTTCCCAAACCTAGGGTTTGAGATATTTTAGCTAGTGATTTTCTATAAATATTTGTTAGAGATGTATGTACCTCCTTTTATGTCAGGAAATCTTCATTTTGGAATTACACTGGATGTCAGGACAGATGCAGATTTTTATAGTAAAAGAAGGGTCAGATATAGAAAGTTAGTTGAAAATTATTCTTTCTAACACAGTGTAAAGTCTTGGCAAAGAGAATCAGTAGTTGGAGAAAAGTATAAGCCTGTATGTAGTTCAGATGGGAGTGTGACTATGGATTTGGAGATACAGAGGTGACAGTAGCATAGAGGATGACACTTGGAATTGATTTAGGCCTGGAGTCAGAAGGAGACCTTGGGAAGACAATAGGAAAATGACTGCAACTGGCATGAATTGGGACATGCTTGCTTCACAGAAATGCTTTCAATTCAAAACATTTAGCTGTGAAACACTTCATACATAAAAAGAGTACTTTGATAAATAAGGTTAAATAGCAATAGTAGAAAAACTTCACAAGTTTTGTACACAAAGTGGGTAACACACTCAGCTTAAGAGGTAGAAGAAAGGCTGATAGTAGAATATGTGCTTAGCAGGTACAAAACCCTGGATTGCATCCCCAGCATTAAAAAAGAAAAAATTAATAACCAGTTGTGTGTGTCTGTTGAGAGACTGAGGCAGGAGGATTGCTTAAGTCTAGGAGTTCAAGGCTAGCCAAAGCTGCATAGCAACACTCTGCCTCCAGAACAAAGTGCCTCTATCTTTGAATCCTCTCATTTGTACTATCCTATGCTTTGTATTAACCCTTCATCTTGTTTTTCTTTATAGTTTCAACAACTGCATATGTGATTAAACAATGTATTATTTAGTTTTACATAAGTTTGAGTTTTATCTAAATAGTACTGTATATAATATGCTAGTTTGTAATCTATTCTGTTGATAGGCTTGTTTTTTTTCTAAGTATGAAATGTGAATGTGAGCATTGTCCTACAGATCTGCTAATGCATTGTCTTAAGAGTTTGTGATGACTAAAGAAGAGTTTTGGTGGTCAAAGTGCACCTGTCTTTAGTTTTTTGAGTTAATACTAAATAGGTTTTCACAGTGTACTGCTGCCAACAGCTTACAAGTTGTGTCATAGTTGCAGAATATAAAGTGATAATGTGGGTTCAGTTTGTAGTTTCTATAATTCATTCACATTTCCTTTGTGATGAAATGTGTGTTGATATCCTTTGTTCAGATTTCTGTAATTGTTTGTCTTTCTCCTGTTGATTTTAAGGGGATTTATGCATTCCACATGTTAATGACTTACTGGTTATGCACAATTCTGAAATTTAAAGTATAGCCCTTTCCTTCAGAGGGGTGAGGAGAGGCATCTTCTGTGCTTGACTAACTGGGTATCCCCATGCTAAAGAATTAAATTGGATCTGCTGCCTCATATCACAGATAAAAATTAGCCCAAAAAATGAACTAAAGATCTAAATGGAAAGGGCAGTGCTATAAAACTCTTAGAAGAAAACATGCCTTTCAATCTTCATGCCTTGAGTTAAGCAGGACTGTATTTTCTTAGGTCTGATTCCCAAAGCACAAACAGCAAAACAAAAATATAAATTGAACGATGTGAAAATGTATAGCTTTTATCCAATCAAGAAGATAAAAAGAGAACCTATAGAATGGCACACTTACAGAAGGAATTTTTACAACTTAGTAATAAAAAGACATAACCAGTTAAAAAATAAATACTGAATAGACATTTCTTCAAAGAAGACACACAGAGTAAATGCATGAAAAGTTGCCCAATATTGTGCATCTTCAGGGAAGTGCAAATCAAAATCATACTCATAATGATGAAACACTTCATGCGCAGTAGAATGACTGTAATTAAAAAGAAAACAGAAATATGATTACAGATGTTAATGATAATGTGAAGAAAGTGGAACGTTCATACACTGTAGGGGTGGGGATACATTCAGTCCTAATAGGCTTATACCCAGAGAAAAGGAACATACACCTAAACACAAGCTTGAGCAAGAAAGTTTAGGGCAGTATTGTTCAGAATAGCTGAAAACTAGAAGCTACATACCCATCAGCAGATGAATAAATGAATAAAAATGTGATGTGTCTATTTAATTGACTGTTACTGAACTATGGAAAAAATCAATTATTGACAGATGCTGCAACATTGATACACTTTGAAAATACAGTGGTACCTTGGTTGACCAGTACTTTTGTTTACAAAACAATTTGATTCACAAATAAAAATGTTTGGCAGAATTTTGTTTTTGTTTACAAACTCTGCAGCAGGTGATGAACATGCCTGTGGCCATCTTTTCCACACAAACACAAATGTCATGTTTTCCTAAATCATAGAACAAGTTAAATTCATGAATTGAGGTACCACTGTATTATGCTAAGTAAAAGTATCCAAACACAAAAGAACTTTCACTATATAATTCCATTTATATGGTAGGTCCAGAATAAGCAAATCTGAAGAGAAAATAATCAGATTAGTGTTTTCCTAGGGTGGTAGAAATTCAAGGTGGAGAGTGACTTCTAATAGGTAAATGCTGTTTTATAGGGGTAGTGTTCTAAAATTGTGATGATGTTTGCATGTAGCTCTGAATATACTAGAACTCATTGACTTGTGCACTTTATTTTTTTATTTTATGAAAATAAAATTTTCATGACAAAATAATAGAATAACAATAGTGATTACACTCTTTATTGTTATCTTCATTGTACACTTTAAATGTGTGACTTGTATGGCAAGTTATATCTCACTTTAGCCAAAAATCATCTTTTGACCAAATAACACATCACGTAGGTCTGAAGTTTGATGCTGCAGCTAGAGGACATGCAGGCAGACTGGTTCAGACTGAATGCTGTGGTAGTTAAGGGAAGACACTCAGTTCTTTAACTGTTGTCTTTAAAATGAGTTAATGGCTTGAGAAACTCTCTTTCTGATTCAAAACCTCATGAAATTCATTGGAATTGGGTGTTTTTATGGAAATTTTACTCCCTACAAGTTTGTAAATGTGTTTTACAACTGGTACTATTTCAGCTTACTGTTTGCTTTTTCTAGTTATCAAGTGCTTGATAGAAAATCTTGAGGAAGATGTGTCTCGGGCTGAAAAGTCTCTGCTTCAGGCAGCAGCATCCTTCCCAATGTACGGGCGCGTCCACTGTGTAACAGGAGCTCTGCAGAAGTTACCACTAGAGTAAGAGCACCCCAGCATACTCATGTCTGAGCTTTAATCCCTTACAGGAATGTGTCCTAGGAAAGGAATGTTGTTTTGCCTTAAAAAGAATTGAAAAGTAGTTTTAAGATCTTATGATTTATTCGTATGTCTCAAATATTTCATATTTTGCACCATTGTAAAACAAATTCTTTCAAGTATTCCTTTGCATGTAGTGTAAGTGTCCCTAACCTCCTTACTACAGCAGCCTGCAGCTGGTGAGCGAGTGGACACCTGTGGTGGAGAAGCTCCTATTGATGTCCTATAGGATTTCTGCTGTGGTGGCTCCTGTCATTCAGAGTTCCTCCCCCGAGGGCCTCATCCCCATGGACACAGACTCAGGTCGGCAGACAAAGAAGCCTGCGGTGCTATTTTTGATTATCTCTGTCTCTCATTTCTTTGGAGCTAAATTGAAGGAAAAACAGAATTATATTTTGTGATATTTTTGCCCTTTTGGTGTTGTTTTTAACTATTAAAAAGTAGCCAGTTAAGAATAAAGAGTTTTAATTGTTTATTTCCCAAAAAAAGGTAGCTAAAAAAATTGACCAGAGAACCAGGTGATGAACAAGGTACTATTCTTCCCAGGGTAAATTGGGTTTTATGGTAGTAGTAATTCAGAGTGTAGCTGAGCAGGAGGCTGCTGTGACTTTGAGGGAAGGCAGTATAAATTAGCGAGGTGGTGCACTATTAGAACTTCCTAGGAGTCTGTAGTGGACAAAGGTCATTTGAAATGCCAAAATGTTTAATGAAAGAAAAATAAAATGAGAAGAGATCCTTCCCTTGTCCCAAATTGAGCTCATGAATCGTTTTCTTCTAACCCCTGTTCTTTGCACTAAGGATCTTCTGATGTACTGTCATTTCTCTCCTTTAGAGTCAGCAAGCCGCTTACAAGTGATTCTCAATGAGATTCAACCACGAGATACTAATGATTATTTCAACCAAGCCAAAATCCTGAAAGAATGTGATAGCTTTGATTTGGAGGACTTGAATACCAGTGTGTCAAATATTGATACTTTTGCAGATATCAAAGGTAACATGTATAGAATTAATACTATAACCTTTTTTTCCAGGGATGAGTCTAGAACTCAGGGGCTTGCATATGCTAGGCCAACACTCTACTATTTAGCTATATCCCTAGTCCCAAGTGTTTAAATATCGGTAAAATACATAGAATGACCTTTCACGTAATAAATGAGAAGCTGCAGATCTGTACAAAATATTCTAGAAAATAAAGTTTTTTATTTTTATATATTTGATTTTGGGAATGACTTGGTTTTAGGAATGAATTTATAATAAGGCTTTAACTAGATGATGTAGGCCCCAGTTCACCACATAAGATGTTACAACAAAAAGCAAAAGCCTTTTGAGAGCTAAACATGCATTGACAGCCATGATTCAAGATTTGAATAGTAACTGTCTCTTGCTGTGGTGTGGCTCTTTTTTTTTTTTGTATCAGGAATTGAACTCAGGACCTTGTACTTGCCAGGCAGGTGCTGTGCCACTGAGCTATACCCCCAGCCCATGGATCATTTTGATCTCTGTGGCCACTCCTAAAGTCAGGCAACCTTTTAAAGGGAGCAAACTTTGTCATTCAGCAAAAGATGAGCGACTTTGTTGAACCCAGTCTCCAGAATTTATATCCTTAATCCTGTTTTATCATTAGCTGTTATTTTTGAATTTTCTACAGTAATGTAAAAAAGCACAACCAAAAGCAGGAATATTTTAGTGATTATATATTCTATGTTCTCCACTAGATGGGGATATTGTCCTGCAAAAAATTGTCTTTGCAATTATTTTTTTTTAAATTATAAAAAAACCATAAAAATATGTGTTTATTAAAATAGAGTCAAACAACATACAAGTAATTATATGTTGAAAACAAAGTTGTCCTCTACTTCTTTCCCTAATTCCATTGTTTCCCTCTTAGGGTGTGTTCCTTTATACTTACCCTGTGTTATGTATTTATGCATAAGAATGTTTATCCTTTTAGTTTAGTGGGCTTTTTAAAAAAATTGGGTCACAGGGGCCAAGGATATAGCTCAGCCACACAGTGCCTGCCTAGCAAGTGCAAGGTACTGAGTTCAATTCCAGGTACCAAAAGAAAAAAAAAAATTGGGTTAGTGCAAATATTATTTCATTAATATTTTTAAATTGAATAGTTTGTTTTGCATTTTTTATGTCAGTACTAAACTATTTCTAAAACCAGAATAAAAGGTAAATAAGAGTAACTGTAGCTTATTGATCTCAGATTTAAGTATATTTGAAAAGACAATTTATATTTTCTTTTGATTTTAAAAGGTCTGTCCTCTACCTTAACAACCATCTTCATCAAAATAAATAGAAGTATATTTTGTGTAGTTATCCATGTAATACTTTATGAATGACAGAGGCATAAGGAGTTTGTTTTATTAAATTTTGAAGCAGTATTATGTTTTATTTTAAAATTTATTTTGAAAATGATAAATTGAAAAACACTTAGCATGATTCCTCCTAACAGCACATGCTTGACAGATGTTAACTTTCTTTCCTCCTGAACAAATAGAACATATGACAAATTGGTTTGTTTGTTCAGGCAGATTATTCTTAAGGAAATTATGAATAAGCTTGTTCTAAGAAACCTGGGATATGAGTAATCAAGCATATTTAATGCTGTAGTTTCTTTTTTTTTTAAGATAAAGAAGGAAAAACGTGTGATGTCACTGCACAGATGGTGCTGGTATGTTGCTGGAGAAGCATGAAGGAAGTTGCTTTACTTTTGGGCACACTGTGCCAGCTTCTACCCATGCAGCCTGTGCCAGAAGCATCTGATGGATTATTAACAGTGGAGCAGGTAATGTAGATGTTTATTCCATCAGGTATAATTTCTGATCCAGGCATAAATCTCAAGTTTTTATTTATAGCCTAGCTTTTAAAAAGTTCTGAGTTTTTCATGAATAAAAGTTTGTAGATGTCAACTGAAAAACATTCATGAGATTTAGGACATTAGATCTTGCAGAGCATTTTAGAACTGGCATTTTTAGAAATATTTTTTAATGTAAATAACTAGACTTTACTTTTAACTCTAATAATATTTTAATTTCTATTTCTTCATTTGACATATGAATTTAAATTTTAGTTATACTTATTTAGTAAAACTAGCAAATTTATTAAGTTTTATAAAATGAGAAATAACATATTGGTTGATTGTGGGTCTCATGTTTGCCACTACTTTTTTTTTTTTTTTTCTATCTTTTTGAGACAGGGTCTCCCTATGCAGTTCAGGCTGGCCTTGAACTCACTTTGTAGCCCAGGCTGTCCTCTTGCCTCAGCCTCCCGAATGCTGGGATTACAGGCATGTGCCACCACGCCCAGCTCCCCACTACTTTGATAATAAAGTTGTAGTCACTTTGGTCTTTTTGGCAGACTTTTTTTTTAAGACCACAAAGTTAGGTCATCATCTGGGACTGTTTTCGGAACTGAAGCACAGTGTTTACAAGAAATTAGCTTACCACAAGCATTTCATTTGGAAATATTTTAGATTTATTAGATTTCTGTTTTTAATTGATTCCCTTTTCCTTTCCATATGGTTTGAACAAATCCATTTCCCACAGTTTTCTAGCAAAGATGTGTAATGTGTACTTTCATTTTTAACCTTTTTCAAATAAAGATGATTTTTCCCCCAGGATGTTACAGCATTCAAGAATAAAACAAATATTGTAGTATGCAAATGCTGATTCTTCCTATAATAACCATGTGTCTAGTTCCATGGAAATAATAATATTTTTATTCTCACACTCTGAAGCTCATGTGCTTGCATCTGGTTAACAGCTGGCTTGCGTTGTTGCAAGGCTGGGAAAGGAGAAGGGCAAAGGCGAACACTACACCATGGACATCATTATGTTCTTTATTCTCTTCCAAATCAAATAGGCATTAGTGTCCTTGAGTTACTTTGGAGTCAGGGCTGGTGACTGACCATAGTGCCAATGCCAACTTCTTTGCTTAGGAATTCAGTCACGATTAGTGATTATTCCATTGATGTCCACCATCTTGCCATGAAGTAAACATATGCTAGAGTTCCTGGACTTCGCAGTTTCTTTTTCCAAGGATAAGTTTAAAATATCTAATTTTTGAGTTTGTTTGATTGTTCTTAAAAACAAATTAAAGAAAACATATTTTGCTTTTACTATAATTGAGAAAGACCTGAAAACTTCTTATGAAAACTATTTTTGCATTGACACTTTTCACATAGCATCCAAGGTTTATTATTTTATGAATTGAATTTATGTGGGATGACTATGAAGAGATGTTTGTAAAAAAAAAAATGTCAGTAACAAAAGATTTTTTTGTTGTTGTTTTTTGGTCGAATTCAGGACCTTGCACTTGCTAATAAGCAGGTGCTTGTGCCACTAAGCTAAACCCCTGGCCTAGCAAAAGATACTTTTATTTAGTTTTTAAACTAAGTAATTCTTAGGGGCCAGGGATTTAGCTCAATGGCATGAGCATCTGCCTGGCAAATGCAAGGTCATGAGTTCGATCCCCCGTACCCCCCCAAAAAACAAAAACAAAAAAAACCTAAGTAATTCTTGCAATGGCTATTTGCTTGCACAATAAGAGAACACTATTTTTGTGAAATCTTAGTTTGTATTTTAATGAACTATAGTCATTTTTCAATGCATGGTTCATGTGGTAAGCTCACACACTTAGGTGTGAAAAGAAAGTAATGACTGAATGAGGGATCAAAAATATATGTGATAGTTGTGTTCTAACATTGAAACCCTACTCTCTATGGAAAACTTTACTCTTGATTTTAACTGACTTTAAAGAAATACCTCGGTGTAGGAACATTTAGTCTGTAAAAACTCAAAGTCATTGAGAGCTTAGTGTTATTTACATTATTACAGGATTTCTGCTTCAAACATAAAGCTTTGCTTCTTTAAATTAAAAATACTTCCATTCTCACATGCTTAATACTTACAAGAGTTAAATGTATAAATGACCTAGAAGAATATAACTGACATTGGAATAACCAAGCCACATCTAAATACACCTTCCTTCCCAGGCACAGTTGCCCTGACAAAGCTAGATCTGCTATGCCTGGTGACAAAACGACCCATTTGAGAGTCAGTACTTTCATGAGCATGACTGCAGTGGACCTGGAGACACTGAGGCAGTGAGGTGATTTGCAGCCTGTATTGTACCCTAATTATTGTGCAGAATTTGACATTTGGACTTCATATTCCCTACAGTAGTAACTATGAACTACTCATATTAATGGATGAAGGCAGCTGTTTGTATAGTCCAAAAATTCTGATTTTGAGCTTGATTTTTTTCTGTATTCACCCTGCACATTTAAAAAAGAAATAAAATTCTGTTAAAATTTAAAATTTGATGCCTTGAGTATAGAAGACAGGGAAGTTTTCTTTCTGTAGCTCAGTAGCATCCTCGTTTCATGGGCCTTTGTTAAATGAGTAGCCACTTAAGTCCCATATACATGAGTGTAGTTTGTAACAAACTGATGAGAAGTGAGATTACAATTTGGGGATTTTTGTGCTATATTGAGAGAAGAATGAGTACTTGTTATAATTCCAAGTTTTCAGTACTGTGCTCCCAAACTGTTAAGAGCTGGAAAGGTCATGGATGATATTCTACTTTGTACAAGAGAAGGCTGAAGCCCCTGCTGTTACGTGGTTTGCCCAGGATCACAAAGATGGTTTGTGGCAGCTCTGGAACTGTTCCTTTCCTGGCTGGCCTGTGTTCACATGGCAAAGTGCTGCCTTTGTTCTGAGCTGCTAATTTAATTTGTCTTTATGATGAATTTTCTCTATTTCCAGTACCCCAGCAAAATTTTACAAGCAACAAGACAGTAAGACAACTTGCTACTGAAACTTTAAATAAGTGATCCTTTCCTTAGATCATTTCTTGTGAAGCAGGCTGCTCTCACTGGCTTCTGCAGGAGGAAAATATGTTCATTCAGTGGCTCGTCTGACTTTCCTCCCTGCACTATAATCACATAATGAAAGGTTCTTTCATAATGTCCCTATAAAGAGGCAGAGATAAAACTAGCTTTGAGGGATGTAAGCAGAGACTCCAAGAGTGAGTTAGCTGTGCATGCACCCTTATCACACAGCTTCCTTGCTAGTTGCTGTGTGTCTACGTTTCAAGCTTCATAGTTTGCTGATACAGACTTTTGCTTGATTCATTTTGTTGGTCCTCTTTCCATGGGATATCTGATACCCAATGCTTGCTGATTGTTTAAAAACAAATTCTACCTGGAATACTAATTTATACTAACGTGTTTCCTCTATTATTCCTAAATAGAAGCTTTTGGCTAAGTTTTTCATACCTACTTTCCTCTTCCTAGTAATTATTGTCACAGAAATCACATGAATAAAAATAATTATCAACTATTAGCAAATGTCTGCTTTCGATTCTGTTGTAACTTGCATGATATACACAGTTAGCTGGGCTGATATATTCTCTGTGTCTTTCATTACTGGTTTAGATTCTTTTGTAATGGAGTACAAAAGGAATATACATTTATTGGCATTCCTGAATCTTAAAGAAATTGCCTTTTGTATTTTTGCCTGTGTAATTTTTAGAAATTATAAAAAAGTACATTGAATTATACAGAAGTTACCATTTTAAAGCTACGATGTTGAGTATGAAACCACATCATTTAATCACCTATTTATTCACTATGGGAACATAAAATTAATATGTTGTTCTCTGACCTCAGAGAGCTTAGAAATATAATAAGGGATACAAGACAGATTCATTTTATAACTCAGATAGACAGGCAACAGTTAAAATCACTCATAGCTCAGAATTTGCTGGAAAGTAAAGAATAAACATTCTGGTAAATGTGGTTCAAATACCAGAAACTATTACCTATGTTATTCTCTCAGGCAGCAGTAGTGAACCTATGGCATGTGTATTACTGTATTTTTCTTTTAAGACAAAAGATGTGAATGTATGAGTTGTTTTTTCTAAACTAAAACCTCAGTATTCAGGTTTAGTTGCAGTGTTGGCGTTTTGTGATAAGTAAGTGGGTTTTCGGTTGCAGTTTGTGCACTCAGCCTCTCATAGGGTTGCCATTACTGATCTAGGAGAACAGCTTTAGGCTTTGAAGAAATCTCAAATGGGTAATAAGAAATCACCATATAGAGAGAATGTATGTTTAAAGCGTTTCTTACCTTATTGTAGTGTAAACTTTGTGTGTGTGCTACTGGAGGTCACACCGCTGTGTACTCTTATCACTGACCTACATCTTTAGGTCCTTTTAGTTAAGACAGGGTTTCTCTAAGTTGGCCAGGTGGTGCTTGAACTTGTGATTTTCCTATCTCAGTCTTTCAAAGTACTGGAATTACAAATGTACACTGCCATGGCCAGTGACTCCTGGCTGTTAATATTCCCAGAGTCATAAAAACCATCTTTGTCTTAAAGTCAGAATTTAAATCAAGGCTTAGAGATTAAGTCTTACTATTTTACAGTACAAAGTAAATCCCCAAATAGACATTTATTGATTGCTATTCAATGCCGGCTACCTAACTAAATCTTTTATACATAATCTCATTTATTTCTCATGATACTCTTGTGAAGTAGGTTCCACTGTAAACCTCCTTTCACAGGTGAGGGAACTGCTGCTTATTTAGCCTATAATACTGAGGTGGTTAAGTCAAATTCTGAAGGTAACCACCTGGCTCCAGAGTCCTGGGTGTTAACTGTAGCGCATGCCTCTTATAGAGATGTCTGCCTTGGGCCGGGGATTTAGCTCAGTGGCATAAGTGCCTGCCTGGCAAGCTCAAGGTTGTGAGTTTGATCCCTGGTACAGCAAAAAAAAAAAAAAAGAAATGTCTGCATTTAAATCCTCTTGGGCTTATGTAGTTTATGAGTGGGAGTAGCTTTGATTTATCTACCCTACTGTATAGGTAAAAGGTAAATTTTAAAAAGTATATTTGCATTTTTCCTTTGTTGTTTTTATGTTTTAGATGAATATTTAGCTTCCTTAATTTGTCTGGTGGCTAATTTGCCTCCAGAAATTTATACCCTGTAAGTCCATAAAGCATGTTAATTTGCTTATAGAATTAAGTTTTATAAAAAATTAGACACAAGGTATGCTAACTTGAAAAAGACAGTAGTGGATTTAATTTTGAAAATAGAAATCAATGTCAGGTTTTATTTTTGCACTTCTACCTTAATTCCTTTTTAAAAATCTTGAGATACATGTAATTTATATGTAAAAATATTTTGTAATGACATCTTGCATAAAGCAAAGCTTTTGTGAATTTTTACAAATAAGAACTCAGTGATATGTAATGGAAGGCAATTGAGTTGGAGTCTTCAAAGAACCTTTCATTTAAAATATTAAACTTGAAAATTCAGTTTCTGATTCTATTACTAATTTTATAAGTGGTTTGAATCACTCTGATTATGCACTGGGAGGGTGTCTGCAGGGCCCTTCTCTGTCCAACTGCTCACAGACCACACTGCCCACACACTCTTCTCGTACTGCTGTGCTCATCCCTACCTTGCACCTCAGTCTTTCACTCTTTGCTAGCATGAAGCCTGTAGTCGTTATCCTGTCATCCTGGTCAGCTAAACCTAGCTTGATAATACTGTGTCCTTTCATATAAAAAGACTCAGCAAAGTGGCTGGCAGATAGCAGTTACTTAATAAATGTTAAACTTCATTCTAGCCTTGAGCCCTTCTCATGCTATTTACCCTCTTCCATTTTACCCTAACCAAGTACTGTACGTATATCTTGTTCAAGGTTAGGACATGAAACTTCTTCTAACCCTAGTGCAGAAGAATCTTTAATTTTGTGGAACTTTTAGCCTCTGAAAGGAGGCAAACATAACCAGTGTGTTGGTTTTCTCTGCTCGTCTGAACAAAAGCCTTCTGAGGGCAGGATATCTTGTTTTCATTTCCAGTCTCTCCTAGCACTAAGCTGCTATGTGCTTGGCAGGCAGCCAAAAATATACTTCCTGTCTGCTTAGCAGTAATTTTATATTCTATGAAGGCAGAACTTAATGATAAGCCTCTTTATTATCAATGTCGGTTTTTTGGGAGACTGAGTGTGAAATAAAATGAGGAAAAACTGTCTGCACCTCTCTTCTGTCCTCTTAGAATGTCATTCTGATTTCTGAGGCCAAGATTACCTAGGTCAACATTTGAGAAGACCAGCCACTGATGACACTTCTGAGGTCTTTAATTATATGCTTTTGGGTTTATGCCCCTTTAAAAGGAGTTAGGGTAAAGAAAGCAATGAAAATGTGGTCTCTGCTTAAGAAGGTAGTCGTGAACCACTTTAAGTTCACAGAGAAGTACTTTGCTGGACATATTTATTTTTCTGAAGTATGTTTTAACATCTGTAACACTTTGGGAGATAGAATTACCTAAAGATGAAGTATACCTCTATGACTTGCAGTTTTTGTTTTCTTAGACTTGAAATACCTTCTTAGAAACCTTTTATTTCTCCAGTAATAGGCTGTGGTAAGTTAGCTAATTAGAGATTTTTCTGGTCTTCATTTTATGAGATTTTTGAATTTCTATTTGGAGATTGAAATCAGATTTAAGCCTTGATAATTGTGTTCAAAATATGCTCTGGAATTATCATATTGAGGATAAAGTAAGGCTTCCTTTGACTGTGACTTTTGACACTAGTATCATGTTGCCTTTAAAAAAATTAAAGGAGTAATATTAAGATATGAGGTATAAGGGGCTGGGGATTTAGCTCAGCGGCATAAGCACCTGCCTGGCAAGTGCAAGGTTGTGAGTTTGATCCCCAGTACAAAAAAAAAAAAAAGAAAAGAAAAGATAGGAGGTATATCATCAGATTTTAAACTGTTAGTTTTTGTGCTGCTGTTCGGTGGTACTGGGGATTGAACTCAGGATCTAACACACTAGGCAAACACTGCAGCACTGAGCTACACTTTTAGCCCTTCTTATTTTTTATTTTGAGATAGGGTCTGTCTGAGTTGTCTAAACTGTTCTCAAACTTGGGACCCTCTGGCCTCAGCCTACCAAGAAGCTAACATGTTAGAATTTCTAAAAATCCATCATATGCTGCTTTTTTTTTTTTTTTGTCTCATAATCTGATTCATTATGTGGATCATTGCTTGTTAAGCCTTTTAGAACAGATATACTTTGAGGGTGGGTACTTTCCCCCTATTTAGAACCCTAGACAAAGCCCACATTTAACTGAATTAGGTTATAGGTTATGGGCCTGTTCTGAACTTTCCGATTTACTAACTCATTTTAAATACAACAATGTAAGAGGTAGGTATTGTTATTATATCCAGTTTCTCGATGAGGAAACTGAGACAGTTGCCCAGAGTCACTTGTCCTCCTCACACTGCTTTTCATTTTTGAGGTATGCAAAACATGAATCTGTCCCCTGTGCTGAGGTGAAGAATGTTTTTAGGTAAGCGGATCTGAGATATCTTGGGGCAATTTGCCTTTTCACTGTGCTGTTATCTGTGGGGATGTGGTTCAAAAAATAGCTAATGACAGCCCTGGTCCTGAGTTTTATACAGAACCTGAAATTTCTGAAGCTGGTAGCCGCCAGATCTGAGGATATAAAGCTCAATCATAATAACCAGTTTATAGTTCATGTTTTACAGAATCACAGTCATAACTGTCAATTATGTTTTCTTTAAATTGTTGTGTTTAAAAATTTATCTAGGGCCAGCAATATAGCTCAGTGGCACAGCACCTCCCTGGCAAGTGCAAGGTCCTGAGTTCGATTCCTGGTACCAAAAATTTTTTTTGTCTGATCTTACATGGAGAAAAACAGTATATTGACAAGTAATTGGGTGACATTCTGATAATTCCACAGTTCTACTCAGAGTGATGTCTGTTCAACTTCTAGGAGTTCCTTTGTACTAAATTCTCTATTGCCATTCATATTAGTGTTATCACTGAAAGGTAATTATTGGGAGTTATTGCTTAATGGGTATGGAGCAATGTTTGGGAAGGTGAAAACATTTTGTAGTTGGGTGATGTTGATGGTTGCACAGTAGTGTGAATGCATTTAATATTGCTGAACTCGGTACTTTAGAATTTCTGTTTGGGAAGGTGAAAACATTTTGTAGTTGGGTGATGTTGATGGTTGCACAGTAGTGTGAATGCACTTAATATTGCTGAACTCGGTACTTTAGAATGGCTAAGCAGGGTGTGGTGACACATGCCTGTAACTCCAGAACTCTAGGAGGCTGAGGCAGGAGGATCACAAGTTCCAGCCCAACCTGAGCAACTTAGCAACACAGCCAAACCCTGTCTCAAAAGCAATAATAAAAAGGACTAGGAAAGTAGCTCACAACAAAGTCCTTGAGCTTCTTTGTATGCATTCACTTTATATGCATCCATATCACATATGAAAAGAAAGAAAGAGAAAAGAAAAAGAGAAATTTTGTTACAGGTATTATACTGCAGTCAGAAAGGAAACAAGTTTTTGTTAAAAGAAAATGCAGTTATCTTATGTAGACCCATGCAAGTGTTGTTACTTTGTGTGATTCTGTGTTGGTGTTGAGTGACATGATGACACACAGCGAGGTGTATGAATCTGGCCAAGGGAGGCAGTTACAGCGCAGCACTGAAGATGGCAGACCCTGCATGGGGACTGCTTGGTTCATGTCTGGGACCTTGGATAAGTTACTTAACCTTTCTGGGTCCTGGTTTCCTCTTCATGGAGTGAGTAATAATACTTAGTTTATCATGTTATTGTGACTATTAACAATGTTTGAAATACTACTTGTCATGTTAAGTGCCAGATGGATAGGCAACTAGACATGAATTCTAAATTACATTACTGGCATAAATACATCCATAAATGTAACGCTAAATTTAACTTTTTTTTTTTTTTAAGGTAAAAGAAATAGGAGATTACTTTAAACAACACCTTTTACAGTCCAGGCACAGGGGAGCATTTGAACTGGCTTATACGGGTTTTGTGAAACTCACCGAAATACTAAACAGGTAAAACAAATATCCTTTTGTGTAGGTTTTTAAAAGACTGAATGTACAAACCGTGTGCTTGGAATAGAATTTAGTTGTGTCTTTTGATGTTGAAAAGAATAAAGACTTGCTTGACTACAAAACTCTTGGAGAAATGGTTTTCTTAAGTTTCATTGTATGATTTACTGCAGATGATTGAGTGAAATGTTCAAACCACGTTGCTGTCTCATTGAAAGGTGATTTGAAGTGAACTCAACAATTTTGCTAAAAATAGCTTTGGAATTGCTATTTCTTTTTATTGAATGGAATGAATGTTTTGTCTGTTTGAAAATTACTTGGCATTTAAAGTAGAATGAACCCTGGAGTTTTCTGATTTGCATATATTGCAGAGAAAAGCATTTAAGGATTTTGTCGGGTTTTTTTTGTAATTTTATAGAAAAAAAAATAGCAACAAGTAGACCAAAAAGTATAAAACACCCCCCCCACACACCCTCGAAACATACTTAGGCAAATCTTATTATATTTAATTGAATTGTATTTTTTCACATTACATGTGCTGATAATTTCATTCATTTATATTTTAAGTTTCTTCCAAAGAGCTTGTGAGGAAACCTTAAATTACTTAATGACTAAGTGTTCATGGCAAGTATTCTCTAAATAAAAGGTAGTATTTTCCAGGAAAACATTTCTGTTGCCTGGAAACTTTTTGAAATGAAGCAAGGTTCTGCCAGCCTGTAGCTTCAGCAAACATTTTATTTTGGGCTGTTCAGACATCTACTTGAATATTTTTGAAACTTTTTCGCCCACTTTTGGTAAAAACATTTATAAAATACCTTGACATTTATGCACTGCACCAAGGATCTCTAAGTGATACTTTTAAAATGCCTCTCACATTAAACTGTAAGTCTTGAAAATATTTTTATCTTTGCAGTTCTTTGATTCCAGCATAAACATGACTTAATAATTTTTAATATCAGTCAATCTTTTTATTGATCTACTTGTTGTAATACTGGGGACTAAACTCGAGGCTTTTGCACAGAGTTATATCCCCAACCCTTCTTTAATTTTGAGACAGTCTCAAAATTACACAGGCTGGTCTGGAACTTGTTAACCTCCTGCTTCAGCCTCCCAGAGTGTTGTCACACCTCACTGTGAATATGTATATTTTTTCCCTCATAGGGTAACATACTATGTTCCTGTCAAGGTGGTTAACCCATATGTACTGAATATTATCTGTATGCTTGTTACTGTGCTTGTTTTGGAGAATGTTATACTTTATAGAATATGATTCCCATGACCTTATGAATTAGTTTCAGAAATAAGCAGGGATGAATTTCAAAATACTTAATGGAAGTCTGCCATGGACATTAACTGGATACCACAGACACTGAAACACTTGGCATCACTGTATGAGTGGATGTGTGCTGGCTGAATTCCAGCCTGAAAAGTAAGACCAATATACTTCACAAGATGAAAACTCCATATTGGGCTGGTGAGAAATGTAGCTCAGCCCTTTCCTAGCATGCTCTGAGGCCCTGAGTTCCATTCCCAGCAGCACCACCAAAAAATCTGCCAAATTGACAAATCCTTTAGCACTAGTAGAGAGAAAAAGCACCAAGCTGTCTTTGCTGATATGTCTGCCTGGAGGAGGTACAATTTGTGTTCATACATGATAAAGATTTTACTAAGTAAGAGAAAGAAGAAGGAAATTTCCTAAGTGTCCTGAGGCTAGGGTTAGCAAGTCTGGCTTTTTAGGTGAGTAAATAAACCAGCCTCCCTGCAGTGCTGCTGGTAGTGGTGTAGAGTTTGTAGGAAATACTGTCCAGTGGAGTAGATTGAGGCCAAATTGTGGAGTACCTTGAAAATAGATTTGCTGTAATAAGGACCGACAGAACTGTCAAGTGTTTATGATCTGAAATAGATTCTAGGGAGCATCAAAAATAGAAGGAAAACAATACTCTATGAGTCTCATTCTTACTTCCATGTATATTCTTTTTATTGGTAATGAGACTGTACAAGTTAATATTCTTAAACTCTGATGTCTTTATCTCTAAAGTAAGGAAAAGAATATTTGCCTTATAGATTTCTCTGGCTTTTGTTACATAGATCAAATTAAATAGATATTTATGAAGACTCTTGTAGTATAGAATTTCTCACAAATGTAAAATATGACATCGGTTTTGGTTGTGAGTCAGTCCTTTGGGCTGGGTAGATTTTAATGATGGATCACAGTGAGGAGAGCCTGGATCAGTCATGGCAGTCCGGCTCTCAGCTAATGAGGGTTTCCTCTATGACAGTGGGTCTCGGGGTAGAGATAAAGATGTCATATCTCAGTTAATGTTTGACCTCATGCAGTAACAGCACCACACTTGACATATGGAATGATCCAAAGGAAAGTTGTGGACACGTTTATTACATTTCACAATTGCATGTGTTAGGAGCCTCAGGACATGGATCAGCAGGGTGATGCTTCTCTTTGGAGCATGATTTGAGCTCAGTTGGTGGCGTTAAGTCACCAGGTGAAGTGGCTGAGAGAGACACAGGTCAGCCCTGATACCTTAGTGAGGATAGCTGAGTGACTAGGACTAGTTGGAACTGTATGTGGTCTTTTGGTCAGCATGGCAATCTTGAGGCAACTACACTTCTTGCATGGCAGCAAGCTTCTGTCAGGGGGAGTAACTCAAGGAAACCAGGTTAAAACTGGTTAAAGCTGGCTCAATTTTGAAAGTCTGAGCGTTGCTTGAGTCATGTGGTCTTGGCTATAAGTGAGTCAGCTAGGCTGGACCCCAGTCTCATTTTGATGGCAGAGTGGCAAGTATTTGGTTGAAGTATATGGGGATAGGAAGAGGTATTATGGTGGTTATCATTGACAAATCAATCTGCCACGTGAACCAAATGAATTTGAGGAATTGAGGTCATGAGGGAGTCTGCGGTTGCCCTTCTGGTTTTAGGTTCTAGTGACCAGAAGCATGGAATTGATGTTACCAAAGCCTGGAAACTTTGGCTTTGTTCCTAAGAAGAGAGTCAGTTGGTATGATAGAGATTAGTAAGTTCTGATTGATGAGTAAGATGTGTTGAGTATGAGATAGTGATAGCTTATCCCGGTAGAAATGTTAAGTCAGCACTTGGAGACAGGACATTAATTTAGGTGATGTAGCAGAAACAGAGAAGCAGATATGTGAGTTGCCTCCATAAACACTATTGTTACTGGAATAGAAGTGTATGGGGGAGAGCATAAAAGAAGAAAAAAACAGAGAACCCAAGACAGAGGCTTTGAAGCACTGTCTAGTGCTACAGTTAAAGATGTGGGAAGCCCATGCTGGTATCTTAGCTACTCCTGATCTGCTTCAGAGATCTCCTCATGGCTGTCACTGTTGGCTGTTAACCAGCCTCTTATAAGTTTTTGGCTGTTTGCTTCCAAACCCAGTGATTCTTGATCCCTTTGGAGGCATTTCAAACTTGCTGAACAGAATGTTTTGCACAGAACATTTTTACAGTGTGTGTGGCTTTCTTTTTGTTTGGTTTTTATTTTTAAAAGAAAATTTGTTGCTTTCGGATTCCTTCTGAAAGCTTGTTATAAGCTCTTAAGTTATGAAAAACTTGTTTAGGCATCCAACATTTAAAAAGTTTGCAGAAAAGGATGTTCTTCATGAAAATCTATAGAAATGGATGCCAACTCCTGCCTACCTCCTGGACTGCAGTTGTGTTGAGGAAGGAAGTACTTACAGAGATTAATGAATAAATAACTGAAGAGTTAACATGAGCCATATCGTTTAAATTGGTTTTTAATGGGATTATTCAAAATATCTTCAAATGTAAACTGACTCCACTATTAAACAATCATCTGAGGATAAATAAGAATGGGAGACACATTCTGGGAAATCTTTTAAGAGCAGGTCTCATGTACACAATACACACTAACAGTATGTTGAGTTAATTTTCTGTAATCTGATTTTCTTATGTAGTGATTTCTATTTAGAATTTGATGCAGTGTTTATACTTTCTAGTAAAACATAATTACTGCCTATGTATAACTAGCTGTGTAAGCATTTGATTGGGGTGATTAAATTGCATTAAAATCATAACTTATATTTGATTTTGTTTGTTTGTTTTTGTTTTCTTGAGACAGGGTCTGGCTATGTAGTTCAGGCTGGCCTTAAACTGGTGATGATCTCCTACCTTAGTCTCCTGAGTGGTGGGATGGCAGGCATGAGCCACCATACCTGGCTTATAAGTCTTTGATAGAATTCATAACCTCTTTTTTGATCTTAGAGATTTTTCTTTCAGTTGAAATGAACAGCATTTTAAATTAGGGTGTTGTTTTGGAGAATTTAGCTTTCATTTATCCACTCATAAATTAAAAGCATGCTTATTAAGGGACAAAACAGTTGACTGCAAAATCTAGACCAGACATTTATGAGAACTTGGTAACATCTTACTGTCATCTATTTGAATTGCTCTGCTTATTGTGGTGTGGTTTACCCTACAAATACTTATTGCAATTGTTTTCTCATTATGAGGCTCAAAAAATGGACTTCTAACATTTAGCATTTGTCATAAAATACTAGTGTTGACTCATGGAGATCAACAGTTATGATGGTCATAGGTAATTTAAATACGTACATGTTTAAACTTTCACAGTTAATTATAGCTTCTGTGGCTCAAACTTAATGGAAAACTTTCATGAACAAATGAAATGTAATAGTGGAAAAGTAAATTCTTCTAAATGTTGAATGTAATATGTGAGATTTTGGGAAAAGGTCATTCATCCTGAATAAATTTAATTCATATTTCATTTGGACAAAAGTGTCTACAGAACATACTTATTTCTAACTGAATGTCCCATAAATTTTATTTGAAATATTAATTAAATAAAGAGTATGTTATGAGCCACCCAAGGGAGCTATAGTAATTCTTTATAGGGAGAAAAAATCCTTTTGATTTCCTGTTTTCTACAGTGAATTAAAAGGATTTGGGGAAATCTAGAATGTCTTAACATTTACTCTCTAAGTCATTGTGTCTTTGATTTGTGATTTTTAGTGACCCTAGGATTTTTAAGTCTACTACAGTTACCTTCTTTTTGGAAATTTGCATGCTCATTTTCAAAGTCCTCATAATAATACTGTGTCATTGAGTCACAAGAGCAGAGCAACCTTATTCTCAGTGAGTAACCTTTATCCTAGGTTTTTAACTAAAGTCTTAGAGCATTTAATATGAATTTTTTCTTCTCAATCTCAGAAAATTGTGTTAAATATGAAGAGAACCAATTATCTGGCACATCCTTTCAGCCACTTTTAGTCCACATATCTTTCTCTCTCCCATGGCCTTCTGATTGGTAATGTAATTTAGATTTGGTCATTGTTATTATTGCCTGTGCCTGCAGTTGAGGCCCAGACCAGCCCCTGATGTCAGCAGGCAGTAAACCTCAGCCAGCAGTCCAGGATGGTGCTGAGGGAGGTTAAGATGGCTTCTGCTGATAATGTAGCTTTCTCATTGGAACTCGTTTGGGCAAATTATTTTTTAGGCTTAAGGTTTCTCCATGCTTCAGGGTTATGCTCCCCTTTTAAAATGTGCCGCACATGTACACAAGTCTCCCTACACACATCTGTCAGTGTTTAGTTTAATTGAAATAATAAACATGCACTTTGAAATAATAAACATAATACTTGACCAAAGCATGAATTGAGTGGAGAATTTAGCTTATAAGGTCATTGGAGATCAGAAAAATCTGTAAGTTAGAAAAAATAGCCATACTCCTTGTTTGAGGAAGTAAAGATACTATTTCTCAATAGCAATTAACAATTAATGTAACTTATCAGAACTTAACAGAAAATGGCTGTGTTACCATATAGGTGATTGGATGAAGCCATTGGAAAACTACTTTGTAGTCAGGGAATCTGATTTATTGACACAAAATAGTCTAATGACTAATTAGAGGGATAGACAGCATATGTAATTTGATTTCAGTCTGTGGGCTTTATGCTTATCTTAGAGTGCTTATCCACTACAAGTGAGATTGCTCTCTGGATAGAAGTTGGGCTAATCTGATTATGGAATGATAATTTGCTTCAGTGATCTGCCCAAGACAATACAAAGGCCGGAACACAAGCTAAAACCTGCACTGTTCATTTCTGTTATTTTTTAGTAAAGGCTCAGGCCATAGCACTTAGCATAGGAGAATAATAACAGTAACAAAAATCCTTCTCTACCTTTTCCTGTCAGCAGTTTCTCTTTTTAAATTTCTGCTAATGAAGACAAAAATCTGAAAGGTCTGATCATACCCCATAACCCCCCACCACACACACACAGCACCACACCAGTCCCCCAGTATAGTTGACAGAATGTTAGAGTGTGAATTTGACTTAAGTTCCCCCTACCAGCTTGTTAACAAATAGGAAAGCATTTACTGCTCCAGTATACCATGTCCTCTTTTGGTAAGAGTTCAGCTCTCTACACCTTTTTCAGCTTCCTAACTGTATGCTCATTAGACAAAATTGCCTTTTTGTTTCTGACTGGGAAAGTCTGGGGATTTGGGGTATGCAAGATTGTGGGAGGTTGGATACATTTAGTAAGTTTCCTTTTGAACTGGTAAGCTGATCCATAGAAGTGTTTTGTAGGTTAATAATATTTGGTATTAGAGAATTGTTTACAATAAGCCTTGAGCACCTAGTAAGAAACTCAACAATTACATGCTGTATTGAGAGGCAAAAGACATAGTGTATTTTGTAAACTAATTTGACAGGGTAGTTGAACAGAAGAGCCTTTAGACAAAGAGGACATCTGCTCTTTAATGGAGAAGTGTTCACTACAGAAGCAAGATTTTGGAATTCCCCTGTCTGTAGTTGGTGACTGCATAGACTTGGCACAAAAAACCAAGGACAACTTCTTCACTCAGGAACTTTCTCTTATTGACCCTTGGATTGTGTTGTGGCAGAACGACAACAAACAACAAAGGAGGAGGGATTGCTGCATTGTTCTTGGGAGCCTTGCATGGTTTCAGTTTTACTTCTCAATTCTTTCATTATCATCAACACCAGCAACTCTGGAGTTTTGAAATTACTTCCTTGCTGGACAGAATACAGAAGTTTCATTAAATAGCTAGAACTCTAGTACTGTGTTTTTAATGGACCAAGTGACCTTGCCATCAAGAAGCCTTCAAAGTTTCAACCCACCTTTTTTACACCTCGCTTTTCAATTTCATGCCTACGTAAAGACACTGCTAATACAGCACCTGGATAAACAGTAGTTGATACTCATATAATCATTCATCAAAAGATTTCCCGAACATCTGGCATCTTCTGTATGCCAGATGTTCTCTTGGCCATTGAGAAGATGAAGTGGAAGATTGGAGTTACTGCGAACCTGGAAACAGTTTACCAGGTCTAAGTCTAGGAATAAAGCCCTGTGTGGAATGAAAAGGTGTTTTGGGGATGTTCTTATTAGAAGTTTTGGGTACTTACATATTTTAAGGTCAGTACTTTCTCTATAACAGTAGAGCAGGGATTAGTATCTCTTTGAATTTTCAAAGGATTTATATAATATTTTCATTTCCAAGAACTGAGAAATCCAGTGATTTAGTCATATAGCCACACAACTGGATGAGAGAACCAGCACTAAAATCGAAACTGTTTTTGTGGAATTTCTTACAGATGAGCAGTTCAACAGAGAAGTTTATCAGTCACCCACTTGATATAAGGGATTGTGACAGGTAGGCGCTGTAGAGGATAAACATACTGATAAAATATAGATCTTGTTCTTAGAGAAACTTGCAACCTACCATTTTAATCTTTGAGACTAGATAAACAAGTTCGAATTTATTGGATGAAATGAAATGAAAGACCACAACAAAGGCCCATTTGTTGAGCTGTCGAATGCCATTCACAAAAAGAGCAAGGCAAGAAGTGCTTAATAGGAGGCAGGATGATGCTTTGAACGTGTTGCATGAGTGTATCAGGATGCTACCTGGGTAGGTAACAGACAGAGTTGGAAATGCAGGTCAGGGGATGGGGAAGAAAGGTCAGAACTGCAGATAGGTTGACCCAGGACTTCCCAATTTTTTTCCTACTTGCTTGTCCGTCATTCCCCTCATCCCCAGGCAGGTGGACAGTTGGGTACACTAGCCAGATGTATATATCTAAATGTCTGCCAAACAGGAATTAAAGAGCATTAAGAGAGAAGAAAGAAGATTATGACCTCAGATTAAATGTTTTGTCTGTTACTAAAACTCAGAAACAATTGGCCATCTGAAACAGTTTCTACCCTGTGTGGGAACATTAGTTAAATAACACTTTCTGTGAATCTGTACTTGTTTTTGAACCTTATTTGTAGCTTTGTTCTTGAACCATGGGGCCAGAGGGATCTCTTGGGGCAGCATGCAGGCTGATAGAGTTGATTTTGATAGGCTATTTGGAGATTATAGTAGAAAATCTCTTTGTGTGACTTCCATTACCTATTACCTCTGTGCTCCCTGGGAGTCTCCAACCATGTGAATATAAAGTAAAAGGTATCTTGGAAGTTGCACAATCACTGATATATATGGACCCTAGAAAATAACTTAAAAATTATGAAGAAATAAAATACATATGAGTGTTAAGGAGTTGCATGAAATGGTAAGGTCCTGTATGTGAAAATGAAAAATTAGATGAATGTATAAAATAAGTAGAAATAAAGGTACCATTTCCAGAAAGCATGTTATTTTGCTTTAAACTTCTATTATTTTCTTCCTGACTCCTTTGCTTCTGTACATGAACTGAGATCTATGATTGGTTGGTTCAGTATCAGTAGATGATTTTGAACTAGTGTATGGAATATTTAAAGCATGTGACTTTTGAAGATAAACACCTCTTTTTACATTAAAGATAAGTTTTCTTTTCTAAATCTAAAGGATGTGTTGCTCAAAATATAAGGAAGCAGTACCACCCACAGTAGTTCACAGTCAGCAATCTGCATTTTTTAAATGTTATGAGTATATAAAAACTTTGCTTAGCTAGGTGTGGTGGCGCACTCCTGTAATCCCAGCCCTTGGGAGGAGCCAGGAGGATCATTGTGAGGTAAGAGACCAGCCTGGGCTACAAAGTCAGCCTAAGGTCAGTTTGAACTGCATAGTGAGATCCTGATTCAAAAAGACAAAAACCAAACCAAAACAAAATATCCCAAAAAAACAAAAAACCTTTGTTTTGCAAAACTTTGGACTTGGGTATTTGAGAAAAGTGAAATTGTACATGACAAGATTAGTATGGTATAGGTTTGGAGGTGATTCTAATGTTATTCAGAATATCTACCTTGCCTGAAACTTCACTTTTTCTTAAAAATAGGTACATAGATACATATGTTTCAATTTCCTGTGATTCCAACTGTAGGAAAGAATATAATTCATTTGGTTTTTGTTGTGTTTAAGCTGGTACCAGTATCCTCCCTTGGTTGCCTGTGTATCACTTGGTTTGAATGTAGTAGTTGAGAAATCTAAAATACCTTATTTGGGTAGCTACTGTAAGAGTTTGTTTTGGTTGAAACTATTGTTTCACTCAGGTAATTATGTTTTCAATCAAATAATGCTGATAATGATGGATGCTACGGAGCCTGACTAAACACGTCATTCGCTTTGCTGCAATGGTGAGGACAAATTCTGGTTTTGTACTTAAGACTTTTCTTAGAATTGTTCAGAATTATTTTAATGATTGGCAAGTGAAAAATACATCTTTTTTAAATTGATATTTACTTTTCTTAACACAGTAACTTATTTGAATGAATTTTCTTTTGGGAGTTGTTCCTAAACTCAAAAAGGAAAGTTTGCATTATAGAGAAGAGAAATAATTTTCTTCCTTCTTATACTAAAATCCTATATTGGTAACAGCTTTGTAAATAAATTAATATTTTATAAACAAATGTATAGGTAGAAGTTTTGCCCTTAACTCACTTGAGGTTACACATGATTAATTTCCTGGCAATTGTGTCTTGATACGTTTTTGGAAATTTTGCTTCATATATTGGCCTTAAATATACTTCATGTTTAAAGGTGAAATTAGCTGCTTTGTGTTTTCAGATGAGATAATTTCTTTAGGCCACCACAAATCATTCAGTTCCTGTAAGAAAGCAGTTTATTAGCAAGAGTTCCCTGGGGGTATTGGAGTACCTCCAACATGACTGAAACAATTTATTTCATTCCAGTAATAAGTAGGCTATCTATTGAGTAGTTTAAAAAAAAAAAAACAAACTCAGATTCTCTAGGTAGCTTGTAATCCATATTACTTAGTTTATTTAGAACTTGTTTAACCTCACCCTGATGGTAACTGTTCAGAGGTTGAAGTCAGTCTGAAAAATAACTTGAGTAAAACATGTTTAGGATGATAACTTTTTATATATTTATATTTTATTTTATTTTTGGTACCAGGGATTGAACTCAAGACCTCGTGCTTACCAGGCAGGCGCTTAAGCCACCAGCCCTGATAACTTTTTAAAATCGATATATTCTAGTAACATGTTCTAAAACCATGTGAAAGTACTTTCTCAATTATATGCAGCTTGGAATTGTTATTCTGTTTTTAGGGCATAGTAGAGAACAAAGTAGCTACTACTAGATTCTTCATAGACCATTTTTTAAAAAAACATGAGAGTGAAATCGACTGAGGCAAATATTAGAAAGCTGATAGTATCTCATCACGAGCCAGATCAGAACAAAGTGTAACTGAGCATTTAGGGAAGATATTTTGAAGTCATGCTTTTTTACTAAGCAAGAATTGTAGTATAGTCTACATTTTAATTCTCTCTTTGCTACCTTTGCACTTATAGCTTTGGATAAATATTTAACTTTCTCACTATTGTTATCCAGTTTTAAAAAATTAGTCTGAAATAGTTGAACAGCCTGGAAAGAATAGTAAATCTAGTATAGCCACAATGTCAGTATCTGGAGGAAGATCATTCAAGGCAGAGAGAATATCAGATACACAAGTTCAGAGAGTCATGAACTAAGTTAGGGTCTTAAAGAACATCAGATAAACCATATGTGACTGGAGTGCTGTGAGCAAGAGAGAGAGTTGTAAGAGGATAAGAGATAATGGGGAATAGACATTGTGTAAGAGTATTGGTTAGTCCTCTGAGTAAAATGGAGGAATCAGAGAAGGGTTTGTGAGTAGTGACAAGATCTGGCCTGCTAAAAGAATTACATGAATTCTGTGTTGATAATAAGCTGTAACCACTGATCAACTGGGAGGTTATAATTCAAGAAAGAGTTAGCATTGGCTTGAAGACTAGTGAAAATGTAGTGTTCAGAATCTGAATGTGATTTGAAAGTAGACCACACAGTATATGGACATGTTAGAATTGGCATTTGCAAAGAAGAATGACACCAAAGTTTTTGGCCTGATTCCTTGAAGAGATAAATTCATGTATTAAATTGAGGGAAGGCTGGGTAGATTTAGTTTTTGAGGTAGAGAATAGAGAGCCAGCTCTGGGCCTCATTGCTATCCAGAGGAGTTTATATTTGTAATCTCAGGGAAAAGTTATTGGAATTCTAGTAAGTAAATTCCAATCTACCACTTCCAGTGCAAACCATGGTGAGAATAAAGAGACAAACACGTATCTGCATTTGTGGGGAGTCAAGGGTGTCCTAAGTCCAGTTGGAACAATGACTAACCAGAACAAAGGCCACGACCCAGGGCCAAACCTGGATTTTATTAATTCATAAGGAGGGGAGGGCTCAGGGTTGAGTGACTGTGAGAATGGTGGGAAGTAGTAAGTGCTGTAGGCTGGGTAGGAGGCACAGTAGCACCTCTGCAATGCAGAGAGAGCTATGCAGAAAGAGTACTGAATTCTGGTAACAAGCAGCCTCTAAGTTTGGAGGAATATGCACAGTTGGAGGAAGTGTCTTGTGATTTTGGTTGGTTGCCTTAGCTTTGATGTCTGGCCTTCATGACCTGGAATGTCATGGACTCTTTGGATTCTTTCTCAAGGCTTAGTCCCAGCCATTAGTGCGGTTTTGTTCAGCCTAGCTCACCCTTAGTAGTAGGGAGGTCCAGGCAGGGCATCATTGACCTGTCCATTGCATCAAAAGCAACACATCAGCACCTTGCTAGACCCATTTGCATTGCTTAAAGCCAATTGAAAGGATAGAGCATTATCCTAGCCAGCTCTGTACATACCAATACATGGAATTAGGGCCAGGTTTATCCAAAATGGAGACAAATGGTCTTCTTTCAAGGAGAGCATCCCAGTAGACCTCCACAGAAGACCAGTAATTTAGTTTGGAAAATGTCAATTTTGAGATGTATGGTGGGGCTGGGGATTTAGCTTAGCAGCATAAGTGCCTGCCTGGCAAGCACAAGGTCATGAGTTCAATTCCTGGTATTCCCCCCACCCAAAAAAAAGAATGAATGTGTGAGATGTGTGGTGAACATCCATCCTGTTGAGACCATTTTGGGTTTACTTTGTGTAAGTTCATGCCTTGGAATTTCAGTTAGTGAGGCTCTTCAGGAGGCAGACACATTCTCAAATTATCTTGATCTTGCTTCCATTTTTGAATATTATTTAATGGGGTAGAGACTTCTGTTGACAGAAATTTACCTTTAGTGCCCTGAAGATACTCTATTAAGTCTTTTATTATTGCCAATGACAAACTTGTCTTTGATATAATTGATGTTCCTTTGTAGGCATCCTTTTTTTTTTTTATGATCCCTGTAGTTTTAAATGATTTTTTAAATTCTCAATTTCACTACGCTATATCTGGTATGGATTTATTTATTTGGTGTACTGGGAATATATTTTGAATGTGAAGCCTTGTGAGTTTCTTCAATAGCAGAAAAATTTAAAAATCATTTCTTTGAATAATTCTGACCTATTCTATTACTGTGTCTTATAACTCCTAATAAATGTATGTTGGATTTTCAAACTGTTGTTACCATTTGGCTGGTGGTTCTTTTGCTCAGTTTGGATAGAAATCACACATTAGTAAAGTATGTCTCTTTTGGTAGTCGCAGTTTTGAGCTAGCTTTGGGTGTAATTATCCGGAGTGGATGCAGGATAAACATCTGGATGGATCTGTGTGTTAAGCCTGTTGCGGCCAAGGCAGATATCTCCCAGCGTGGTCAGGGAGTGTCTAGCACAGCCTCAGTTGTCTGGGAAGAAACTGAAGTTGGCTGAAGTACAGATGTGCCTGCTTAATTAACGACTCTGTGTCTAAATGGTGGGGCTGAAGTTGTAACAGTCTTGACTGCAGGGAATTTCCAGATGGGGCAGTAGTGGTATTCCAGGTGTTGCAGTGTGGCTCATTGTGGTTTGGCAACTTGGGGATTGAGAACAGGGGCCTCAAGCTACCGTGGTCAATGCCCTCTCAAGTATAAGTCCTCTGTCCTTGAGAGAGGGGCAGCAGCAGTGGCCTGAAGTGAGGGAGGCCATTGCACTTCTCAGCCAAGTGAGCACTCCTGTGAGGGCTGCAGAAGCCAGCACAGCCTAGGAGGTGGCTACTAAGACAGTTTTAGCAATAGCAGGAAGACTCTGGAGCTGGTAAACCTGGGCTACCTGCCAGAGGAAAGGGGGAGACCATGACAGCTTTTGGTGAGGTTACAGCATCTCTGGCTGTCAGGGAACAGGAAATGGTCAGGTTTTCTTTTTCTAATTCACTATCAGAAATACACATGTATATGTTTTATATTTTTATTATTGTATCTACTATTTTGGGTAAACTTTACAGAAAAGTTCCTGTTAATTCACTAATTATCTGGAATTAGTCCTATCTGTTTTATTTTGAAAGCATACTTTTATCTATGGTGTTTCTAATATCTTTATTTTTATATATAACTTCTTAATTCAGTATTGCTTATTTTGTATAATTTCTTGCTCTTCTGAAGTTGAAGTTACTCAATCATTTGTTTCTAAAGTATACCAAACAGTTATTTCAAGATCTTTGTCAGGCAGCTCCATAAAATTAGTTTCATATGAAGCAAATTTATGTTCTAATTATTGACTTTTAACTTATATTAATATGAAATTTATTTCTGTATCGTGAATGGGGTTATCACCAACCTGGTCATTGAATTGATGATCAACCTGGTTCTGATTCTCCTCATGCTTATGATTTTCCCTAAGCTGCAACTCTAGGCAACTCTGGCAGTGACTCTTTTTTAGTTATTTTCCATGAGAAAGGAAGCCACTGAAATTCCCTGTTTCCTGGGAGAAAGGTGACTTACCCCATAGAAACTGATTTTGTGATTAACACTGCTGATTCTAAATCTGCTATGACTTTGTGTTTCCGTTTGGTTTTACCCAGATGATTATCTTGCTTTTTAGCTCAGCTCGCTTTAGGGTTTCTGTTTGTATATTTTGGGTGTTATTAATACATGTTGTCTGTAGGTGTTGGATGGCTGTCTTTTCAAAATGTCAGCCATCTAACTGTTCCATCGCTATTGGAAGTTCCATTGAAACTTTTCTCTAAACTTTCATTTCTCATAGTCATAGATAATATTTTTAGAAAATGTCTATTGAGAACTTATTAAACATGTTACAAGAATCTACTAATCTTATTCTCCCAACAGCTTTCATTTGATAGAAGGGAAAGTGAGAAGCAGAAAGGTTTTGTAACGTGCCTGGTGTTGACTTGACACGTAATAACTAGTCAGTAAATGTTTGGGTTTTTTTTTCCTTTATAGCAGGCAAGCATATTTCCAGTATGATAATGTAAGACAACATATAAATGGATTTTGTTTAAAATATAGCAGTGTATGTTTCACCTTAGTGAAAAAGATGGAAGTTGTGTTTTTGGACTAGATTATTTTGTATGATTTCTGAGGGTTGTGGGGTCTGGCCTTGGCAAGATGCAGATCTGGGAAGCAAGGGAATCAGAGAAGTAGGGTCCAGTGGCAAAGTCCAAATTGGAAACCAGACAATTACAGGATTCTACAGAAAAGCTGGTTTGGTCCTAGGGAATTCCAGTGTAGAAGAAGAAGGTCTGGACTAGATGGTTGGGGTTAGTGCTTTGAGCATTTCCTGGAGCTCCTGAGGTTAATAAGTCTTTGTCAGCAGGCAGAGAGGACTCTTGAGGGCAGTTTGCCAGCTTCCACTTTGTAGAACATTCTTCTAAGATTTTGTTTTGAAATTCTCCAAAGTAAGAAGATGCACTTGGTCTTTAGTATGCAGTTCTCAAAGGAATAAATAGACCTGTTTAAGTGTTTACATTTAAGTTAGCAAAGAATATAAATTATAGAATTGCCTCTGAGGCCTTGGCTTATGCTCTTTGCCCAGTCATTTCATTTGCTGCTTCCTCAGCTCCACATATGCGAGCCTTCCACCATTACCTAACCTTTAAAGTCTAACTTAAATCCCGTCACTTCCATCACATTGCCCTGATCCCCTATGCATCCCCTGTGTACTCAAAGTATAGGATAGCGATGGTGAATCTTTTAGGCATGAGTGCCTAGACTGCAACCCAGAACCCACTTATTTGTCGCAAAGTGCCAACTGAAGTTTTAGTTTAGGGAAAAACAAAACAAAACAAAAAACCCCCTCCAAAACAGAAATCTTATACATTAACTTTTTTTTTGTACCAGAGATCAAACTTAAGACTTTGTACTTGCCAGGCAGGCACTGCACTGCTCAGCTATACCCTGGCAACATCTTTTGTCTTAAGAAAAAAACAAATAACTCACATGCTGTAGTTTTGCCACCACTGGTATAGGGGAAGGGAAAGGTCCTTGTAAAATGCAATTTTTGGCAGAACTTTTATCAATTTGAATGAGTTATGATAAAATACTTAGTTGAGAATAGGGGGTAGACATATGTGAACATGTGAATGTGTCTGAATGCATCTATGGTTGTGAGTGTGGGAACCAGCAAAGAACAGCCTTATGGAATCTAAGGTCTGTGTAGGACTTTAGAAAAGTTGAGGTTAAACTTAATATTAAGTAGGAGGGTTGGGTTCTGGTCATAGTTGATTTTTGAAGCAGTATTTTGAAGAAGTATTTGATTAAGATAGAAGACCAGTTAGATCAAGATTTTGGTTAATAGTCAAAAGCCACTGGAAGTTCATGCACGGATGGGTGGTATGTGGGGATACCACTACTCTGATCCCAAGTTTGTCTGCCTATTTTAGAACCTCTGTGTGCTAGTGTAGGCAGGCTTGGGTGTTAAGGAGCATCCCTGAGCTAGTAGTGTTTGGTCTACTCATATTTCAGTGCACTGGATAGGAACAAGGGAACAAGAAAAGTACTCTTTAGTTCCTGCATTTCCTTTTTCCTCTTAGTGTTTTCCTCAGTAATGAACTCTACAGAACGCTTGACCTTACACTACAACATCATTTTAAGGCCCTGTGGTAGTAGGGATATAAATAAATGACATTCATAGATAATATTAGATCATGTAGTTTTAACTCTCTTCACCTCTGTATAACTTCACCTCTTTTCTGAATAGTTAGAGCATCAAAAGTGACTTTTGCTTTAATTCTCTTTATTTTCCTCACCATTTATTGTGGAGTAAGTTAACTCCAATGCACTTTTTTGTGGCGGATGGGTGGGGGGCACAGTAAAAAAGGATTAAAAGAAGGCAGTAATCTAATCTATATCATTAGTGCTTAAATAATTACTTTGAAGAATTGGGTTTCAGATTTTGATTGAAAAACTATGTGAAAATTATATCAAGCTTGGTAGTATTAATAAGTTATTCTATGGAATATAAGGCATATATCTTTTTTAAGAATTTTATTTAAAGAGAAAAAGCAAAACAGAAAAGGAACAATACAGAATTTCAAACAAAAAGAAAAAAAATAAACAGTAAGAAATCACTAGTTGATAAATTATGTATTGTCTTCTAGATATAGTTGTTCAAGTTACAAAATGAAAACATACAACGTGGACATTCAAACAGTGAGACTGCGAACAGTTCCATTCAATGATCCAACAAAAACCCAGCAACATGATCATCAATCCTACACAATTAAACATACATGCAGTTACATCCTTTAGAGTGCTTTCTTTTCCTCCTTTTGCTTTTCAAGTCCATTATCTGTTTAGTTATATTGTGTTTCAGCTTGCTCAGTACCTGTTGTAGTCATGGGTTGTACAGAGAACAATTAGAAACAGGACATGGAATTTATAATATTTTTATGATGTCACCCAAGCTTAACACAAGAAAATGCAGGAAATCTATCCACATCACTAAAGACATAGAATAAATATTTAGCCAAAGGCCTGAATCCCACAGCAGTGCCTCACATGAGTCCAGATAAAGACCCAGTTCTCACGTCAATGCCTCCCACGAGTCCAACTGGAGATCTAGAGCCCACAAGAAGGACTCACACCAGTTTCTTTTATGGATCTGTGTTGGGAAGGCCCAAAGGTCAGCGGTGGAAGCCAGAAAGTCTTATGCCAGCCAGGTGAAGGAGCTGTGCTGGTAGGTTGAGGGTTCTATGCTGGAGCCAAGAAGTCACACTTATAACAACTCCAGGGCTGTCCTGAAAAGCACTACAGCCATCCTCAGTGACACGGAGGCCGCGAGCTCCTCTGACGACAAGCACAGTTGAGTACATGCCAGGAAGCCAGTGTGATGAGTTCATCCTGGAGACCAAGCAGCACATGTCTTCCCCTCCGGAGCCAGGAAGCAATGCTCGATGTGAAGACCAGAGTTTCTCCAGGAGAACCAATGGCTCAAACAGCAACTCATACGAGAACCCACAACACCTCAGTATCTTAATGCAACTAACATGAATAACTTCTCCTCCATGTCTCCATTTATACTAGCAACTTTCCTCAGGTGGAACATCTACACCCAGCGCCATGCTGATGTAGTCCAGCTGGTGTTAAGTTGACCACCAGTTTTCAATTCATAATAGTACCTTACTGATCTGTTTTGTTATTTACTTTTTATTTATTTTAATTTTTCATTATTTTGAAGGTAGCAAAATACAAGATGGAACAAAGCCAACTGAGAGAGTGCAGTGAAATTGGTACAGAAACCCTCAACAGGTTACTGGCAAAACAGTAATAGGTACTATAGTATATCCCATTATCTTCACAACAGTTGTTCTTTCAATAAGGGATAGCCAAATCAAAGGAAATACAGGACATTCTAGATCTTATCAAAACAGAACATTGAATAGAGTAATATCATTAATCAGAACAAAGCAAAACAGTGATAACAATATTTGCCTTCAAAGAGATGATAGAAGGAAATCCCCCCTATTTACTACATTGCATATGGTCAACCTCTCAAGAGATATTTAGATCTCTGGCTTACTTGCTAAGGGTGGTGGTGGTGGTGGGTTGATTCTTAACCCCCTCGCCAGTAGGCTCACGGGAGCCGCTGAGTGATCCTTCTCCTGCCTCATGCCAGGGCTGCTTACTGAGAGGGCGGGCAAATTGCCTTTCTGTGCTGCACCTTGAGTCCTTCCATGGTCAGAGCTCTGGGGCTGCTGGTCCTCCTCCCAGCTCAGGTCAGGGAGCTCTGGGGCTGCTGGTCCTCCTCCCAGCTCAGGTCAGGGAGCTCTGGGGCTGCTGGTCTTCCTCCCAGCTCAGGTCAGGGAGCTCTGGGGCTGCTGGTTCTCAAGGCATGTATCTTAATTTAAAAATGGTACGAAATACAGTGATGGGGATTCAATCCTTACAAATATAAAAAGGCAGGAAGATTAGTTTTGAAAAGTCTCAAATGTATAAAAATGTATATGTGTATATAGACAAGTTTAAATAGCATAAAAGAACGCATTGCTTTTGTCACTTGGAGTCAACAGTTATCAAAGTTTTGTGACCCTTATTTCATCTCTCTTTAGATTGTTCTTTGCTGAAATATTCTATTGTGACTGTTAATTCTGTATACTTCAGTGTGTGTCTCTAAAAATATGAACACTTTCTTTCCTGTGCCAAATGCCATTGCCACATCCTGTAAATAATTCCTAGTGTCCTCTAATATTTGAAAGTATGCACATTTGCACTGTTAGTCAACCGTATCTTTTTTTCAATTGGTTTGTTCAGATCAGGACCTAAACAAGGTCCACGCAATGCGTTTAGTTGTTAGGGTTTGCCTGTCTTGCAGTTTAGTGGTTTGGAGATTTGAGAGCTGGTTTTGGGACTGGGGTGGGGGGGCTTGGATGGGAAGAAGCAGGAGTGAGGGGTGAGCTTAACCCATATTGAAAGGAAATCTTCAGAATCACAGACTCTGCGGGGAATAGGGAAATTTCATTGTAGTTTTTATGGGTGAAAATCTTTAAATCTATATCAAGCCTTTTTAAGTGCCCTGGTTTTGTGAGGCAAGCTCTCATTATATAGACATAGTTCAGGCAGCCCTTGAACTCACTATGTAACTTACACTGACCTTAAACTTAGGATGATCCTCCTGCATCAGCCTCCTGAGTGCTATAGGTGTGTACCACTATATCCAGCATAACTGTCCTTCTTCAGAAGGGATGAGAGGGATGGACAGAGACAGAGGGAGAGGGAGAGAGATCTGTATGAAGCATGTGTCTAAATTCAAGTTGGTTTTTGGAAAGTGTAGTTTAGTGTAGTTAGAAACTGAAGTTCTGTGTCTGACGTCAAACTTGAATAAAGAAAAAAATAAAAAATGTGTTTTTAAGAAATCTAATTCTCACTACAAACTGTAAAGTAATTGTCTTTCTGCAGACTCTCTTCCTCAATTTAGAAAGAGTAATTTTTTCTTTTGGTATGTGTCAGTTTATTTCCAAATGCTAATTTCAGTTAAATCCATGTATTGTCCTTCAAAGGTAATTGTGTCCACCTACCGGTGAATATGCCATGTCTTCAGATAATATGATATAAACTAGTGGACTGTAAACTTAACAATGAAAAAAATTAAATATCCTTAGGCACTCTACGATAACAATGTTATATATTGGAAGCCCACAGACTTAGTGTTCAAATAACTTTGAAACATTTTTGTCTCTTCCAAGATAACTTGCATTCTTAATACTCCCTAGGCTTTGAAGGTTTGATTTTTGATAGGCCACATTTTGATACAGATTAAAATAATTACTAACATGTAATTTAAACTGTGTTTGCTTTGAATATATACAGTCTATATACATATAGAGCATTTATTGCAGTATACCATAATATATTCTCCTGTTGGAGATCTTAATTTTTTTTCTTCTATGCTGGAAATCGAATCTAGAGAGTGCTAAGTTAGGTCCCAAGCCCTTTTTATTTTTAATTAATTAGCCCATCTTATATTAATTTATTATTTTTCTCTTGATGTTGAATTTGAACCAATGTCTTTGCACTGAGCTATACCCCCAGCCCTTTTCTAATGTTTTGCTTTGAGACAAGGTATTGCTAAGTTGCCTGGGTTGGGTTCAGTCTTGTGATGCTCCTGCCTCACCCTTCCAAATGCTTTATTTTATTTTATTGAGACAGGATCTCACTAAGTTACTCAGGCTGATCTCAAACTTGCAGTTTTCTTGTCTCCGCCTCCTGATAGCAACACTGCCCTGCCTGACGAAATCCTGCTCCTTATAGTATGAACATCTGTGAGAACTTGATTAACCTTCTTTAGAACATTCTGAATATGGAGAAAAGCCTATGTATTAAAGCTTACCTTGCAGCCAGCACACATGTTTGGTACACAGTAGTGCAAAGAAGTGGGACCTTTAAGAGCTTTAAATTCTAAGGCCCCCTTGTAAAGAAGAGAGTGGGTGAAAAGGACAGGGGGCATTGCTTAGTTCCACCCTTTCCAATCCCAGTGGAAAGATACTGTATTTACTATCAGTGTTAATATATAACAGTAGTTTGTACTTTCTCTTGTGATACCTGATAATTCCAAATGTTTGCTTATATCTATGTTTTAGGTGCCCTAATGTGAATCTACAAAAGCTACCAGAAGAGTGGCTGTGGAATGTTTTGGAGGAAATTAAATGCAGTGATCCTTCATCCAAACTCTGTGCTACACGGCGCAGTGCTGGAATTCCTTTCTACATACAGGTACTTACCTGGAGGTCTGTAGTTGTTTATCTTTTGGTCGTGTCTTCTATCCTCCTTGACATACAAGTAAGTCACAAAAGGATGTCTCTGTCTTTTCAGTACTACGTGTTAGATCTGTGACTTTGTTTTAATGTGTGGACAGTGTTTTGTGACAGATCTGTTCTTGGAACAAACCCTTTACAAGGTCAGTCTTGTAATGTAAACAGAGGGAGGTACAGATTTCCTCCTGGGTATCAAGTAGGCAGACATCACTGTGGCACACTCATTGATCACTTCAGGAAGTGCAGACTTTCACTCTGCCCTCCACTCCAAATTACAAAAAAAAAGATAGTCTTCTCATTTCAAGATCCTCAGGTGTCTCTAGTGTTAACAGTTTCTTTTGAATCCTTCCATAAAATTGCCATAATCTTAATAGTAGTTAACATTTATTTTTTATATATTACCTCGTTTAATCCTTTCCCAAACCCTGTAAAGTAGGTACTGTTACATTTATTATAGAGAAAAAAACTACTGTACATAGAGAAAGAAATTGGGACTTAGAAAAGATATGTGACTTGCCAAAGGCCCAGAAGTAGTGAGAGCTGTGAAGGCTTGAGCCCAAACCGCGTGACTTCTGACTCGTCTGTGTGTGAGAATGTGTGTGTGCATTTGTGTGCATGCCATCCCTGCGTACCACTGAGGCCATGCTAGATCTACTGTTTGTCTTTTGCTTCACAATTTCACCTTGAACATTGCTCCAGGTCAACACACCCAACATATTCCTGTAGATTGATATTTCATTTCCATAATGTAAAACATGAGACTAACATCTTCATTGTTCCAAAGAATAAGAACCAGTGTCCTCACAGTACTGAATCAACCTTGTTTGAAATGGCTTTGTTTAATACAGAGTAAGGTAAAATCCAAGAATAGAGGAGTGTGTTGAAAACAGTAAAAAGAAATGAAGTCTCTTTTTTACTACTAGTATATGTTATTTTTCTTTTTTATTTCTCTGTCAAATTCCCAATCTCTTCATGATTTTTTGGTGATAGTGGGGCACCAGTTGCAGAACTCATTGACAGAGGTAGATTAGTTTTGCTGACTAAATTTTAGTGACCTTTGGAAATCAACTCCTCCCTAATCTGACCCGTTCTGGATCGGTGTGATTCATTCTCCTGCTTAGAATTCTTTTTGACCTGGTGTGTTTGTACGTTGTTTGTCTAAGGACAGACATTAAGGTGAGAGCATGGTCTTACAGTATGTGTCTGCAGGCTGTTTATCCTGCCTGTGGGTTTCAGCTAGTACTGTACTAGGTATTGGATATAGTGATTAGCAGAATGATTAGGTGAACTTTCTTACCTCAACCTCACTTAGCAATAACTTTGCCCAACTCTTTAAAGAAAAAAGCAATGATTCCCACAAGATATTTGGGTCATTGAATATAACTTTCTTATTTATTTGAGTTGAATAAAGAATAAATTCTATTAACAGTCTGCTCAAAAAAAAGTTCCATTTATTTGTCTTAGCATGACTTAACCAATAAAGTTGTGTTCCTGTATTAACTGTGGAAAAAACCTTCTTGCTTAGTTTATACACTTCCATGTAGGCAGATATAACATGTTTTGAATAGTATTTAACAATACTATGTATTACTTGTGAGCATAAATCCACTGTGAGAGATTTCTTTTAAACCTGTTTTGTTGTGTGTCTTATGTTTTCTTCTTTTATGGTTTATAAATACTTCAGAAAACAGAGTAACTTAAAACTTTAACCCTGGGGAGCCAGTAGCTTCATATGGTACTCATGAAAATAGATAGAAAGGAAGTTAATTAGAGAATGCAACTAATGTAATTTTTCTTTAACAGCTTTGTTGAGGTGTAATTCACTTATAATTCATGTTTTTAAAGCATACAATTGAAGGATTTCTGAATATGAAGAGTTGTATAGCCATTAGCACAATCTAATTTTAGAGTAGAACATCACTTGAAAAATCCACCAACCCATTAGCAATTACTCCCCATTCCTCTCCACCTCTGCTATTCCCAGCCCTAGGCAAACACTAATCTACCTTCTGGATATTTCATGTAAGTGGAGTCTTACAATATGTGATCATTTGTGTCTGGCTTCTTTCATTTAGCGTTATGTTTTCGATATTATTATTATTGCATCTGTCAGTGCTGTGTTCCTTTTTATTGCCTCAAGTGGGTTGATATCGCATACTTACGTTTATTAAATATCAGCAATGTTTGTCACAAAGTCAATAAGCAACTCCTTCAGACTTCAAACACAGGATCCCTTTGGATTCTGTAGTATTTCTGCTTGTCCTTGGGAGTTTTAAATGCTACATTTCAGTTAGTTTTCTATAAATAGAGTCTCCTGTGATATATTAAATAACTGATCAATCTCTGAGAAGCCTCAAAACAATTATGTAAGGAGAATTTTTATATTGGCTGAATTTGTTCACAAAAGTGACTTGCTTATTTTTGTCAGAAACCTGCCACCAATTATGGTCCACAAGGAGTAGTCAGTCAGTGCTGTGCTGTCCTATAGCCTCATAGAATGATTAATAAGCAGATGACTGGGAAGTGGTTAAGCCACTTACCCAAAGCAACATGGGGCAGTGAACCTGCCTTGCTAGCTGTGGGTTAATAAAGGAAATTTTGAATTAGGGGATTGAAATTTTGAGAATTGATACAAATAGATACCATAAATAGAAAACCACAAATAGATACATGGCAAATAAAAAGCCCATTAATTTTTATGTTGTTTTTCCATAGGCATTGTTGGCATCTGAACCAAAGAAAAGCAAAATGAATTTGTTGAAAATAACAATGAAAGAGTTACTCTTTTTGGCGGGGTCTACAGATACCTCAAAGAGCACAGTTCCCCAGGTAATAAGAGAAATAGACAAAACTTGCTGGGAGGGGTTGGATTTAAATCTTTGCTGTGTATTATTTTTTAAAAGTATCTATTAAAAGATACATAAATCTTGAAGATAGGCAGACATTTGAAGTTTTACATGAGTACTTTCTTGTCTTTTGTCTACAAAGTAAAGCATTGCTTTAATTGATCCATAAAATGAACTATTTTAAAACTGGTGAAAGCATACAACTGATAGAAGTTATTGTATAATATTACTATTGCATCTGAAATTTTGAAAATGAATATGCATTAGAATTACATGTGTGCTTTGAGTTGATGTACTTTTTGACTCAGTAAAGTCTTTAACCAAGATGTAACATCTAACTTTTAGTATGTTTCACATTTTAATTTTAAATTGTCTGTGTAATGTGTAATTTATTTTTTCTTTTTATTTTAAAGATAATAAAAGAAAAATAAAAGCAATACAGAATTTCAAAACAAGATGATAGGAAATTAACCATGGTTATTATATTGCATATTGTTGTCTTCAAAATAGTTGCTCAGATTACTAGATACAGGCATGCAAAATTGATGAAACAATGTAAGCACGAACTATTCCTTTCAATGAATTAATAGAATGAGTAGTACAAATATGTTAGCTATCTTGTATGTATGTATGTATGTATCTATTTTTTCCCCTTCCTTCTTTTCTCCTTTCCCTCATCCCAGTTGTTCTTTCCTTTTCAGCAGTTTCTTTCCCTATCACAGTATCTATTGTGCCTTTTAGATCTTACTCTTTCAGTTTCTTGTACTAGTGAAACAATGTGGTGTTTATACATAAAAATCTGATTATTTCACTTAAAAGTGTGATCTCTAGTTGCATACATTTACCTATAAAAGCCTAGAGTTTGTCTTTCTTTATATCTGATTAGTACTCCATTATGTAAAAATACCAAATCTTTCTTATCCATTCCTTAGTTGATGAGCATTTGGTTTTTTCCCAAGATTTAGTTATTACAAATTGTGCTGCTATAAACATGGGTGTACATATCACTATGGTATAATGTTTTCAGTTCTGGAAAAATACTCAGAAGGGGAATAGTTAGATTGAATGGGACCTCTAATCCTACTTTTTGAGGAATCTCCACACTGCTTTCCACAGTGTTTGCACCAGTTGACACGCCCACTGACAATGGAGAAGTGTTCCTTTTTCCTCACAGCCCTGCCAGCATCTGTTATTGGGTGATTTTTTGATGTTAGCCATTCTTTTTGGATTGAAATGGAATTTCAGTCTTGTTTTAATTTACATTTATTGAATGACCAATAATGTTGAACATTTTTTCATATATTTATTTGCCATTTGTATTTCTTCATCTGAGAAATGTGTATTCATCTCAGATGCTCATTTTTGTATTGGGTCTTTGAATTTGGGTGGCTTGATTTTTTTTTTTTTAATTCTTTGTATGCTATAATAGGAGTCCTTTGTTTGAGGGACAGTTGGCTAAATTTTTTCCCCAATTCATGGGTTTTCTTTTCACTCTGTTGGTGATTTCTTTGAGGTACAAAAACTTTTTAATAAGATAAGGTCCCAGTTGTTGATTCTTTGAAGTATTTCCCTTTCAGATTGGTTTTTATTCATGAACTCTCTGCCTACTCCTATGTCTTTACGATTTCTACTTATTTCTCTTCCAGTAGATTTAGTGTTTCTGTTTTAATATTTAGATCTTTGATCCATTTTGACTTTAGTTTTGTGCGTGGTGATAGGCATGGGTCTATTTTTAGTCTTCAGCATGTGGAAAGCCAGTTTTTCCAGCCCTGTTTATTAAGGAGGTTATCTTTCTTCCAGTGAACATGTTTGGCCCCTTTGTCAAAGGTAAGTGGCTGTGTGTTTTTGTAGTTGTTTCTACATCGTCTAGTCTGTCCCATTGATCCTCAGATCAGTTTTTTGGACAGTACCATGCTGATTTCATCACATTAGCTTTGTAGTATAATTTCCTTTCATATATTGTGATGCCTCCTGCCTTGCCTTTGTTGCCCAGGATTGCTTTTGCTATTCGAGGTCTCTTCTGCTTCCAGATGAATTTAGGAATATTTTTTCTAGATCGTTAAGGTACACTAATAGTATTTTGATTGGGATTGCATTAATCTGTGTAACAGTTTTGGGAGTATGGCCATTTTCACAATGTTGGTTCTTCTTATCCATAAGTAAGGACTAGCTTTCCATTCTCTGACATCCTCTTCAATTTCTTTTTCAGATATTGTAATTTTCAATATACAGATCTTTTACTTCCTTTGTTAGATTGATTCCTAAATACTCCATTTTTTTGACGTTATTGTAAAGAGTGTGGTTTCCCTAACTTCTCTCTCAGTGAGTCTATTGTTTGTATACAAGAATGCTATTGATTTTTAAGTGTCGACTTTATATTCAGCTATGCTACTAAATTTGGTTATTAAATCTAGAAGTCTTTTGGTGCAGGTTTTGGGGTCTTCTATGTAGAGTATCGTGTAATCTATGAATAATAATTTCACTTCTTCCTTTTGTGTCCTTATTCCTTTTATTTCTCTCAATTGCTCTGGCTAATGTTTCCAGAACTATATTGAATAGGAGTGGTAATAGTAGACATTCTTGTCTTGTTTCTGATTGTAAGTTGAAAGCTTTCAGGTTTTGTCCATGTAGTATGATGTTGGCTGTTGGTTTGTCACAGATGGCTTTTTATCAGATTGAAGTAAAGATCATCTGTTCTGATTTTCTGTAGTTTTTATCATGAATGAGTGTTAAAGTTTATCAAAAGGTTTTTCTGCATCTATTGAGGTGATCATGTGATTTTTGTCTTTGGCCCTGTTGACATGGTGTATTATATTTATTGATTTGCATATGTTGAACTTCCTGCATTTCTGGGATGAAACCCACTGTGTCATGGTGTACAGTCTTCTTGAAGATTTGCTGCATGCTATTTGCTTGTATTTTAAGGAGGATTTTTGCCTCTGTGTTTAGTAGGGAGATTGGCCTGTAGTTCTTCTTGATTGGATTTTTCTCTGATTTTGGTATCACGGTAATACTTGCCTCCAGGAATGAGGCAATTTCGTTAAAGAGTTTGAGGAGTGTTAGTGTTAAATCTCTTAATTTCTTTAGAAATAATGTTTAATTTTGTAAACTGGAATTAATTTCATTGTTCATTGTATTGAGTGCATATTTTTCTATGCTGACATATTTCAAAGATTCATTGTATCACCTATAATTTTATTTTATATGTAAAATAAGAATCCTGTAATTTAATTTTCCACTTGGATAATTAATATGTAAGCATTTTTATCTAATAACATCATTCCCTCTTGATTATGACACTACCTCTGTCATGTACTATATTTGTAGGTAAGCAGTTCTGTTTTCTGTCTTTTCCATTGGTCTGTTAATCTGTTTTTTTGGCCAAAACAATGATTTTAATTATCATATTACCAATGGTTTTAATTATCATTGGTAATTACCGTTTAATTACTCTGTGGTAATTTTATTGCCATAGTAACTCATGATACTGTGTAAGGTGAGTCAGTCTGTCTCTGTCTTCAGAATTGCTTTATTTTATTTGTCCCATCGCAGTTTTCATAAATCTTTAAATCACCTTATTAAATTCAAAAAAACACCTTTTTGGGGATTTGGTTTGGAATTCAAATGTATTCATTTTTTAGGAAGAATGATTTTTCATTCTTTGCTGAATCTTGCATTAGGTCTGGAGGTATAGCTTAATAATAGAATGACTGGCTAATGCACACAACACCTTGGGTTCTATTCCCACTGTGTATGTGTCCACATGAAAGAATGACAGTGATGTGGCCTGTTTCTCTGTTTTTTCAGATCTTCCTTAATGTCTATTATTATCTTATAAAATAATTTTCCAGGTTGGGCACAGTGGCACATCTCTGTAGTTCTGGCTACTCAGGAGGCTGAGGCAGGAAGATTGTTTGAGACTGTAAGTTCAGGGTTAGCTTGGGCAGCACGATACAACCCTATCTCTTAAAAAATAAAATTTCTCCATAAAAGTTCTATAGATCTGTTTTGAGATTTATTTCCATATATGTTTATCACTGTAATCATAAATGATATTTGTTTTATCTTTCTAATACTTAATCTTTGTTTTGCTTGAGATAGGATCTAGCTATGTAACCCAGGCTGGCCTTGAATTTGCAGTGTAGACCAGGTTGTCCTCGGATTTACGGTTCTTCTGCCTCAGCCACCCAAATGCTGGGATCACAGGAATGCGTTACATGCCCAGCTCCATATCTTCTAAAGTTTTTTTCTTATTCTGCTGAAACCTGTAGTAGAATTTTGAGAAATAGAGATAGCAGGAACCCTTATGTTGTCTTTATTATTTGTTATTTTGCTCTGTCCTTTATCTGATCAAGGAAAGTGAATGTTATGAAATGCTTTCTGGCATCTTTTGTGATACATACTTCTTTTTCCCCCTAAAATTTGCAACTTCTATGAGTTATGTTAATTTAAGTTGAATACTATTTGTGTACTAGTATGAACCTAACTTCAACATGATGTTTTTATACATTGTTGGATTTGGTTTAAAACCTGTAAAAAATATATTTGTGTCTTTTATTGGATTTGTGAGATTGGCCTGTGGTTTTTTTCTCTCATGATGTTCCTGTCCATTTTTAATTATGTATTTTACATTTTAATTGTCATATACATACAGAGAGGTGTAAAAATCTTGTGTGTGCCTCAGTAGTAATTTCTCAAAGGTAGCACACTTGTGTAGCCAGCAAGAAATTGAACATGTCTAGCATGTGAAAGCCCACTCAGGGCTTTCTTTTAGCACTTTAGTTTTAGTTTTACTTGTTATTTGAATTCTGTAAAGAGAAAACCACACATAGCTGGGTGTGGTCACTCCTGCCTGTAATCTTAATGTTCTGGGAGGCTGAGGCAAGTGGATTTTAAGTATAAGCCCACCCTGGGCAATTTAGCAATCTAATAAGATCTTATCTCAAAATGAAAAGCAAAAAAGGACTGGGGATATAGCTCAGTGTGAAGGCCCCAAGTTCAGTCTCCAGCAGTGTAAAAACAAGCAGACACACACACCACATGTTTTAAAGCATACTTTTGGTATCTGTTTTGGTTGACATTATGTTTATGATGCCCATCAATATGGTAATTTATTCATTTTTCTTTGCTAATAATGTACAGTTTATCCATTGTAAATGAGCAGATTGATACTTTTAAATTTTGATTTATTAAGAATAGTGCTGTTAAGATAGTTCTCAGGCATATTTAATGGTGAACATACATTGTGTGTTTCTACTGAGGATACACTTAGGAATCATCATTGGATACAGTGTGTGTAGTATATTCAGCTTCAGCAAATGCTGCCATTTTCCCAGAGTAGTTGTTCAGACCTTGTTCTGGTAACCAGTTTATATTAGATACATAAAATAACTCTGGACATCTCTCTTTGCAGCTTATGTAAAATGGAGATTATGTATTCTCTGAATGTGGAATTCATTTATAAAATTATGAGGGTCTTTTTTTTTAATTGTGTTTTTTTAAGGTCTTCGGAAAGATTTTTAACTATTGCTTTTCTTTAACAGTAGTATCTCTCTAGCTGTTTAGTTTCTCCTTGAATTTGTATTGATAAACTCTGCATTTTGGCTATTTTTCATTTATTTGCATTCTTCAAATTGATTCCTATAGGATTGTTTACAGCATTACTTTTTGTTTTCTGCTCTGCTGTATCTGCAGGCATGTCTTCTTCTGTAACACTGCTTATTTATTCCTTCTTTTTCTTCTTGGTTAGTCTCATGAGAGATTTTGTTTGTTCACTTGTTTCTAAGAATCAGCTTGTAGTTAGTACTCTTAGTTAGTTGTGTCTTTCCAATTAAAATTTTTTTTCTCTCTCTTTTTTTTTTTTGGGGTACCAGGGATTGAACTCACGACCTTGCGCTTGCTAGGCAGGCACTTATACCACTTGAGCTAAATCCCCGGCCCAAGATTCCAAATTTTCTCTTTTTATTGCCTTTCCCTATTCTTTTTCTGTCATCTTGTTGACACACAGCACCTTCATGTTTGTTGAGTCATGTTTTTGAACAGAAGTATTCCATGTATATATCTCAAGTACACATTTCTTTTTTAAGTTTAAGGTGCATCCTTTAGTAGCTTCATTACTGTTCAGCTTTATTAAAATTTCTTTTTCTTTGATTAGTCAATTTAGAATTAGTGTTTTTAAAAACTATTTCTAACTTAGTTCCACTGTGGTCAAAGAATATAAAGTAGTAATTATTTGGTATTTATTGAGGCTTTATTTGTGACTAGGTTTTAGATGACTTAAAATATAAATATTATATGTGTCCTTGAAAAGAATATGTATGTATTTGTTAGGTGCAAGATTCTATATATGTTTATTAGATCAAACTTTTTAATTACATTCTTCAAATCTTTTTTTAATTTTTAATTTTATTGGTACATGTCTGCAGTTCCTGCAGTTTACAGTCATGTTGGGGAGTAGCTAGTTGTGCACTCTGTGGCCAGTTTTGTTGTTTATTTTTAATCCACTTCCCTCCTCCTCCAATTCTCCACTCCATTTTTCAAACTTGTTAATTTTAATTATCAGTTATCGAATATATCTTATTAACCTGCCATATCATTTGTAGATTGCCTGTTTCTTTTTATAATCTTATGCCAGGTTTAGATTTAGCGTAGTTTTCAAACCATAGCTGATTTTGAGTTCTTCTTTCAGGTCCATGCTCTAAATGTCCTCCGAGCGTTGTTCAGAGATACACGTCTGGGAGAAAATGTCATTCCTTTTGTTGCTGATGGAGCCAAGGCTGCAATTCTGGGCTTTACTTCACCAGTCTGGGCAGTGAGTACTTTTGGCATTTATTTTCACTGACTTATGCTTTTGAGTAGGTTGCAATAAACTGATCTTTCACGGGGCAATAAAAAAATATGTATTTTTATCAAGGGGTTTCTCTAAGGATGAATAAATTCTGGGATTGAGTTATGATTTGATATTTGATAGTTCCATTTTATCTTATTGGTGATTTTTCTTTTAGCCATAACTTTTTATTTTAGTGGTTGCTTTAGGGTCTATATAGCATTTATGTTTAACTTATCACTGTCTGTCTTTAAGTGATATTATACCATGCAATTTAAAGTTTAAGAACTTAATAATAGTGTATTTTATTTCTCTCCTACGCGCGCGGTACTGGGGATTGAACCCAGGCTTCACACTGAACTGCATCCCCAGCCATTTTACATTTTTAATTTAGAGATAGGGTCTTGCTAAGTTCCCCAAGGTTGGCTCAGATGTGTGATCCTCCTACCTCAGCCTCCTAAGAATTCTGGGATTACAAGCATGTGCCACCACTACTGGTTCTATTTTTCTCTTTCATTTACCAGTTTAACCATTTTAAAATATATACAGTTCAGTGTTATTAAGTATGCTCACAATGTTCATCACCATTATGCATTTTCAAAACTTTCTCATCTATAAAAGTTAATCTCTTAACTCTTCACCTTCCCTCCTTTCATCTCTTGTATCTTTGGTTGTACTTTCTATCCTTATGCATTTGCCTGATGCAACAAGTAAGTGGAATCATACGATATCTGTCCCTTTGTGTTTGGCTTATTTCACTTGCTATAATATCTTTGAGGTTTATCTGTGTTGGCTGGATAATATTCCACTATATGTATGCAATATATTTTAAAAAAATCTATTCATCTGTTGATGGACTTTCAGATTGTTTCCACTTCTTGGTTGTTGTAAATAGCACAGCAGTGAAATAATGATGTACTAGTTATCTGAGTTTCTATTTCTAGTTCCTTTGGGTTTATCATGTGGTAATTCCATGTTTAACTTTTGAGGAACTGCCAAACTGTTTTCCACAATAGCAGGACTACTGCATACTCACATCAACAATGCATTATTAGTTCCAGTTTTTTCACATCTTCACCAATACCTATTAGTTTTCATTTTTTAGTTTTCATGTTAGCCCATCCTAATCTGATATGAAGTGGTGTCTGATTTTGATTTGCATTTCCCTAATGATTGCTAATATAGATCCAGAAGGAGAACAGCTCTTAGACTGTTAATGTGTCTTCCTTTTGGGTGCTTTGTAATGCAGATTCTGTGTATTAGTATGTTGATTGGGTACTGTAAACAGTCTACCAAAAGTTGAAAAAACAAAACATTAAAATGGGCGAAGTACTGAGTCACGTTTTCATTTGCAGTATGATCACTACCAGAAATGTTTTGATTCAGACCTGTAGAGATATGAGAAATACACAGCACACCCACTGGATTTAAGAAAATAAGCTTTCATGTGCTTTTTCTTAATTTCTGGAAGAAACATCATAGTTTTTTTTTTATTTTCCTGTGACATTGTGTCCTCTAGAATAAAGGAACATAATGAATGGTTTGTGGGTGCTTGAAATATGGCTTTTAAAAAGGGAGAGGAGGAAATAAGCAAAATTTTAAACTAGAATATTTACTCAGAAGTCAGTCTTTCTAGCTAGCGAGTTGCACCGCCATTTCATACCTAGATGAGAAGCCTGTAATTGTGAGTCAATCTATTTCAGTGGCAGCCAAAGGCGTTGACTCCCTTTGTGTGAAAAGGAATCCTCAAGATTGCCAACTCTTGCTTAGAACTTTGGCATCTTCCTGTAAGAGACACAGACTTCTGGAATTCTGTCTGGGAGTATTGCATAACTGCTCTTGAGGACATAGTATTTACCTTTTGCATTTACAGGAAACAGAGCAATACCTGTATTTTGTGTGTGGTCAAAGCTAGAAATGTAGCTTGATTGTCAGGAAAATAAGAGATCATAAAACTGATTGCCAGCAATATCAATAGTGTTTTCTTCAAACTTAATTCCAGACAATAAAAGAAAAATTTTTTTGTGAAAAGGCTTTAGCAGAGTTAAACCTGGTGACCACCCCCACCCACACACACACCTTTTTGGCAAAACTAAAAGTATCAGAAGTGAGTGCTTCATGTTTTGGAGTAGACCTTTTTAAAAATACAAAGAACATTTATTGTAACCATAGTAGGCATTAGACGTACCTATTGTTTTGCAGATATGTTAAGCATTAGAAATGTAAGGATAAATAAGACATAGTCATAATGGCTGTAGTTACTGAGTATTTTCATGTACCTGGAATCAATTTCATTACACTGATTCATCTCAGTGGTGCTAATATAAGTGATATTTCATCAATAGAGACCAACTCTTAAAAAGATGGATTAACTTTATCTAAGGTTAAAAACTACTGACTCCAAATATTGTGCTATTATTGTAGAAGAGAGTTTTGGGTTTTGCAAGACTAGAAAGGAGGTGCATTTCAACTATCTTGGAACTTGTTACTTTTCTCATTGCTGAAACAAAATGCCCAACACCCAAAGTTACAGGAAAAAAGGTTTATTTAGCTCGTAGTTTGTAGAGGTTTCACTTCATAGCTGCCTGGCTCCAAGGCAGGGTGGCATCACAAACGAAAAATAGTTCATGGTGGGCAGAAGGTGGCAAAGTAAGGAAGAAGCAAAGCAAAAGCAAGTAATGCACAACACTGCAGCATGTCACACCCTAGATCCAGCCATCCTGAAAAACCCCACCTATGTCCATGTGAGGCTTTTGGGAGTATGTAGATACAAACCTTGGCAGAGTTTTTGCATGTTTCCTCTTTTTCCTCTTTTTTTTTATGAGACAAGATATTGCTTTGTGGTTCCAGCTGGCCTTCAACTTACTATATAGCCAAAACAAGCAAGAGCTATCCTGTGTTCATTATTGAAATAAATTGTTAAAGATGGCAGTATTCCTCAAATTAATCTATACATTTAATATCACCTCTATTAAAAACTCATCGGGTGTTTTGGCTAAAATTGACAGATTCGTTGTAAAATACATAGGAAAATGCAAAAGAACCATAATAGGCAAATAGTTTTGAAAAAGAACAGAGAATTAATTCACAGGTCTTAATTTTGAAAATTGTGAAAATAATAATAATAAAAGATTGTGATATTAAAAAAGGGTAGTTGTATAAATCAGTAGAATAGGATTGATTTTCAGCTTCCACATTTAATGAACAAAAGTGACTTTAGTGAAGAGAATAATACTAGGACAACTAGACATCTGCATGTAAAAGAATGAAATTACTTCCTGTATTATATCGTCTTTAAATAACTAAAATTGAATCAAAAACCTAAATGTAAAAGTTATAAAACTTTTAGAAGAAAAAGTAGAAAATTTTGTAACTTGAAATACATAAGTTTCTTAGATATGACACATAAAGTACAAACAACAACAACAACAAAATTAGGTCAATTAGACAATCAAAATAAAAATGTCATTTCAAAGTACACCATTAAGAAATGAAAAAACAATTCCCAGAATGAGGGAAAAGATTTGTAAATCATATATCTAATTAGAGTCTAGTATCCAGAACATAGAAAGAACTTTTAGAATCTAATAACCAAAAGATAATTCAATTAGAAATGGGCAATGAATTTGAATACATTTTCCAAAGAAGATCATATATTAGAGGGTGCTTAAGGTCATTAGTTATTAGAGAAGCAAATCAGCACAATAAAACTTAATAAAATAAAAAATGATGGGCACTAATACCTATTATGGAGGATTTGGAGAATTAGTGGAAGTGGAACCCTCATATATTGCTAATGAGAATAGAAAATGGTACCACCACTTTGGCATTCCTCAAAAGGTTAGACAGAGTTACTTTCTGACTGTGCCTACAACTTCTAGGTATAACCCAGGAGAAATAAACATGTCTACACAAAAGCTTGTACATAAATTTTCTCAGCATCATCATTCATGACAATCAAAAAGGGGAGACAAATCCATTGCCCATCAGATGCTGAATAGACTTTAAAAATGTGGTGTATCTGTACAATAGATTATCAGCCAGCAGCATGGGTGAACCTGAGAGCATTGTGTTAAGTGAAAGAAGCCTGGCATAAAAGACTGCCTAGCAATGGTCCCATGCATAGATAGTTTCTGAAATTGGCAAATTTATAGAGAAAAACATAGATTAGTGCTTCCCATTTGTTTGAGGATAGGGAATGATGAGTAATGCATATGGGTTTCATTAGGGGATAAATATTTAGTGGTGATTGTTGAAATACTTAGTGCTGATAATGTCTCACTTTGGGAACATAATAAAGACTACTGATTAAAATACTTTATAAAATGCTCAATTCTATGGCAAATGAATTTTCCCTCAATAAAATAAAAAGTTTTTAAAATGAAATATAGTTTCTAAAATAAAATACAATCATTTGATCCCCTTTGGAGGTTACTATGCCATGAATTAAAAATTGATAAATATGTGGAAATAATTTTATACTGACTGAGGTAACAGGAAAATCAAATAGCTGTTGAGGGAAAGCTCTTTTAAAAATTTTTCCCTTGGGAATATAAGTAAGTAATGCAGAATGCCTGATAGAATATCACCATTGTGTGCACCTACAGAGATAGGTAATGGTCATCCTTGGCTACTGTTAAGGGAGCTGTATAGTCAGTATCCAAGTCTGTTCCAATTGCTTTAACAAAATACCACAAACTATCTTATAAGCAATTGAAACTTATTTCTTATAGTTCTGAAGGCTGGAGAAATCTAAGATAAGATCCTGGCAGATTCCTTGTCTGCCGAGGGGTTGTGTTTGGTGGATGGGGAAATCTTCTTACTCATCTTCATGTGGTAGAAGGGGCAAGGCATGTCTCTCTCTGGTACATTTTCTTTTTAAAATTTTTTTTAATATTTTATTTTAAAGAGGATAAAGCACAATAAAACTAATCAAAACAAACTAGTATAAGAGACATAGGACTTCAGAACATTACAAAATCAACATAGTTACCATAATACCCCTTGATGTCTTCAAAATAGCTGTAGATAACTTCAGATGTAGTAAAAATCAAACAGAACAGAATAGAATAGAAAAAATAAAACAATAACAATGAATGCAATAAAGGACTTCAAAAAAAGCCAATAGTAAATCCAAAATTGCTACCATATTTCTATCTTTGAAATAGCTGCTCTTGCCATTGGATTTGACATAATCAAACAAAACAAAAGAAAATAAAGCCCAATTCAGTAAAACAATGGAAATGATATAAGACTTCCAAAACAAGACCATAGGGAATCAACAATGGCTGCAACCCTCAGAAAGTGATCTCCCCTAAATGCCATGCTGCATGCCACTATCCTCTGAACCTAGGATCAGACCACTGGCCCTAGACCTGCCATGTTAGTGAAACACCAAAGCACCACAGGCATCCAATTGCATTTCACCTCAATAGCTATCATCACAGCCTGTGTTTCTCCTCATAAGCCTGTCACTTATGGAGGGGTGGGGTTGGTTGCTGGAAGGTGCTAGAGTTTGTCTGTTCCAGTCTGGCAGCGGCCCGTGCATGGTGCAGGTTCCCAGACTGGGCTTGCTTCCTGGTGTGGCCTCTCTACTCCTGGTCCATGAATGGTCTAGCACCTTTTCTATGGAGACTAATATCCCATTTATGAGGGTAAAGCTCTCATTATTTAATTGAGTCTTAAATTTTCCTCACTTCATGTAATACCATCACCTTCGAGGTTAGAATTTCAAAATTTAAATTTGAGAGTTGGGGAACACAAGCATTCAGTCTAGAGCAGGATGAATCAGTCTGATAGTACTAGGATCCATTGTGTATCTGAATATTACTAAGAGACATTATATGCCTCCTGCCTTCACCCTACTGACTCAAGCAAAAGTAGGCTTTTCTCAGCATGTCCAGGTACTCCTGATTTTGCCTTGCCACCTTTGTCACCAGATTTATTTAGGGCAAGACGGAGTTTGTGATTTTGCTCCCTTTTCTTTTTTCATTTAGCCCCTCCGTATCCCTTCCTTCTTACTTTCTTTCTGTTGTTTCACCATGTAAGAGATCCTCTCAGGACCTTTGCATGCCACTTAAGTGCTCTACTACTGAGCCAAACCCACCACCCCTCTTTTTGTGTTTTGTTGATACAATTTCTGAGAGGAAACAGGGTCTTTGCTAAGTTATCTTAGATCTTTGAGTCTGAGAACTATTTGAGTAGATTGGATATGAGGTAATCAAGACCTGAGTTGGGGCAGAGGCAATACTGATGAAGTAATAGATGGGCTGCTTTGCTTTTTAAGGATAGTAGAGAGGACACGTAGTAGGAATTCCATGAATGTTTGCAGACAGTGGAATGAACACAAGTTGATCTTCTGATTTTAGGGTTTCATTGCAGTTTTGATATGAGTTGTGCTGGTTTATCTGTAAAGTCCACTTTCAGGGTTACCAGGGATGAATGCAGCTTGGGGCTTCTAGAAGAGAGGTTATAAACTGGAGGCCAATAGGACAAATGTCCATTGCTGTGTTTTGTTTGGCCTCTGTGGTGGATTTTCCTTTCTTTTCTTTAGTTTGTTGCCAACATTTCAAAATTGAAAGATTGCACATAAAAATCAGGCTTTCAGGATTCTCTAGAAAAAACAGATCGGGCAACACTGAGCTTGTATTCTCTAGTGGCAACAAGTCAGCTGAAGTTGAGTAGTGATTGCGTTCGCCACAGTTCACTGTTGCCTCCGTTGCTTGCTGGTCCTTTGGGCATTTGAATTTGTGATCTTTACTGCAGTGGTTTTAGGAAGCTGTTTTCTAAATTCTGTGTGATTATTACTTTTATTTATTTACTTACTTTTTGTCTTTGTTTTGTACCAGGGGTCAAATTCATGACCTCACACTTGCCAAGCAAATGCTTGTGCCACTGAGCTAAATCCCTGACCCCTACTTTTTGTCTTTTTGAGACAGGGTCTCGCTATGCAATTCAGGCTGGCCTGAGGCTTACTTTGTAGCCCAGGCGGGTCTCAAACTTGCAATGATCTTCTTGCTTCAGCCTCCCAAGTGTTAGGATTATAGGAATGCGCCACCAGGCCCAGCTTGCTGCTTTGTTATTTTTAATGAGCTTTCTGTTTATATTGCTACTTAACATGCCATATGTTGACATTCACCTAATGAGAATATGACCCCTATGGTAGCTGTGTTTTCTATTTCTGGATGTGTTACTGGTGATAGTGCCTTGCATACTGTAGGGAAGGCAGTGCAGGATCACACAACTTTGTTCTGATTTGGCAGGGTAATTCCAAAGCATCTTGGCACATTGGTTTGGAAAAGATATGTTCTATTAGTATCTTGGAGAAGTGGTTCAGGTTCACTAATTAAAATTCATACCTCTTAGTTTTATTATTTGTTTCAAATAATTTCTAGGGTAAGGTTTCTTGAGTAGGTTACTGGCATTGTGAGGTTAATAAGTAACATTTTGAATATCTATCACTCTTGATTTTATTAATTACATGGTTGCTTTGACATTAAGTCCTATAAGTAACTTCTCATAGGTGGGTAATCACAGAAAGAAAATGGAAAGAGTTTAAGTCTTTCCTGGGATATTCATTTTCAGGAAGGATATGAAAAAATTTGTTTTTCTCTTTAAAAACAAATGGTATTTGATGATGCAAGTACAAAGACTTCATGAAAACAGTTGTTGGTGATAGCAGAAGTATAGAAAAAAAGAGCTCAATTTAAGAGGAAGTCACTGAGTCAGTTTCTATAAAGTTTCTTTTGAAAGTTATCTTATGAGCATAAATTATATTTTCTTCAGCCCCATACCCAACAAAAGGTGATGATTTTGAGTGTCTAGTTTAATCATTATAAATGTTGGTTTCATACCATGAATGTTTCTTAACCCTTTGTTGTGTTTATTTTTACATTAGGTGCGAAATTCATCCACACTTCTCTTTAGTTCCTTGATCACAAGAATATTTGGAGTTAAACGGGGAAAGGATGAACATTCCAAAACAAATAGGTAAGCTCCATCTACTTTTTACACGATATTATCCTGGCCAAAAGTTAATTGTTGAAATTCTGCTAACTTTTACGGATTTACCTGCAATATGAAACTATAAAAATACTATAATGAGTTAACCTATGCTGCTAAATTCTAAGCCCTTGGACAAAAATATCAATATCAATTAATGAACCTTTCAAGGCCTCAAAAATGCAGTAAGGGCTGAAATGCATGCTTGTTTCTCAGTGCAGTCACTAAAATTTCTTGTTTTCTTTGTATCATCTTGAAGAGTTTCTGAAATGTCCTACATTTTTCTCTATGTGTTATTAAGTACTCTTTTTTGCATTATGTTTAATTTTATGAGCAGAAGGCTAGATGCCTATGAAACTCATCAGAACACGTCCTGGACTACCTTTGCATTCACTATAGTCTCAAGTATAAGGAATGAATGGCAGTAGATTGAGATGTTGATCACATGAAATAAACAATACTTTTTATGTTTTGATCTTTATTTTTTTCTTAATGTCTGGGAAGACGCCTATGGAACTATTTGATTATGGATGAATTTTGGGGGAGGACGATTTTTTGATATCCTACACAAGTTTGTCAAGAAGAGAAACTTTGAATAGTTCTTAAGCGTTTGAGCCGTAGTGCAGCTGGCTTGCGGTTGTTAACACTAGATGTCACTATCGCTGCATGTTTAGTAACTTCCTTAACTTCATTTAGGATCCAATTTTGTCCAGTAGTCTCCTCTTGAAGACTAAGACATAATGAAATCAGGTTCAGTTCCTCTCCTACCTGAAAAGTTTACCATGCTTAAAATTTAGATTTTAAATTGTTGTTTGTGAAAATATTTTATTGCAGTGAAACCAAATCTTAAAACTTAAAGAATATCTTGAAAAAATTTTGTGATATACTGGTGATAATTTTAGTGAAACCTATTGTAGTGGTTTAGAAGTGTCATTTAAATTGCTACTTATCACCCTCAAAGTTTACCAAATATCAAGAAGGAAGATAACTGCTAAAAGTTTGAATCCTTTGAATATATTCAGAAATATAAAACAAAAATTTTTTTTTTTAAATTGTATTTTAAAAGAAATCCTGTCAGGGACATAGCTTAGTGGCACAAGCGCCTGCCTGGCAAACATGAGGTAATGAGTTTGATCCTCACTACAAAAAAAAAAAAAAAGTTCTTGCTCTTTTAGAAGAATGACCATAATTTTTACTTTTTAGCCTGTTCTTAAAGTAATTCTTCCTATAAATTCTAATATTTTTTTCTTTTTACCTTTGTCCACTTTATTAATCTGTGATGTGCTGAATTTTGAAACAGACCTTACAAGGCCATGATGAATTGTGGTATGAATAAAACATAGTGGGTTATCAAGCAGATAGAGTGGATGTTTAAAATGGGTTGAAAATGAAAGAGTGCTTTTCCCTTTAGTTTTTATGAAGTGATTCTTGCATATATATATAAATTTTATTACACACAGAAGAAAAATTACCAAATTTATTTCATTTTGGTTGCAACTGAAGGGTGGAAAATAGGTCAATGATACTACACAGTTTTTTTTTTCTTTTCTTTTCTTTTCTTTTCTTTTACGAAAGCCACACTGATTGGAACCTCTGTTATAAATCCTATTTCTTTTGGATAGGAAAACTTACAAAATTGAAACTTTCCTAGAAATAGTAGGGTGGAATATTTGTATAATTGTTTTGAGTAAAGTTGAAAAGTGAAATGAAGGAATTAGAAAGTTAATAATTTATTGAAATGTGATGAACATTTTAGTAAGACCCTTTATCTGAAGACTGTTATGAATCTACATAAGCTTCATTCTCCGTTTAATCCTTAAAGAGTCTGCTTTGTGGCGCCCTTCCCCATTTGCTCTATAAAATCATTAGTGTTTTAAATTTGTAATTGTTTATGATGTTCTTTCTACTTTTGTAGTTTAATTATGTCACTTTTTTGTTGAAATGTTTATATGACTGTTCTTTACAAGGACAGGACCTTTTCCATTTCTGCTTTATATGTGTAGTGAACACTTTAAGTATGCTAGTAATAATGTCTTTAATGTTGCTTACTTAACCATGGAATAATACTTCAAAACCAGTTAAGGTTGCTTTTACAACCACAGATTATCCTGCACATAATCTTGCAAACTTGTGCTCTTGCGCAGAGAAGTACTAAACATAAAAAGAACATCTGCCTTTTCCATCTAGTTGTGAAAAAAAAAAGTCTGTCTTGGAGTAAATAAACTTGGTTTCTAAGCATTTTGTTGCTGCTAGAGATGACCTTAATAGACTCCCTTATCCTCTCTACTTCAGTTTCTCCATCTGTGCAACTGGAATAAGAAGATGTAGGGTCTGCCCTCATGGGATTGCCATAAGCATAAAACACATTTTGAGAGTTAATTTTTTTTTGAAAATGTTGGAAGTCCTAATCAGTTAGAGATAGGATCTGTTATTTCTCTCTGTTACTGCTTCTATTATTGTATTCATCCTGTTGTCTTGCTATTAGACAGTGTTTTTTTGAGGACAGCTTCAAGGTTAGTGTCTTACCAGTTTTTGTGTACCTGGTGGCTCACATTGTCTGTTTATAGGAGGCATAAAAAATACCTGGCTAATGAATAAGACTATTTTGTTATAGAGGAAGCATAAGAAATCCTTTTCATTCCTTCCTTTGTTCCTGAGGCATGATAATCAACTGAGACATAATACTTGAGTTGCTCCTCTGGAAAATAAGAGGTTTAGGTTAGCCTTGAGTTCACATTCCTTAAGCACTGGCTTTATATAATGTTTCTACAGTTGTGTGTTTGCTGGTGCCCAAAACAGTACTTGCTGGGGAGAAGGACAAGCAATTCCAGTTTTTTATATAAAGAAAGGCCTTGCCTCACTTTTTGGAAGTGTGTGGCATGTATTTGTCATGACTGATTTTTTGAGTCCTTTGGTCTTGTTCTAGGTATGTTCTTTGGCCTATGAGTTTTACTTGCATGTTTTGAATATTACATATTAAAATTCTAGAACTCTTCTCGTTTCTTGCCACTTAACTGACTGGGTCTAACAGAATGAATCATTTATCCTATGTAAAATCAGGACCTGCACAGCTCTGCAGTCTGGAGAGTGTGCTGCACTTTCGAAAGCAGCTAGGGGCTCACTTTCATTGCTCCTTATTTCCTTACAGGGAGGGATCTGAACCAGTGTGGACTTAGTTCTAGATCTTTCCCTTTAGTCTGGATTAACCTCAACTAAACTAGTCTCCGCTCAGTGGTGAATGTCAAAGTATAGTCCTCTGAAAACTATTTTTTACCTGTTGGGGTGACTGTTCTTCTAAAACTTCATACAAATGCCCAACATACAGAGTTATAGTGCTTGTTATAAGAGCTTTTGCACTTTCCTGTACGTGAGTGATAGGAAACTCGGAACTTACTCAAGGTGCTTACATTTCAACTGAGGAGACAGAAAATTGGTACTTGGGAGTCCAATAAAATTGAAGACACCATGTAACACCTGCATAATATGATGTGGCAGTGATTGCCGTAAAAATTCATAAGTGGGAGAATAGAGGAATATTTGAAGCAAGTAGATTATTTACCAGGCTTTTAAGGATAAATATATTTGGGATCTAAATGGCTTTTAAAAAGGGAAGTAGTTATTAACCTTATTTATTGTGTTGCTGGGTGTGATCTTTATTCTATCTTACTAAAAAGAATTCACATTCAAGTTAATAAATTTGGATGGTGTTTAGTACAGTTCAAGAAAAAATATATTTGCAAAAGCATCACTAAGTTCAAGTAATTTTTTTGTGTGTCTTTTTGTCTTTTTGAGACAGGGTCTTGCTATGCAGTTCAGGCTGGCCTTAAGCTCACTCTGTAGCTCAGGCTGGTCTCAAATTTGCAACGATCCTCCTGCCTCAGCCTACCAAGTGCTGGAATTATAGCTGTGAGCCACCATGCCAAGCTTCAAGTAATTTTTTCCTGCAGCTGTGTTAGATGTTAAATTTATTTTATTTTCTGGGTATAAGTGACAGAATTATTTTAGAATTATTTTCTTAACATTTTAGTGACGTAGATCTGGAGGGATCCTCTGAGGGGCATCCAGCTTGGTTCAGCATCCTGCTGGTAGGCAGATTTGGGAGCAATTTCCAGACAGATTGGCTTCTCTCCTGTTCTTTGTGTATTCTAGGAAAAGAGATTCCACGAGTTTTTGTGGTTATCCACCCCATTGTTTAGAAAAGAATTGGATTCTCAAAACTAAAATTGAGAGCTGTGGGTCAACTGGGTTTTTATATTTTACAAAATGTAATTATTAGAATTCAGAATATGTTGCTTTGAACTGCATGGTATCTTCTAGTAAGGGCCTATTTGGCCAAACTAAAAATTAAAATTTTCTTTGATCGTGGCCAGGATAATATAACATCCTTTGACCCCAGAAATTCTCATTTTCTCCACTAAGCAGTCATTTATTATTATTGTTGTTGTTGTTGTTGTTGTTTTCCCATGGGCCAACCCTCTGTTATGTACTGGGTTCCTGAGATAAATTAAAAATACCCTGTATCCTAAGGTAACTGGCCATCCATTGTACAAGATGACAGTTACAGTTACCTGTTTTGTGGGGTTTCTGTTCCACCTGAGTCAAAAATTCTGAAGGCAGATGGCATTTCTTCCATGTTGACTGCCTATCTGTGCTTGGCACATGCCAGGCCTTTTTCTGGTGTCTAATTTAGCCTTGATCTCAGAATCATGAGTGGGTAAGTCATCCTCACCTCTCAGAGGAGTGAACCAATGGTAGTGACATCTAGTTATTTGCCTACTGTCATTCAGCCAGAAAGTGGCAGGACTAGAAAACTATAATTACATTCCATCTGCAGAGTGTTAATTTGTCCACCAACATGCAGAGTTCCTGGTGAACAGTAAGTCACTTTTTTAGAGTCTGGCTTTAGGTTTTGCATTGTCAATCCTCAGGAAGTAAGCTGCTTCACCTGAGATCTGAATATGAACCATAACATTTCCCATATGGTAGGTTTATTTTTCATAGAAGATGTGAGAGGTTGCCAGAAAAGAAGCTTCTTTTTTTTTTAATATTTTTAAAATTTTTTTTATTTTGAAGGTAGTAGAAATACAACAGAACAAGACAGAACAAGGCCAATTGAGACAGTGCAGTGAATTTGGTACAGAACTTCACAGCAGGTTAGCGGGATAACAGTAATAGGTACCATAGTATATCTCATTATCTTCACAGTAGTTGTCTAGTCAATTAGGTATAGCAAAATCAAACCAAAGACAGAACATTATAAAATCAATCAAAAGAGAATATTAAATAGAGTAAAGCAATTAATCATAATGAAACAAAACTGAAAACAATGCTTGTTTTCAAAGAGTAGAGAAGACCCCCCATATTTGCTATATTGCATACAGTCATCCTGCCAAGAGATGCTCAGACCTCTGTTCCCAGTTGCTAATGGGGGTGTGGGGGTGTGTGGAGGGTGGTTTGGGATGTTTGATTCTAAGCCTTACCAAGAGGGCAGGCAAATTGCTTCTTTGTGCACCCTCCTGGGTTCCACTATGGCCATGGCCGGATCTTGGAGGCTGCTCTCTGGTTCTCTTGGCTCTCGCCGGAGGAAGGCGCTTACCAAGAGGGTGGGCGAATTACTGAGAAGCTTCTTTGAAGTAACCTGAAGACCCTTTCTGTAGATGGTTGAAGATAATGTGGGCTATGTGATCTTCAGCCTATGAATATTCTTTTTCATAGGAAGCCAATTGCTGTTTCCATGCAGACAGAGATGAGGGAAGAGTAGGCTTTGAGGTTTGTAAGGTCATTGTAATATTGGCCTTAGAAACCCCCCAAAAAACCAGAAAGCTGGAAATCTTAGTGTTCTGGCTGCTAAGTAGAAAATGGAATAAGTTAACTCAATAGAGTATTTTTATTTAAAAAATTTTTTTAAAAATCTTTTCGAGACAGGGTTTTGCTCTGCAGTCAGGTTGGCTTGAACTCACTTTGTAGCCCAGGCTGGCCTTGAATTGGCCTACCTGAGCCTCAGCCTGCTGGAATTATAGGCGTGTGCCACCATACCCTGCATAGGCTATTGTTAGTGCTAGCAAGAAAATTACATGGTTTTTTTTTACAGTCACTTCTGCAAAACTTTCGTATTTGATACTAGTTTGGTGCTACTGGGAGAGGATTTGGCGGCTTACAGAAATTCTTACCTGTGAGTGATTTCTTTTAGACTTAACCTAATATTTCTCATAGTCTGTAATTATAGTTTTCATTCAGATCTTTAATTAAAATGATATTAATAATATTGATTTTTGCTTATTTTTATCTTTGAGAGAAACTAAAAAATTATCCATTCCTATTCTCATATTGCAAATGTGAAAATTGAGGTGTAAAAATGTTAAGTAATTTAAGATCATAAAGCTAGTACTGTACTATAATTTGATATTTATTTTTTGCTCACAGGGTGCTAAACTAGGACATTTTAAAAAATTAGCTGATCTTTTTAGAAGTGAAGTTTCTATTAGTTAACAATACTACTGGTTGGATCCAAATTATTTTAATGCAGAATATGAGGCTTGTTCTCCCAAAGAAGCACTTGTCATATTATTTTAAATATTAATGATCTGAAATTAAGAATCCAGTGTTGTGACATGGTCTGGAGGTGTCATTCATTTTCCATAGAAGGTTGTAAAACATTCAACAAAAAAGATAAATAAGTATTTTTGGAGACTCAGATGTAAAGTATAAGTCTTGGGTAACCCTTGTTGAAAAGTTCTTAATATCAGAATTAAGTCTGTGTCTACACTTTGGCCTACTGAAGAGTTTTCATATTTCAGTTTTTTAATTATTATTATTATTTTATTATTATTATTATTCATTTTTATTGTTAAGTTTATGGATTACAGATAGGAAAACCACAAGTAAACAGTTTAACCAAAAAGAAATTCTTAAAAAGAATATGTTCATGAATTTGAATTGGGAATTAGTCATTGTGTTCTTAAATGTTGACTTGTGTAGACCAAGTAATCTTTGTTTCTAAGTAGTGCTTTAGGCTGTTTCCTTCTTTAATAACTAAAGCATTGTTGCTTTCGTTTGAGCATGTTCAGTGGAATTTTGGCAATGCATGCATCCTCCTTCTGCATCTTAGTAAAAGCATGAGTAAATTTTTTTTTTAACTTTGGTATTTTTGCAGCTTACATTTTATATGAGCCACACTAATATAATGTAATACCAGGATTACATAATTTAAGACGTCAGATTTGCTTATAAGCAGTAGTTGTTGCCCATTCACTACATATAGAGAAGTACTCCAGAGCTATTTTACAAATGAGAAAGACAAAGAGGTTAAAGCTGAAAAGAACAAGTTCTTTAGAACTTGGATCGTATTTCTTTCTTATTCAGAACTTAGTCCTTGTAACTACTAGTTTTAGTGATGTATAGTTTTGAAATTGTAGGACTTTTCAACTATGGTTATACACTGAACTTTCTTTATAAAACAATCAGTATATTTTATCATTGAATACTTGTTAGATGCTTCTAGCACAATCCAGAATAGTTTTATGACACAGTTGTGGATTTCAAAGCATTTATTGTTTTTTGAGAGAGAAGACTAACTTGTGAGCTGTTTTAGGAACTGTGATTAGCAGCCTTTCTGGTCCTGTCTGTCAGGGGGTGGAGGGTCAGAGGAGGATGGGGCCCAGCCCCAGGCAACAGTGCAGGTTAATCTGAACTTGAAAGAAAAGGCAGGATCTGCACAGAGATAAAAGAGGGTATGGCGTGAGAGTTTGTATGACACAAACGAAGGTGTGGTTGGGACAAACGTGGTGTATATCTGAGAAAATTAGATAATACATTAGACCAAGACAGAGGACATAATGGCGATGTCCATTCATTCCCAGAGCCTGGATTCCTGGATCATCCCCTTTTCTGTGTAGGTCCTGCACTGGTTCTGAGTACATATCAGTGAATAAGACTTGCCAAAGAAACTAGTTTGAATTTTCTACTTTAGGAATTGTTTAGAAATTTCTGCATCTATGTATTATTTATCCATCATAAAATCTTAGTTTTATCACTCATTTGAGAAGTGATTCCATTCTGTCACTAGTAGAATAGTGCAAAGTCCTGTAAGAGAATTGCTTGTGAATACCCAGGGGTGAGCATTGTAGCATTTATTCTTTTTGTTACTTCTAAATTGCGTTCAGGCTGTGCTAAGAGGAATATGTTTTAAGAAATACTATTTTCTCTGAGACATTAAAAGATATTTACTAAAAAATTGATTTTTGTGTTTTAGTAAATAGAAGTATGAGATTAAATAAAAATTTATGGCAGTATCTCTCTCTCTCTCTCTTTTTTTTTTTTTTTTTGTAGGTACCGGGGATTAAACTCACAACCTTGCACTTGCCAGGCAGGTGCTTATGCCGCTGAACTAAATCCCCAGTCCCTATGGCAGTATTTTTTAAAAGAGTGGCAGTGAACCTGTTGGAGATGAGTGCCCAAACTGCCACCCAAAACCCACTTATTTATTGCAGAGTGCCAGCACTGCAGTTAAACCTGAATACTGAGATTTTAGTTTAGAAAAAATAATTCCTATTAACATCTTTTGTCTTAAGGGAAAGGCGTAGGTTCACCACTACTGTCTTAGAACATTTAATATGCTATAATGTTTCTTGTGAGTCTTCATGAGTGGGATATAGCATGCAGTAGTACTTCCCTAAATTATTTACTTGACCTTTGGTTTCTCTTTCTCTCAGAGAACATCTATTACTATCAGTGTTCTGGCAAACATAGTTTGATATGAGAACACTGTTAAGGGCAGGTGAAAATCATGTTTCTGATTATTAGGAGCATCACCAGATCAGAGAAAGAAAGGTGTTCTTTTCTAATTATCTTGGTAGCAACAGAAAGACTTAGTTTTAGTTGCAGTTAAATACATTATAAATTACCCTAATTTATCAGATAAAAATTTAAAAGCATCCCATGGTAGGTAGTTAATACATGTGAATCTATACATTTCATAATTACAGACTTTAAAAAATTCTGCTATAATTAAAACGCTTCTTTGGGAAAATAAACTTCATATTCTATAGTAGAGTCTAGCATTTTATCAAAAGAAATACTTTTCATTTTCCCAAAGCCTTGATTTTTGATATGGGAAATAATTCCCATAGCACAGTTGAAGAACTGATCAAGAAGCTGAGTATGTAGTTTGTCAGACTTGTGGTATACCTGTCTATGTGTTTTTGTCAATGTGGGGAGGATGTGGGCAGAGAGGGAGTAGGGAACAGAGTACAATAAGTTCTTGACTTACAAACGTTTGAGTTCTGAACTTTCACAGATGTCATCACAGGTATACTGTATAAGACCCACTTTGTTGGATTATGAACCAATCTGATTTACCAACGTTCTCCCAGAACAGAATTCATATATAAGTTGGGTACTTACTGTAGTAGTGAACTTTGAAATATAGAAGACAGGCTTTGGGACACCTAGAAAGATGAGTTCTGTGCCTTTGGACTGTTGTCTTGGTAATAAATTAAACAGTGTACTCTGTTGTTATTACACTTCATCTCTCAAATAGTAACTCCAGTTACCTCTAACCCTAACACTAACCCTACCCCTAAACCTAACTGTAAATAATTCAGACATGTGGCTCTTAAAATACTTTTGGATTCCAGTAATAGAAAACCCAATTTAAAATTTAAACAAGGGAAAGTAATCCCATATATAGTCAGGTTAAGGAGGATTGATTTATTTCAGGTTGATAACATAATCAGATCCCCCCCACCCCGTTTCTTTGATGCTATCCCAGATATGATGGTATAGACCCAGGAAAGGTTTTTAATGGCTGCAGGATGCTGTAATTACCACATCCAGAGGTTGCAGAATCTGTGTTCAGTATCCTGATTCCCCCCCCCCCCACTTTCTCTTTCTCCGTACTTTTTGAGACTGGTTCTTACTTTGTAGTTCAGGCTGCTCTTGGGGTGTGGCCTGCTTTTCATTTCCTTTTAAAAGCAGTAACACCTCTTCTGGTATGTGTTCTTACATCCCTTCCTCCACAGCCTATAGACTTTTCTTCAGCATTTCTTGTTGCCCAAAGTTAACTTCTTAGCATGCCCCAGCTTAACCCGGGTGAAGGAAGTGGATCTACTGTAATTAGCTTTGACTAATCAGAGGTCTGGGGTTGGTGCCAGCCCTCTCTGAAGCATATGGCTACTTTGAAAGGGTAAATTTCCAACCAAAGTCAAGGTTGTTGAAAGGAGGGCTACAATGGGGGAATGAATGCTGCTTAGGCAACTAATAACACCTGCTTCTGTGTTCCCCTAGTCCTTCTCAGAAGCTTTGAAATATTTTCATTAAGAGTAGTTGACTTGGGCTGGGGATTTAGCTCAGTGGCACAAGCACCTGCCTGGCATGTGTGAGGTCATGAGTTCGATCCCCAGTACCAAAAAAAAAAAAAAAAAAAAAAGACTAGTTGACTCAAATATAGGAAGATAATATATACAGTATTTTAGCCTAATAGGAAAGTATTTTTTCCTTTATTTATATATTTCCTACATAAAATTATAGGAAGATAGGAAGTTATACAAATGCCTGAGTATATTGGTCTGTGTAATTTATTCTTTTTTAAAATTTGTTTTGTTTGTTTTTTGAGACATGACTCACTGTGTAGTGAAGACTGGCCTTGAACTTACTTATGTAGCCCAGGCTGACCTTGAACTCACAGCAATCCTTCTGCCTCAACCTCTTGAGTGCTGGGATTACAGGTGTACACTACCATGCCCAGCCTGTGTAATTTATTCTTATTAGCAGTTTGCCTTTTAAGATTTTCACTGTGTCTTAGTCCATTTTGTGTTACAATAACAGAATACCCAATACTAGGTAATACGTAAAGAATTCTGGTGGCTAGAGGCAACAGGCTGCCTGCCGGTGTACTGGGTGTTTGGGTCCCCTGCTGCATTACAGTATGGTGGAGAAGCAGAAAGGGAACTGACGGTGTGTAGCAAGGCCAAGTACATGGTGTGGCCTCCTTTATAACAGCTCACTCCGTCTAGATCTAAGTCAGTTCCACGAAACCTGACCCCATTCCCTAAGACATTTTCAATCTATTCTTAAAGGTGGAATGTCCATAATCTAATTACCTTTCATTAGACTGTAACCCTTCAAAGTACTGCTACCTCAAGGCTATTACATTGAAGTCCAAGCTTCCAGAGTGTGTATCCTTGTGGGACAATCTGTAGTTCCCAGGAACAAAGTATGTGCTTCCACACATGAACACAGTTTTGTATAGCACTGAAATAGAGATTCTGGATACAATCCAATGAAAGCCTGAACATGCTATTCTGCAATATGAAATGTGTCACTGGTTCATAATCTCCTATAAACTAACAGAAAGTTAACTTGTTTTTTTAAATTACAACTCTAACTCATGTATATTGTAACACTGACCCATATATTGTAGCATTGATTTTCCTGTCATAAAGTTAAATGATGAGAAGTCAGATGATCTTTCTAAGTTTATTGGGATTGGTACTTAATTATTTTTATTTCTGAGTAAAATATCCTTCTTCTATTTAAATTGAATGTGATATTTTATTGTGACTATTTTGGCCTCTGAACTCAAAATAGGCAATTGTCTTGAATAGTCTTTCTCTGTCTGCCAAGTTCCTTTCTTTTCTTGCCTCTACACTCGGTTTTGCTCTGTAGAAACTATCTCTGTAGAACTCAAACATGAGGCTGAGTCAGGGCAAGTCAACTGGGATGGGCAGATGTTGGGGTCAGAGTAGCTTCACTTAGCAAGGATTGGTGAGTCTGATCTAGTTTGCTAAATCTTAGAGGGCTAGAATTTTCCACTCAATAAGCACAGTTCTAAGACATCTTTGTCTTTCTCTGGCTCTTAGAATATCTTGGTCTTTGTTGTGTTTATTTCTATGATCACTCAAGTTCTGATCAACTGATTTAGTATATCTATAATGGTCAGTATGTAGTGGTCAAGACTTCCACCTCTTTTCGCTTAGTCTCGTCTTTTACTTTCCAGTCACAATCCTCCTATGCCCATGGTTCCATTTTTATGGACTTGGTGTCCAGTTTAGGTGAGCCACATTTTGCTTTTTCATTGTCTCTCAGCAAGTATACTTACTAGGTTAAAAGCTCTGAGCACTGAGGGAAATGCAGACATATGTAAAACAGGATCTAAAACTAAGAACAGCGGAGGAAGAAAGATAAGTTGTGGCCACAGCTGTAAACCATACAAGAAGGTGGGAAGCTGTGTGTACTCTGTGCTTCATGCTCCTTCACAGGAGGAGCCGGTACACCCCGCGGCGCACCTCTCCTTGCCTCGCCTCTGCTGCACCTGTGCCGTGCCAACCGGGCTCGCTCTCAGACTCTGTAAACCCCTTCCTCCCTCCATTTCTTTTGATTCTTCTATTAAGATGAGAAAAATCTCACCTGCCCACTTGTCTTGCTGCTTAAGATATGATAAGAACAGGGAGGTATTGGTGATGTGCATTCCCTACCTGCATTTGGAATGAAATTGTGTGTACTGAAATCACAGTGTTGCTGGCTTCTAAGAGTGGCAGGTGGCCAGTTTTCCCAAGAAATCCAGTACAGGTCATTGTCTCTGTCCAGCTTTAATTAAGCCAACTTTCGTTAAAACTTAACATTTTGTCAAGTAAAAGAAGCTCTTTCTTTGGTGCACTCTTGTTTTGATTACTTACCAATATTGTAATAGTCCAGATTTTAGTTTTTAAACATAGAACTACAATGTTTTGGTGTTGTAATAATTTGTATGGGCTACCCTACAGTGCCACCATTTATACCATTAATGTCTTTAGAAAAATGTATTTCACATGCTCTATGATGGCCTTTCCACATATAGGAATTCTTAAATACTTGATTGTTTTTACCCATCCTGTTTTCAGTTCTGGCTATCTTCAAAATTGTTCCCTTATTCCAAACTGTTTGGCTTGCGCATGGAAACTGAATTCCATGAAATCCATGGCATTTTCTGTGCTGATTTGTTTCTCTAGAAATCTCTTCTTGCCCCCAACTCCAATAAATTGAAGTTAATGATTTTTCAGGGCCTTGTATATAGTAATTCAATCTTTATAGAACATTTCGAATCATAGCAAAGGAAGCATGTTTCCTAGTTTAATTTATCTTAGTCTAGAATGACTTTGTGCAAGTGGTCTGATATTTATTATTAAATAGGTGTTAAGCATTAATTGTATACTGAACTTGATGGTAGGCACCAGACAGGTACAAGAATAGCTTATTCTTAGGAAACATCTGGTGTGCTTGTGATGAAACAAACCAAAACCAAGACCATCCGGCACAAAATGATAAAGGAAGAGAGAAGTCTTACTGTGAAGTGACAGCAGTGATAAGAAAGAAGAACAGGGAATGATCACCAGTTAAGAATCAGTGTCATACTGTTTTTCTAATATAACCTAATATAACCCATACATGTTCTGTGTATGATATATGTGCTGTAGCCTGTGTGGTAAGAGATGCTTGGAGCTAGGCCAACTCTTTATAAGTACCACTACTTCTGGTTTTTGGTGTATATTCTTTTGGTTAAAAATACTCTATAATTGTCACTGTCTTTCTTTTCTTTTGAGGTATATTAACTAATAGGTTAATAATACTCTCTTTTCCCCTCAAAGCTGCAGTTTTAAAATCTGTTTACTTAGGAAAATATCACATCTGTAGAGATCTGAGTATAATTGTGAATACAAAGAAAACACCATCTATTTTCAGTAAGTCTATAGACTCTATATCTTTTCTTAGTCCATCCTTTCAGACCACAGTCAGCCTTTTGTCTTGCAGGACCTTCCTGACCTGAGTATCCAAAGATGAACTGTCTTTCCCTGTACTCAGAATGATTGTTCTCCAGCTGTAATTGTCTCCTCATCCCAGCAGTGTACTGCTGGGCTTAGAGAGTCTAAGTCTTCTTAGAGCCCACTGAGTGAGAGGGTTATGCTGGAGTCTCCACAAGTCTGTACTCTTTCTATGTGCAATTTCTTGGTCTCACTTTTTATGTTCAAAGTGATGCTATATATCTATGAAGAAAAATACAGAGAATATGAAAAATTTAGCTTCTGTTCACCCAAAAGCAATCTTGGTATATTTTCCATAAGCATTTCAGGGTATTTTTCTGCCATTTTTTTCCATCCATGAATGCTTAGTTTTTGTAATTATTCTACACACGTTTTTGCATCCTTTCTTTTTTTTACTTATAGGAAACAATTTTTCATCTACAGTAATTGTACAAACATATTATGTCTTTTAATAAATGCTTAGGTTTCTTATAATCAACAAATTATAGTTTGATAATTCTATTGCTATGAAATATTTCATTTCCATCATGGTTTTAAAAATATTAATAATATATATAATGTTTTACTATGTAGAGTTCTCTTCTACAGATAGAGTCTCCTGGATGTAATTTCTGTGACAAAGGGTACTACTTTTCTTTGGGCTCAATTTATATATTGTCATATTCCTTTATAAATTGGTTTTCCTGAAAAACGGTTTTCCATGTCACCTGTCTACTCAGGAATTTTCATTTCATTACTTCTCTGTTGCCTGTAGTCTAAAGTTCATATCCCTCTAATTGGCCTTTGCTCTTTTTGAAAAAGTTTTCTTTTTGCTTTAACTAGTTGCCTATCATTGAACATTTACATTCCTTCTCACTTTTCCACATTATAAAAAGTGGTGCAGGAAATATTCTCTCATGCATTTTATCTTTACTCATATTTTCCATATTATGTATTTGGGATAAATGAACAGTGTTATGGATTAAAAACTGGTGGTCAACTTAACGCCATGGAATTAAATCACCATGCGCTGAGCATAGATGTTTCACCTGAGGAAAGTTGTCAGCACAAATAGAGACGTGGAGAAGGAGAAGCTATGCATTGAGACATTGAGGCATTGTGGGTTCTCCTTTGTGTTGCTGTTTGAGCCATTGGTTCTCCTGGAGAAGCTCTAGTCCTCACGTCGAGCATTGCTTCCTGGCTCCGGAGGGGAAGATGTGTGCCGCTTGGTCTCCAGGACGAACTCATCACGCTGGCTTCCTGGCATGTACTTGACTGTGCTTATCTCTGAGAAGCTCGGGCCTCTGTCGCTGAGGATGGCTGTGGTGCGTTTCAGGACAGCCCTGGTCTTTGTTGTGAGTGTGACTTTTTGGCTCCAGCCTAGAACCCTCAGCCTATCAGCACAGCTCCTTCACCCCGCTGACATAGATTTTCTAGCTTCCACCGCTGACCTTTGGGCCTTCCCAGCACGGATCTGTAAAAGAGACTGGCGTGAGTCCTTGTGGGCTCTAGACCTCCAGTTGGACTCGTGGGAGGCACTGTCGTGAGCTCTGGATCTTCATCTGGACTCATGTAGGACATTGCTGTGGGATTCAGGCCCTTGGCTGAATATTTGTCTTTGGTGTTGTGGATATATTTCCTGCATTTTCTTGTGTTAACTCTGTGTAACCATCATAAAAATAATTATCATAAACTCCATGACCTGATTCTAATTTTTCTCTGAATAACCCCTGACTACAACAATCAGAAATAGGATATTGTGTTAAAGAATATAAATATTCCATGAAACTGATAGCCAAGCTTCTTTTAAATAGGATAATATCAATTTACAAATTTACCAGCATGTACAGTCTTCATAGTAGTGGGTATAATTTTTTTAATGCAAGTATAAGGGAATATGAGGGGGAAATGACCATGTTGTTTCAATTTACATTGCTTTTATTACTAGAGAGGTTGAATTTTTGCCTACATTATTTGTTGGTTAATTATATTTTCTTCAGCTTCACTTTCAAGGCTCTCTATAATTTAGATCTACCCTTTTCACCTCATTTGCTAATATTCAAACCTACAAATATTTATTAAACTCCTGCTAACTGCTTTCTCCCCCTCCAAAAAAATACACACTCTATTTAAGCTAATTTCTGTATCGTTCCTTTGAGTGCTTTTGTCTGTGTTTTTTCTATTCTGAAAGTGCCTGTCTCTTCCTTTCTTCCTAAGCTTTTGCTGACTTTCCATCTTTCATGTTCAGCCCAAACCTTTCTTCCTCTTGGAAGTTTTTCCTGACTTGACTGAGAGCAGGAGCTAGGCCTGCTCCTTTATTCAGGGTCTGCCTTGTGTCACAGATGATAAAGATACTTGTTGAGATAGGTGTATCTAAATTTAACTTTTGGTGCATTTGCTTAGTCCCTGGGCCTCAGTTTCCTCCTGTTCACATTTCTGTGTTGTGGGATGATCATAGTACCGTATCTACCTCTGGAGCTGTCATTAGGAACAGAAGCAGTAAAGCGTGTGGAAGGCCTAGGGTGGTAGTGTTTGCTGTGTAGAACACTCTTGTTTTGTGCCTGTTGTTTTACATTAATTGAATGAATGAACCTGTCATCTAACCTTTTTTCTTTTTGACTACAGAACTTCTGTATACTCTATGCATTTTTTATACATGCTGTTGGCAAAGAATTATGTATTCTGAAGTAAATACCAATTTCTTAAAGGGAAGGATTCCATTTAAGTCTTCTGCATGTCATAAAGCACTGTATAAATGCTGCCTGTGTATATAGTTGGGCAGTTTTGGTAGTGGTGAAAATGAGAGTATCACTGTGATGAGGACCTTGTTTTTAGTCTGAAAACCTTTACTGAACCTTTACTAGAATTTAGAGCCTTTAAAAAAATGTTTAGTTTTGTTGCTTATTCAGCCTAAATGGAGTTAGTTATTCAGTAGAAAATAGTAAAAAGATCCAAATTATACCACCAGATTTCACTTTTCCATATAGTATTTCAAAGTGTTGTATTCATTAATATTTGTGAAAAACCTATGGTTAATACCACAAGAAGCCATAAACTGAACCATATTCTTTCCCCTTTTAACTTTCATATGACTTGGATTAACAACAGTGTTACTCCCTTATTTACACCTGGGATTTCCAAGCATTCTGAAAAAGCTGAAACAATGATTCATGTTTCGTCACTATGTGACTGGCTGTTTTCATTTATTTAAAATGTAAACAACAAAAATATCTGGAATAAAGATCTCCATGTATTTTAACTAGTGACAGATGCTATGATCAGTATTTCTACTTAAGTCAGGCATTTTTTATGTACACCTCAAGCCTTGCAATTAAGCTTTATGCCTTTCCAAGCATAACAGTTAACCAATAAACCAAAATATCAGCCTGTTCTGGCTTAGCTCAGCGGTCTTTTGATTTCTTCCAGTCTGTTTGATGTGGAAGCTTATTGAGATTTATCTACTGAGCTGTTCATAGTTTGTAGGGCTGGGAGTACTGACTGTATTATATAAGATTCCATTAGTGACAGAAGAGAGTAGACAGTCTCTACAGTGTAGAGAGTTGAGTCTGCTGTGCTGGTCATGGTTGTGTTGAAATTTTTAAGACTGTGTCAGACATTTTTATTAATAGTCAATGATTTTTCTTATTTCCCAGTTTGTACTATGAGCCTCAAAACAGATGTGGTTTGATTAGTTTAGTAGAAAGTTTAACTTTCAGTAGAAATCTATGAGGATTTGAAAATTTTTCCAGTTATTTGGACCACTTTATCCACAAGGGAAATAAAAATACAAATATGCAGTAATTGATTTTAAGTATTTGTTATTTGGGGAGGAAAATATTCTATTATAGTTCATGAAATATAATTCAGAAATATCAGTATACCCAACTTTATATCAAAGACTGCAAAGGAGTCTTCTACAATTATCCACATATTTCTAGTAGGAAGGCTCGGTGAGAAGTACTATCGTCCCCATTCTCAGTAATGTACTTGGAATTTAGATGATTAATTTGCTGTATGCCTCATATCTATTATGCAGCAGAACTAGTGTTCTAATTGAAATGGCTCCCGAGTTACTTTTTCATCGTATTAAATTTTGTTCAATAATATATAGTGTTCCTAAAAGTATTAAATGTTTGCCAGTTTTCCAGTGATTTAATCTCATCTTCCTGCTGGAGATAAGAAAATAAGATCACATTAAAGGAATAATGAAACATACATTCTTCCATGAATTGAATGTATTTAATGTATCGAAATACTTCCTAAGTTTTTATATGAGTGAGTTGAAGCTGTGCCCCCAAGGGGATTATAAAATTGCCTATACAGTGTAAATGAACTGTTTTTTGCATTCGTTTATTCACTGGGGTTGACTGACCAGCTGATGTGTGCCAGGTAATGTGCTGGGCATTAGAAGATAAATAAATCAATCTTTGGGCTTAAGGGTCTTGGAGTCAAGTAGAAAAGACATGCTCCAACTACGTGTCCATAGCATGACACTTTTTTTGTGAGGGTGGGGATGGTGGTACCAGGAATTGAACTCAGGACCTTACACTTGCCAGGCAGGTACTGTGCCACTGAGCTATATCCCTGGTCCCATGCCCATAACATGAATGATCTGTTACCAGAGAATGCTTCCTGTGAGAGTCAGGGTCTGAGCTTGAAGGAAATGTGTGAAGAGAAGGGGAGCCAGGAGGACAGTTGATATTAGGGAAGATTCTGTATAACATGTTTCCTGAGGGCTTTGCTGTGCTGTTAGGCGCTGTGACTCTCCAGTCATAGTGTCAAGTCTGTGTTTAAGGTACTGAGTCATAGGCTCCTTTTTTGTGGAATATTTTGTGAAGAACTACGCTTTAAAGAACATACTTTGGGAACTGAATGGACTAAGTGGTGAGAGGAAGATAAAAATGAGGCAGGCAAGGGTGATGGATAGAGAGAGATGTTGATTAGGAGAGTACAAAAGTAGATTTGATGAGGCTTGGAGAGAATGAGGGCCCAAGACAGAGGAGAGATGGTGGGATGGTAGCTGTGAGTGAGCCTGGTCAGTTTACAGCGATGAGAATTCAGGAGGAAGAATGGATGGCCAGGGAAGACACTAGGTTCAGTTTTGCATCTGTTTTGGGATACTTGAAGGACATCAAATGGGACATATCCATTTGGCAGTTAGATACATGGGGTCTGGACCTTAAGAGTGCAGTCTGGGCTGGGCAAGGGTCATCTGTGTGTAAATGGTATTTCAGCCAGCAGTGAATGGGATCACCCGAAGGGGTGAAGGTGGGCTGCAGGAGGCATCAGTAATTAAGTGATGTGTGTGGAAGAAGGAGAAGGAGAAAAAGATCTGTCAGCAGAGATTCTTTTAGTCATTTAATATTCTTTGGGACATACTTGTCTCTTTCAAGATCTATGAGTATTTTGTTTTGTTGTGTTTTGTTTTTTTAAAAAGTTCCTGTATCCACCCATGCAAGAAATCTACTCTGGGGTGTCACTCGCAGGAATTTGGGTGATTGTGGAGGAGGCACTTCACCCACAGCATCAGCTCCCTGAGGAGAGCTACTTGGTCCCCACCCAACCCTTCTAAACTCAGTAGGGGAAAGTGGAACCATCTTGCATAGTTAAGTTTTTGAGTGTTAGGTCCTTAAATGTAACTGGAGAAATAATGAAAGAGAAGTATTCCACTGGATTAAATAAGTTTAATGGATTTTAATTTTCCTGATAAACTATTATTAAGAAATTGTTTTGGAGATTTTCTCCCTGAGTAGGATTAGCTAACCTACATTTTTCATTTGGTTAAGTAGTTCTTTAATTAGAAAGCAGGATTTGAAAGCTTGTTTGTCATTGCTTTAAATAGTGTAGAGAAGGTATGTGGAACTGCCAAATGAAGGTTTTCCTCATGAGAGTGAGGAGCAGGGAAAACAAGAGGAAATTATAATATGTTAGGGGAAAGGATTCTCTTCATCCGATGTACCTGCTTTTATCTTCAGTTCTGGAAGTCTCTGCCGGCAGGGATTTTTCTCCCCCTATTTTTGTCATGCCAAGAGTTGCATATTTCTTGCAAAATGTTCATTACTGGCTCAGAGTGCACAAGAAATCCTTTGCCAGGGACTTAAGCAAGCAGAAGTCTGTCAAAACAAATATTCTAGTTTGAAAATATAGTCCTGCAGGGGAAGGGGGAGGGGTGGGTAGAGGAGTCAGCCAGAGCATGGTCTAAGGCTGAGTATTTATTTCACAAGAGTTCTGTGTTCTGAAAGACTGTTGTTTGTAGGAATGCTGGAGGAAGCAAGACTGTGGTACATTAAATGTACTGAGGAGAGAGGATGGGTTTTCTGGGTATTTGGGGTTTGTTCTCATGTTTAGCATGCAGCTCATATGATGACAGCATTTGCTAAGAGTGAAGCATTTTGCTAACAAATAGCCTTTTAAATTCAATTCAAGAGGCATTTAACAAAACTTATGTTTACATGGAAAAACTCTGAGGCCTGAGGATATTAAACACATAAACAAACATGCACATAGACACCAGTCCACTTCATAAGCATTTATTTGGCTAGAAAATGCCAACTTTATGTAACTCCAATCTTAAAAATATTTGCTGATTGGTTCTAAAAAGCAAAACCAGTTTTCTCTCTAACTTTTCCTTCTACTTTTTCCTTGTTACTTAAAAAAAACATTTTGTAAATGAATGTGAGTATAGATTGGATAAATGAGAGTTTTAAAATTTTTTTCTTGCTATAAAGTTGCTCAGGGTTACTATTATAGCAGTTAATCTTCAAGTTAGAGAAACATTTTTGTTAGTTTTCTGGCACTGTTGTTATTACCCACTGGGATGGATGGGGACATTTTCCATATTAAACTTCAAAATAAAAACTTTTGTATGCAAAGGGGTTTCGGTAGGGTATCCTGACCATGTATCTACAAACATATGGTATAATTTCTGAGAACTTAAAAAATAAAACATTCTTCTCTGTAGTATTAGTATAAATGATATGTGATAGAATGTATTAGTAACAAAGAAAAGCTTTCAAATAATATTAATATTACTTTATTCTTATCTCCTTCTGGCAAATTTTAGATCTTAAGCCGTTAAAGGAACACATGTTTGTATCCAGAGCACTAGAAGGAATTCTTCTTGCTCTCTAATTTCCTGAGTTGATACACTTTAGTCTCTGGAAGGATGATTAATGTAAAATTTCTTTAGTTTTAGTAATTCAAAAGAATAAAAATTTGTTGGGGGCTTGAAAAATCATGGTGAACCATTGGAATTTGCCTTTAGTAAATGTAACATTTGTTTTCTAAAGAATTATAACAACATACTTAAATTCCAGAACAGTAAGCAAAATAGCTTAAGTTCACTGACTTGAAAAAACATTCTTTTATACTGCACAGTTCTAAAATAAATACTTAAAAGAAACAGAGAGCAAGCCATTCTATCTTGGATTTCATTTTCCTTCAGATAGAACAGCTAGAACAAACATTCTTGCTAGTTAACATTGCCTGTGTTTTTATGAAGTTAATAACTGACCTGTCAATCATGCCCTATATAAATACGGTAGTTGAATGCTTTCTGCTTTAGAAGCACTTTTATTTACAAGAGCTGCCAGCCAAGATTTCCAAAGGACTCCACTGGCTGTTTGCTTTGATCTGTTTTGTGGGCTGGTCTCTTTATACCTGTTGGTTTGCTCTTTATGATACCTTTGTGTAATCAGGTATGGGGAGAGCAGATGTACAGAATAAACATGTCTTAAGGAAACCAAGGCTCAAGAGAAATCGTGTAATTATGAGCCAATAGCTCTAGAAAAAGAGAATATTTTCTTAAATCAGCTTAGTTGCTGTTATGACAAGAGAACAGATGTCATGGTATTCACCCCGGAGAAGCCAGCACTTTTTTGTTAATTCTCAGTTTATGGTGGTTTGAGGAGGTGTGTATGACCCCACCCCTCAAACCATTGTGCTTAAATTTGTAACTTGCTGAGATGTTGTGATTCTTCTTAATTGACTTTTGTCTTTGACCTTTGTCATTTGTTTCTTCCCTAGGAAATGTTTACCACATGTTTCTTTCCAAACAATCATCTCTGTGTGGGAATTGTTACCTTTGCATTTTAAACTGGAAATACCTTTTAATGTTTAAGGCAGGTTTCAAAACACTATGGCTTTTGGCTGTTCTGTGATTTTGATTTGGGGATTTTTCTAACACCAAGGGGTCAGATTCATCCCTGTATCCCCCAGAATGTCAAATGTAGTGTTCAGTGAATGAAAAATGGCAGAAGTGAAGAGATGACAGTTCTTGCCCAAGAAACTAATTAAATGTTGTTTTAATAACACCTATGTATTATATTTGCATATTACTCTTATCTAGGAATCATAAGTGTTTGAAAATATTGGGAAGGTGGTTGTTAACTTCTATTTTAGTTTGAAATTAAAAAGCTTATTCTATCTTTTTTTTTAAGTAGAAATTTTTGTATTGCTTAACAGTGCTTAAGAGGAAACAATTAAGAGATTTTCAGGCAGTTGGAATAGTTTCCTACTTTGGGAAGTTCTCTTTGTGTGTTCATGTTGATCTCACTGGCATTTTTTGGTCAGCACCTTTCCCTGTTGTGATGCTGGCATGAATCTTCGATTTTCTATTGAACGTGTCCCTAGGTTTAGAAAATAAGTCTTTTATTAATCAGAGTTTTCTCCTTCCTTTGTTGTTCAGAAAACTTTCAAAGTCGAGTGTCTTTGTTATTTTTGGAATTATTTGGTTCTTTGTTTGTAGTTTTAAAATGCTGGCATCTCTGTGATAATCAGCAAAGTATAGAACAGCCCATACTACCTATGATTCAGCAGCCTTCCTCAGATGACCATTTGCCAGAGTAAAATTATTTGGTAAACATTATGGTAGATTAAAGCATGGTTTTAAACCGTGTGTTCCCTCTGCAGAGGCTTTGGGGGTCAAAGGTGGAAAAGCTCCGAGGTTGCCTGGAGCCAGGAAAGACACTGTCATAGCCTCACTGCCTGTGTTGAGGCAGAAGCTTTTCCTGAGTAGAGAACTACCAGGCTGACGCCTAGGCAAGTCGGGGCCTTTGATTGCAGAGCCCATCTTTGGAAGTGGTGAGTCAGGGTAGGCGGAGATTATGCCAGAGAAGCAAGCAGGAATAAACTAGGGCCACACACACCAGGGAAGAGCCTACCTATGTAGACTTTGCCCAGAAACAGCCTGAAGATCATGAGCCTGCTTAGTTGGCAGATTAGCACAGTTCCCTCCACTGTTTGCATTTTGAATTTATCCAAGTCTTAAACCTGTAATTAAGATTTCTGAACAAAGACCCTATTAACCAGTGACATCCAGATTGATGACTAACAAATCTTCCTTTTAGGTACATAAGGAAATCTGTAATGCTAGTAGCAAAATAAAGAACCTAGTCAGGCTTTGAAGAAAGGGGACATAAGGAAGTGGGTATAGTGGGATTGGAGTTTGCCTTTCAGAAATCACTTTTAGTGCTATTTGAAATGGATCTTTCAGTGGTTAGAGCACTTACAGAAGTAGTCACAGTGATATGGCATGGTTTACACGTGTATGAATATGTGCTGGTTTTTTATTTTTATTATAATGGCAGAAAAAAATCTCCCTGTACTTTTGCATGAGTAGTATGGACTTATGTGAAACTGTTTAGAACAGACCCAAACACAGTTCATCATGTCACTCCTGGGCCAAAACTTAAGTAGCTTTCCAGTACTTAAAAAATTAAGGCTCACATTCATTAACTTGGTGTTTGGGGCCTCCCACAGTTCAGTCTCTTTTCCCCTAGAGCCTTGTGCTCTAGTCTTACCCATTCTCTGTAGATAAACATTATGCATCTCTTCATCAGCAGCGTCTTCACACTGTTGCTTCTCTTCCATACACTTTTTTCTTCTCCCTCAGGCTTCCCACAGCCCTAGAGAGAGGAATCCAAACTGTCTTTCACCCGGAACAGTGTAGGACCTCTTTACTGCTTTTCTAAAGCCTGGTTGGTCCCTTTTTTGTGACACTGGTCTTCCTGGAGTATCCCTCTGTGGGCTCTTCCTTTCTCCTTTGGCTTCCAAGGTTGTATTATTTCTTGACTCTTAGCATGCCAGTCTTTCAATTGTGGTTTGTTTTTGTTTTTTGCTTTTCCATTAATTTTTGTCTCATTTTGTAAATTTGATTTAAAGTTTCCTGAGGCTAGAATTGTGTCATATCTGTGAATGTCCTCTAACACACTTAGCATAAAGTTGAATGCTTGTTTGTCGGTTGGTTGATTGGTGTGTGTCTTGGGCCCAATGTTTGATCTATTTGCAGTCTGTAAAGACATCTAGCTATTTTCAGAACCATTGGATACCTTTGTACCAGGTTTATTTTTTTGGCTTGTCAGCTCTGTAGTAGAGAAGTTAGGCTTAGTTCTGTCCAGAAAATCTATTTTTCAAATCTTTGCATGAATAGAATGGTGTTATAGTCACATCCTGGATTAGTTTCACCTGGGTACTGCCAATTCTTTCTTATGCAGACTTGCTGACCCATGTTGAGTGTGCCTCAGATCCTATGTCAGCTTTCTGGGTTATTTGTATTTTTAATTAAAGGAAGGCTTATTTCTAAGGCCTATCTTGGATAAAAATCAAGTAAATATTCATTAAATGTTTATTTTCTTGAGATTAATTTACTTCAGCAGGTGATAGCTTAGATGCAATTATGTCTTGACAGTGATCTGACAGGGTCCTTGTTCAGGGCAGTTATTGACTTTTACAGTATGAACCTTTTATATATACCATAAAGACCATATAAGGAACTGGCTGACTTTTAATTTTGTGTTTTGAGTTTGAGGAAGATATGTGTTATGCCAAGTTGGGACTTTCAAGACTTCAGTGCTTAACTCATTTGATCTGAAAATTACTGGTAAAATCACTACTTTTGTCAAAGGTAAAAATCAACGCTAAATAGTGAATGGACTGATACAGCATGCTTTAGACTTCTGAACACTTAGGCCAGACTCTGAGAAGAGGTTTCATTAAGCTGCTGTGGTCATACACACACAGTAGACAGTCCTTCACATTCAGGTAGCATCTTTCATTACTATTTATTAATTCATTAATTATATACTTATTTATTCATTTATTACTCATTCATTTAGTGTGTTTTAATCACTGATAGAAGCCAGGCATTGTGCCAGGCTCATGGGATAAAATGATGAGCAATCATCAGATATTTTACTTATTTATTGTTACTTTGACTTTTAATTTCTAATGTCAGCTCTGTAGGGATGGATCTGTGTTTCACTCACTGTTGTATCTGAGGTACCGACAGCAGCACCTGATGCAGAGCAGAAGCTTAGTAAGTATTTATCAAACATGAATGAAAGTCTTCAATGAAATATATTGTGTAGGGCTCTTAAGAGAATGTTTCAGAAATGCATATAATCTGGCCTTGGTAGAATCAAGGAAAATACCACAAAGCAAGAAAGACAGTGGTAGAGAGCAGAGTTCTTCAATTTCACTGGAAAAGAGAGGAGGTGGACACTCAAAGCTCAGAGTTTGCCTGAAGTCTCAGAGGAGACTTTAGAGTTGGGCTTTTCAGTAATTCTAAAACTGTTAGGACTTTGGCAGCTCTTAAAAATGGGCTAAATGCATGTTGCTTAAAGAGATACACATGACTCTTCTGGAGTCCAAGGGGAAATGTTATGGTGTATATCTAACTGCCCCTTAAAGCCTTTGCTGTGCCAAGGCCTGAGGATAGACATGTGCAGAATGCAAGGAAGGGTAGCAGGAGAGGAATGGGGACCTTGTCAGCCAATTTTAGGATGGAGTAGCAAATAAGATATTTTAAAGCATAGGTATAACAAGATTGAATTTTAGTGTAATCATTTTAGCTGCTGAATAGAGGACACATTGTAGGAAATAAAAGATTGAAGATTGGGAGATCAGTTTGTTTATTTTAGTAGTTTTGTTTGTTAGAACGGTATAGAATAATACTATCTAAACTTTTGGGTTTCATGAACCAAAAATAAATTAATTGAACTAAAAAAATTTTTGAGAGCCAGAAAAACATAACTGCCAACCTTTTCATTTTGTTAAATAAGGACATTAATTAGCCAGGTATAGTGGTACATGACTATAATCCCAGCACCATAGTAGGATCACCACAAGTTTGAGGACAACCTAGGCTACATAGTGAGTTCAAGGCCAGTCTAAATAGCAAGACTGTCATGAAAGAAAGAAAGACAAGAGAAGATGGACAACTATTGAAAACATACTACTTATGAGAATCATTTGTAAAGGACATTTTATTATACATGCCCACAAATATTCCCCCTTACTGAAGGCTCTCAGATAAATGTTAGATACTTGAATATCTTCAACTTTATGTAAAATTTACTACATTGCTGGTTTTTCTCATGAATCAGTTGGCAATGGTGTGATATTTGTAAACCAGTTACCCAGACCAGGGTAAATGTGCCAATCCATGATTGGAATTAAGATAGTGACAATATGGATCAGAAGAAGCAAATAGAATAGAAAATAGGCAGAATAGGTTGGTGATTTTAAAGTCTCTTCTGATCTCTTTTTTACCTGGTTCTGATGATAACAAAAAAAGATTGTCAACTTGGGACAATCCTCTTTGTTTAGTAGAGTAGGAAGCTGTGACTCAGAAGTTAGGTGATTTATCTAAGTCACATATCTAATGAATAGCAGAAACCACATTCCTAGTGGTTTTAGATTTTAGATATGGAGGCCAGGGGTTTAGCTCAATGGCATAAGCACCTGCCTTGCAAATGCTAGGCAGTTCAATTCCCAGTACCAAAACAACAACAACAACAACAACAAAACTAAATAGATTTTTAGATATGGGGCCCCCTTGCCTTTTAAAATTTTTCTTCACATTATAGGGAAAAAAGGAAAGGGAATCCTGGACTCTGTGTTCGTTACTTTGTTCTCACTGCAACATAATACCCAACAATCACAATTTAAAGAAAGAAAGGTTTATTTTACCTTATAGTTTATAGAGCTTTCAGTCCATATTTGGTCAACTTCAGGGCAGAAGAGTGTGATAGAAGAGCCCAGATAGAGGAAAGCTGCTCACATCATGGCAGTGAAGAAGCAGAAAGAGAAGGGAGGAGCCAGGAAGGGACATATAACCTTCCAAGTCACAGCCACAATGACCCACATTTTTAAAAAATCAGATCTCACCTTCTAGCAGCAAGTTAGCTATAATGCCCCTGTAATTAAACCACCTTCCAAAAGCTCTGCCAATGAGCACATGAGACTTTGAGGGGACATCTAGTTATAAACCATAACATTTCTCCCTGACTCCCAGAAGACTCATGTGGAACTTTTTAAACAAAACACATTTAGTCCATCTTTAAGAGTTATCAATTTCTAATAGCTTCAGCATTATTGACAAGTCCAACTACAAAGTCTCCTTTGAGACTTTAGCAAACTCTTAGCTTTGAGCCCCATAAAAAATAAAAAAGTTAACACTGACAACATGTAATGGTACAGAGTAAATGTTCCTATTCCAAAAGAGAGAAATAGGGGATATAAATCAACAGGACCAGAGCAAGACTAAAACTCAGCAGGATAAATATGAAATTTTGTAGTTCCATGTCTAGCACAGAGGTAAGCTGTAGTGAGACGTGAACTCCAAACTGTGTGAGTGCCCCTGTCCTACAGCAATGCCAGTGGTTATAGTCCTCGTGGCTCTTCTCTTGGGCTGGCTTTGCTTGCTTCTTGTTGTTTCCTCAGGTGTTCCACATTCTTATCCAGCTCTCTGGGGTCATCACTGCACTGTCAGCTTTGCCTTCACAGTTTCATGCACTGCCCTGTCTTGGGCATATTGCCTGCCTTCTCTTTGTTGAAATTTGGGTGGAATCCTCCCTGAACCCATAAATTTTGCATTCTGTATGCCTATAAAACCAGCACTACATGAATGACAGTATTCTACCAGCTCAAGCAGTATCTAGACCCTCTTGAATCGCAGCTATAGAAGCCTCTGAGTACCTAGATGGCTGAGCACTGTAAACCAAATCTCAGGGAACCAAAGTTCTCAGTGGCCATTCCAGAGCACAGTACCCTGGGGCTCTCTTCTCAGTGTAGTCTTTTACCTCTGCAGTTTTGAGCCTTTGAAGGGTGGGACTTGTTTTCTGTGATGCCCTCAAGATATCTTTCCTGTTGTTCTCTTGTAAAATAGTTGGTTTCTTTTTAATGCTAATCTTTTCAGAACCAAGCTCTCATCTGCTTCATCTTTGCAGAGCTTTCTTTCTAGTAAAATGAAAACTTTTAGTGGGCTTTTTGTGCTTTTCATGGTAGCTCTGCTAAAAGCATCAGGTAGTAACCATACTACAGACTGACTTGCAATTTCCTCTGCCAGATTAATTAGTTCACTGCCCTTAAACTCAGTTTCTGGTGAAATCACAGGAATGACAAAATGTAGATACATTTTCTGCCAGAACGTAAGACACATGGTTTCAAATCCAAATACCAATTATTCTCAACTGAAACCTCCTAATCCTAGTTTTTTTCACTTGCCTTTCAATCAGCGTTCTAGTTTTCTGAGCTCTAACCAAAAATCTCCTATCAAATTTGACTTATGGCATTGTACGGCTCTTTCTCCAGCTGGTGTCTCCAAACTTTTCCAAACCCTCCTGAAAACCAAGGAACCTGTAGTCAGGTAGTGTCTTAATAATGACCTTACTCCTGGTATCAAAAGGTGTCTTAGTAATGTCTTATTAAGCAACCACCATGAGTTAAAGGAGAAAATGTTTCTTTTGGCTCACAGTTTATAGAGGTTTCAGCCGTAATCTGTAGGCTCCAAGGCAGAACAGCATGGTAAACAGACCTGGGTGGAGGAAAGTTCCCCTCAAGTGCAAGGAAGCAGAGAGTCAAGGTAGAGCTGGGACAGGCGATACGCCCTTCTGGGTTATGCTTACAGTGACCTGCCTCTTCTGACCAGATCCTGGCTCCTAAAAGCAAGTCAGCTCTAATGTGCCTTCATCAAATCACCTTCCAAAAAGCCGGCCTATGAGTACATGAGGCTTTCAGGGTATATCTAGTTATAAACCATAATAGATTCTTAGGCATGTTTTTTAGGTCAGTACATATAATATAATCCTTAGAATAAAACAATAGTTTAATGATTATTCTTGGTTCACCTGTTTCTTCACAACATCATCTATTACTTTTTTTTTTTTTTTGGTACTGGGGATCGAACTCATGACCTTGCACTTGCCAGGCAGGCACTTAAGCCACTGAGCTAAATCCCCAGCTCCGACATCATCTATTACTAACCTGCAAACTTGAGTAACTTTATTTAAATTAGCTCAAAGGATGCTAAGAAGCTTTCTTGGCTATATTTTCATATTTGTCCTGTACTACTTTGTCCTTTCTATAAAGAAACCATTGTTCAGTTTATGGGGTTTTGTGAGGAGGAATATGGAGGGCAGTGAGGCTTTGCATGTGTGAGATAATATTTATTTCCTATCACCACTTTCATTGTTTTTAACTCTTTAATTTTGTTTATTTATGTATTTTTGATACCAGGTATTGGACTCACACTTGCTAGGCAGACGCTGAGCCACTGAGCCTTATGCTGGACCCTGCTCTTTGTTTCCCTTCTTTTCTTTAGTGTACTTGCGCTAGGTGACTTTGGTGGTATGCAGATTCCTCAACAGACTTCATAATGGTCTGTCCTTTGTAGAAAGGTAAAAAAAAAGAAGTAGAAGTGAATAAAAAACCAAAATTGAACATAAAGAAGGAAAAAATGAAACAGTAACAGTCCGAGTTGGACAAAAGGAAAAATGTATTAGAAAATACTCATAGACTGTTCCTTGTAAATGGCTTTATAAACATTTTTGGTGTGTAGTCATAAAATCCTCTGACCTATGAAATACCATTTTAAGGAAATTAATGTAAAATAAAATGGATGCCATAATTTGCATATGAAAGCTATCATAGCTACTCCTTTTTTTAAGGGTTTTTAAAAAATCTTTATATCAATCCTTTTTTGGAGGGGCTTTGCTTTCTGGCAGAATTGAAGATGATTTTGGAAAAATGTTCAGAGTGGTTTTAAATTATTTCAATATAGATGCAATCACTATCCAGTCCACAGTAATTACAAATAATTATGAGAAATGTGGTTTCCTTTTCCAAGGATGAAATATACTTATTGTGTGTATGTTCCATTGTGAAAGTGTCTATTTTTACTACTAGAATGGACACATCAAAAGCAAATACCATTGAGCTGGGGATATAGCACAGTGGTAGAGCACTTCCTAGCTCGCATGCAATCGGCCCTGGGTTCAGTTCCTAAATACCACACACACATTCACACACACACACACACACACACACACACACACTGACTTTCTTGCAGCATATGGGTAAAAGCTTGTGAAAGCAACAGTGTGTTCACACTAGTATTTTAATTTCCTTTGACCACCTTCCACATATTGTTTATGTGTTTATGGGTGCCTAGACACCCTGACCATGGTTTTTTCTCTGAAAGTAGACCCATCAGTCCCATTTTGTAGCTTCCTTTTACTTATGCACAAAAACACAGATGCATTGTCAAAATTTAGTGTTTGATTCCTGCAATTTACTCATGTTAACTTACTGAGAATACTATGTAAAACTTTCATTTTTATGTATTTTTAAAGGCTATTTGTACTACTAGGGGAGTTGAGTTCTGTAGTACTCTTGGATCTGAGAATCTCAGAGTTTATTTGCCTTAGTAGTAATTTATACTAATCTGCACTGTGTTTGTTTCACCTCCTCTTTAAAGTGGGAAGAGAAAGGAATAGGCCTTTGCAGATGAATCAAGGCCAAGGAATAATGTAAAGTGCTGCATTACCTCATTTCTCACAGTAACTATGCAAAGTAGACATGATTATTCCCATTTTATAGAAAACAAGATAGAAAGGTACTCAGGAATAACAGCAAAGCACCTGAGGTCTCACTGCCAAAAAGTAGTGCTTCTCCACTCTTCAACATTATGTTTCCTTATTCTTGTCCAGCCATGAAATAAATACTATGGAACATGTTTTCAGATGTTATTCCTTGGCATAGGGGCTGCCTTTTCTAAAATAAAATGCTGTGAATATTATTTTTTTTAAAAATTACTATTGGAAAAATAGGCTTACTTTCAGCAGATAAATGATATTTTAACTGACGGTTTATTTGGCATCTTATTACCTTTGTCTAAATCATGACAATATTTTTTCTTTAAATATGATTATATAATGAAGATGGAGATTTGGCTTAACATTTGGGAATTTTACTCATTTTTAAAACCACTTGGAGGTATTTATATATTTCAAATATTTACTGGGAAGTATCTTTGCAAGGTTAGGTAAAACATTTTACTACACTCCCTGTTTCAATGAGTCTCTGTTGGGAAAAGTTAAATAGCACTGTGGGGTAGTCTTTTGGCATTCGAGTAGTTTCTTCTCAAATAACAGTGAATGTAATTGATGGTCTTAGTAATAAAGTTTAAAGTCGAAGAGTTATCGCAATGTGTTTAACATTTTGACCATAAGGAACAGTATATAAAAGTTGGTTAGCTGGGTTTCCTGCCTCCATAACTATTGTGTCTCCAGTTCTTTGGAGTCATGACCAAATTGGAAAGAAGAGAAAAATTTTTTAGTTTTTCATTAAGAATTGGTGTTCCTTAGATTCACATAGTGAAAATCTTGTTTGGATAGGTATAAACCAGAATTTATTTTGAATAAATGCCTTAATGCTGTATTGCTTATTCCGGTGAGCTTCATTTGTATCCTCCTCTTGTTGCCCTACTTTGTAACCTGTATTTCACACATTATAGTACTTAATATGTTTCTGTTTTTAACTAACAGAATCATTCTGAGAGAGGGAGAGGGAGAGAAATGGAAAAGAAAAGGGAAAGGGAAAGGGAAAAGGTGGGAGGAAGGAAATAACCTAAAATTTAGAAGTAGAAGAAAAGTGGAGATTAAAAGAGAAGGAACTTTCCAGGCTTGGTGGCGCATGCTTGTAATCCTAGCACTCAGGAGGCTGAGGCAGGAGGACTGCTGAGTTTGAGGCCAGGCTAAGCTATATAGTGAGTTTAGGGACAGCCAGGACTACATCACAAGATCCTGTCTCAATAAATAAATAAATAAATAAATAAATAATAAAAGAGAAGGAATTCAACAGATACAATATGAGAACCATAAAAAATTTTTAAAATGATAATTAACATTCTCAGGTTACATGAAGCTATTATAAATTAAGAACAGGATGGCATTTTTAAAAGAGTAGTCTGAGAATAAGAAAGCACTTAGCAGATTAAAAGCTATGACAGCCCAAATAAAAATTTCAGTGCCAGGATGCTAAATAGATTAAAAGAATTCTCTATGAGACAGATGGACTGTGGGAGAGAAATTAAAATAAAATTTAGACAATTATTTCAGATAATTCAGCGTCCAATTTAAGAAGTTCAAAAACGATAATAGAGTGAAGATAGGAAATTATCAGAGAAATAGCACATGAAAATTTCCTAGAGCCCCAGTGCAATGAATGAAGAGCAGTTCACACCAAGACACATCATCATAAAAGTTTTTAAATTTTGGAGAGGAAAGACAAACCTGAAACAGTTCACATATAGAGTTAAGTGTAAGATGGCAAGAGACTTAGAAATCAATGGAGCATTGGCTTCAGAATACTTAGGACATATGTTTTATTTTGTGTTTTTCCATATTCAACTAAAACTATTAACAAACTTAAAAATAAAATACGAATTTTAAAATGGATGTGTTGGTGCTTGCCTCTAATCCCAGCACTAGGAAAATGAGGTGGGAGGATTGCAAGTTCAAAACCAGCCTAGGCTACATAAAGAGTTCTAAATCAAACTGACCATAGATATTATCCTGTCTCAAAAAAAGAGTTTAACTGGTCTATATTTACCATTCCTCCAAAATAATAAGATTATATGTACAACTTAATATTTTCAAGTATATATAGAAAAGATCTAGGGTTTATTTTACTACTTATGTATTACTTGCTCTTTTAAACAAGCATATATTGTAATTAGTGAAAAGTCCAAAGAAAAGAGAATTGACCTATTCCTTTTATTTTTTAAAAATGCTGGAGATGCATGCTGTCTGCCTGTCTCCTGTGCTGTATGTTGTAGGAGGTATGGTTGAAGTAGCAAACACAGCCTCAGCCTTAAAGGGTTTGGGGCAAGTTGTTCAGAGAAAAGACACATGGAAGTCTCCTCCATGTGACCTCAGTGTGTACATTGCTCTGGGGACAACCAGTGTCTGCACAGAGGCGACGGCCCACTAGCTTTAGAGAACTTAAAAAACCAGTATTCACAAGAACACCAAACATAAGACCCTGATCTTGGAATGTCTAATTTAATAAATTTTATTTGCCTTTATACAGAAACCAACATGCTTCCTGCTGCCAGCCCCAAGAGCCAGAGGTTAGAGTTTTTAATAATAATAATAACAACAATAATGAGTTATACTTATTCCAGATTAGTTTTCTGGCTCTCCAAAAAACAAATGGCTAAGATCTCCAAAATGTTCCCTTCTCAACTCTGCCAAATGTTGGCTTTTCCTCTCTGTCTGGAGATCCAGCCAGTCTGTTAAAAACTATCCCATATTTTGAGTACTTCCAGGCAGTTGTTGAGGGGAAAGACTAAATTCTACAGTCTAAGATAGACATCTGCTACATGGGGACTTTTTTCCATTCTTTTGTAGTAAAGGAAAATCGCAGTTTATATTCTGAGTTATATTTCTTTAGTTGTTGAGAAAGCCTAACTATGCATCATATCTAATTATGGACAAAACTGTCTATTAACTGAGAATATAGCATTTTCCTGGTAATTGCTTGGCTTTTTTTTTTTTCCTTCTCTGTACATAAGTTGTGACCTAAGCATCCCTAAATTTAAAAACAAATGAAAAACTGTGTTTAGTGGGGAAAATTAAACATTGACCCTGCATAAGAATAAATACACACAATTTTCTGGTTTGATTTGCATGGTAGTTAGAGGGTTTGGGAAGGCTGAGGGGGAAGTTAGAGTGTTGTATTGTGTTAGTAAGATTCTCTTAATTTGAATACAGGAGAGACAGGAGACTTGTTGGACCAAATGGAATTATTTGTGGTCCAGTGATCTCTGAAAATGCTTTGTAAGAACAGATGAGTAGATTTTTACAGATTAGTTTGGCTGACAGTCTGCCTGCTCATCTTTTGCCTTTAAATTCAGTGGGTGGTCCTGGCCACTGGTGCATGGAACTGGAAGCCCAGGTGGGGACCTTAGTAAGACTCCACCAGGCTGGTTGACAGCAATGGAGAGATTGCTTTCTGACCCAGTGGGGGTCGGGGGATGGGCTCCTTTGAAAACTGGCCTGTCTGGGTCACGGGTGTCCTCTGCTTCTTAAACACATGTCTGGCTCGAGGATAGCTGGGTTACCTATGTGACAGAAATTCTGAAGCAGCCAGTGACTGGACTGGGAAGTGAGGATTGGGTGCTAGCCCCCTACACTTGCCCCCAATCTGTACCGTAGGACTGGTAGGCTTACTTAATTCTTAATAGGTAATAAGTAGAGGAGTCGATCTTCTTTGAGAGTGTTTTCATTCTAGTATGTTCCTTGATGTCTGGCATTGTGTTATTATCTCCTTACTTGAACAATTTGAATTAGCAATTCAATATTAGCCTCTTTAAGATCTTGATAGAGGTAACTGAACAAAATGTTAGAGGAATAGAAGCTAAACTTATATTTAGAATATTGGACCTAAATTAGTCTATTAATCTTTAATAAAGAAAAATTGCCAAGTGATTTCTCAATAGTATATTAGGTAAAGCATATGTAGCAGTTGGCATGGTATGTATGGTTAGCGTATACTAAACCAAGTGGACTTAGCCAAGGTTTTCATACAAATGTGATGCTCTTTAGAAGCACCAAGTAAAAGTTTAATTTTGTATATATTCTAGAGTTAGGATGAAGGATAGGGCCCTGTGATTGAGAAGATGACTCATCCTTAACTGGGGCAGAATTTGTAGACTGAATTTCTAAAAAGGCAATTAAGAAGACTGCAAATGTTTACTAAATACCTCTATGTACTAGACATCATTCTGGGTATTGTGCTTAGAGCAGAAACAAGGCAGTTTTGAATCTCAAGAAGCTAATATCTAGTGAGGAGAAGCCTTTAAACAAGTTCCAGTAAAACAACAGTAACTGTTCATGTTATGCATTAGTAAACTAAAATACTTATTTTAGGGGATTGTGGTCAGTGGTGGAGGGAATATATTTCTTAAACTGGAGAAGTTGGAGAGGTGGGAATAACGAGAGGTCAGGAGGTAGAGAATATAAATAGCTGTTCTGAGGTTCATTTTTTCCTCCAAAGCCCAAATTCTGAATTGTCCCTCTGGAGCTCAAGGTGGTGTTTCAGAGCCTTTTCTTGATAAGAATATGAGAGACACCAAAATGATGATCTCTACCCTCCTTCAGCCACAAGAGCTTCATTTTGTTTGTTTTACTTGAATAGCAGATTTTTTAAATTGTGGAGTTTACTGTCTCAACTACAGTGTTTTCAAGTGTATAGTTAGGTGTTTTAAGTACTTTTATATTGTTACTGCCGCCCATTTCCAGAATTCATTTTGCAAAATGAAACTTTATACCTATTAAGCAGTAACTTCCCATTCCCTCTCCACCCAATTCCTGATATTCAACATTTATTCTATTATTTATCTCTATGAGTTTGACTGTTCTGGAAAACTCATACGTGGATTCATATAGTACTATATTTGTCCTTTTGTGTCTGTCTTACTTGCTGCCATCTCTGCTTTCTTCTGGTGGTTGTTTGCATGGAGTATCTTTTATCCTTTCACTTCTAATCTGTTTGTGTCTCTAGACCTAAAGCAAGTCTCTTATAAACCACACAAGTAGGATCATGTTTTTAAAATCCATTCTACTAGTTTCTTATCTTCTGATTGTAGAATTATTATATTTAAAGTGTTTACTAATAAGGGTGTAATCATATCATTTGGCTATTTGTTTTTCCATCGTGTGCAGATCTTTGGCCTTCACTTCCTGCATTATTGTCTTTTGTGTTTAGTTCATTTTTTTTAGCATTGAAATGTTTTAATTCTCTTATTTCCTTTTTTGAGGCCTAGTTTTACCGAATGTAGAGTTCCTGGTTGACAGCTTTGTTGTTTCAGCATTTTGAATATATCAGCTTCCAAAGTTTCTGATGAGAAATCTGCAGATAATCTTACTGAGGATTCTTTGTGAGGTGCTGTGTCGATTTTTGCTCATTGCTTTCCATTGTTTCTCTTTGTCTTTTGACAGTTCAGTTGTGTTTTAATATGTATCTTTTTTAGTTCAATGTGCTGAGAGTTTCTTAAGCTGATTTTTGTGGTTATATTTATGTCTTATCAAATATGGGAAATTTGGGCCATTTTCCCCTCAGATAATCTCTTCCCTTTTGCTCTTTTCCTTTTGAAATCCTCACAGTTCCTATATTGGTCTACTTGGTGCTATCCCTGGGCCTGTTAATATTGCTTGCATGTTATTTTCCTTCTGTTCCTCAGACAATAATTTCAGTAACCCTATCTTAAAGTTGATTGATTCTTTCTCTGCCTGTTCAAATCTGCCTTTGAATTCTACTAGTGATTTTTTTAAATTAAGATACATCTCTACAATTTCTTTTGGGATTCTTCTTTAGGGTTTCATTAATATTTCCATTTTGTTACTACCTCATTTTAGTGACCTTTCTCATATTTTCATGTAATGGTTTTAACCTCTTTAAAACAGTTGTTTCAAAGAGTTTGTTTAAGCCATGTGTAATGGCAGATGCTGTAATACTGGGACTCTGGGAGGCTAAGACAGGAAGATCACAAGTTCAAGCCCATTTTGGGTGAGACATTGTCTCAAAATAGGGGTGGTGGTGTAGCTTTGTGGAAGGCTATGGATTGATCGCCAGTTCCTTGGGGGAGAAAAACAACTAAAGTCTTTGTTAAGCAAATCCATCATCTGGTCTTTCTCAGGAACAATTAAATTTTTCTGGTGGTTTTTATTGTTGTTGTTGTTTTCCTTTGAATGGGCCATACTATCCAGTTTCTTTGTCTACTCTTATGATTTTTCTTCTTGTTGAAAACTGGACATTTGAATCTAATAATGTAGCTACAAAAAATCAGTTCTCCTTTCCCAGGGTGTGCTGATTTTTGTTGTTTACTTATTTATCTATATTTATGATCTATATTTATTATACTTATTATCTAAAGTGTGCTCTAATGGGGATCAGTCTGAAGTATACATTTAGGTTCTTTTCAGCTCTTATCAATCTGCTTTGTTCACTGGGCATGTGGTAATTTTCTAAATTCTCCTATGTATGTAGTTGTTTTTTTTAAATGTCTGGCATTCAAAAGGAGAAAAAGTAAAAAATGAATGAGTGGCTGAATAAAAGAAAGAAAAAGGTCACTGGCCTGTTAAATCCCCTAAATGTTTTGGCCAGAGGAAGAGGCGCTTACAGCTGTAGGAGAGGGTTGCAGCAGTGGCTGCCTGCCTGGGTGGGTTTGTTTCTCCAAAATCAGAGCCACAGTCATTGTTGAGAATGTAGATCCTCAGTGTTTGGAAGACAGGACAGGGTCCTTGTTGTCCCACAGCTTTTGTACAAGCTGCCCTTGGGGCAGATGTACAGTTGCCTGCTGGGAGGCTGGGCATGTGTAGCTGCTGAAGTGTTAGGAGCCAGCCTAACTAAAATTAACTACACTTTAATGGTCTAAACCTCCAGGTAGATAAGAGCTTCAAAACAGTTACACTCAGACACATTCTGCAAGTGGAATTCTTATTTAAGTCAGAGGACAGCTTCCTAATACTTTTGCTTTGCCATTTTCTCAGAATCCTCAGTTTATATATATTTGGTTTGGTTTGGTCTGGTTTTTGAAACAAGGTCTCACTACATAGTTCAGGCTGACCTTGAACTTACTATGCATCCTGGCTGGCCTACAACTCATGGCAGTTCTGCCACAGCCTCCTGAGTGCTGGCATTCATCCAGGACCTCAGCTGGAGCCAAGTTGTCTTCACATACATATATGACTGAGGACAGATAGGTTTTCTCCCAAGGAAGGCAATCAGGGCTTCAGATGTATGAACGCTAGAAGCTGCCATGAGCCCTTAAAGCCTGCTCACAAGGCAATACCTCCACTGCCTTCTGTTGATCAAAGCAAGTCACAAGACATAATCAAGTCAGGCAAGTGGGAAGTAATCCCAACTCTTGAAAGAAAGAAGTATGCGTACTGGGGAAGGCGGAGTTTGTTAGTCATCTCTGGAAACTGTCTTCCATAGACTGTTTAGAAAACTGTTATGAGACAGGTGTGGTAGCACACACCTGTAATCCCAGCACTCAGGAGGCTGAGGCAGGTGGATCATCATGAGTTTGAGTCCATCCTGGGCTACATAGTTCAAGGCCAACCTGAATTACAGAGTGAGACCCTGTCTCAAAAAAAAAAAATTATCAATTAATAATCATCAGAGATTAATTGGTTCTGAGAGTTTAGAGATAATAGGCTTCAGTAAGACATATTTTTCAAGAAATAATTCCTGATGAGAAAAAATTCCATATGAGCTACCCAAATGGAAATTTGCCAACGTGAAGAGTTCAAGAAATGTGTGTTTACTCCCCAGCTGGCTGTGCAACGCCTGGAAACGTGTTTTCAGGCCTGCTTCTGGGCCAGGGTTTCCCCAGGGAAAGCAGGCCTCTGCCAGAACCAAGACCTATTCTATTGAGAATGGTACTGAGATAGTTAGTTTATTGATTTGGGAATTCTCCACCTGAAGAGCAGCTTCTGAAAGAGAAGGATTAGAAAGGCATTGAATAAATCACGGCCTGCCTGTATTGGCTGTCTTGAGAGAATATGAAGAAGTGGGAAGACTGGGAGGAGAGCTGACTGGTCAGCACTCACACAGGATCCCCTGGGAAGGCACTCCCCTCCAAGTCCTGCGGATCTGCCTGAGAACTAATAAAAGTACTTCCTGGTGGAATCATTGCTAGAATTAAAAGAGCTTGGGCTTCTTTTTCTTTTGTTCTTCTGGTGCTGAGAAAGCCCAGGGCCTTGTGTGTGCTAGGTGTGCACTCTGCTGCTGAATTCCTCTAGCCCAACAGTTTGTCCAGTGTAAGATTTTGACTGAGACTTTTAAAAAAAATTTTATTCTGAAGGTGGTAGAAATACAACAGAACAAGACAGAACAAAGCCAATCGAGACAATGCAATGAAATTGGTACAGAACTTCACAGCAGGATTCTGGGATGGTAGTAATAGGTACTATAGTATACCTTGTTATCTTCATAATAGTTGTCCAGCCAATTAGGTATAGCAAAATCAAACCAAAACCAGACCATTATAAAACCAATTGAAAGAGAGTATTGAATAGAGCAAACAAACATAACAAAATAACAAACAGTGAAAACAGCCTTTGCCTTCAAACAGAAGATACAAGCAAATCCCCCATATTTGCTATTTTGCATATGGTCATCCTCCCAAGAGATGCTGAGACATCTATCCCCAGTAGCTACTGGGGCGGCTCGGTACTTGATTCTCAGCCTGCTCCCAGGTAGGCTCACGTGAGCAGCTGATTCTCCTCCTGGCCTGGGATGGGGGAGCTTACCAAGAGGGTGCCTGAGTTCCACCATGGCGAACTCAGGAGCACTGATTCTCCTCCTGGCCCACGCCCATTGTGAGACTATTGACATTTCTTCTTTCTAAATTTAAAAAAAAATATTTTTAATTGACATAATTGTACCTACTCATTCTTTTGGTCACTACTGGGGATATGTGTTGGTGTCAACATGATTAGAAATGGGAAGAAGATTCCAAGAACAGAGTCAGAGAAGGTCCTTCCTGGTAGGATTCCAAACCCAGGTTTTCCTTTTTTTTTAATGAGTTGTTTTGATTTCATTAGTTTACATTCAGTCATATCCTTTGAAATCCACGTGAGTGCTCATTTTCCTTGTAGTTTGTTTCCATGTGGGGAATATTGTTTTTCTTAAGATGTGTTTGCTGTTTTATCACCAATCCCTGGTGAGAAGACAGGCCCTCTGAAGCAGTTTTATTAGCTAGAATCCAGGGAGTAGCATGGCTTTTATAGTTTACCCAATTCTCATTTGAAACACCAACTGAAAACTTTCAGGTTTTTTTGTTTTTGTTTTTGTTTTGGTACCGGGGATCAAACTCACAACCTCACACTTGCCAGGCAGGTGCTTTTGCCTCTGAGCTAAATCCTTGGCCCAAGCTTTCAGGTTTTTGCCTTTAGCACTTGTTTCCATCTAATGGTCAGGTTTATGGTGTTTGTTCCACAACTTATGACTAAGTCTCGTGTTTTTCAAAGCTGGGTACAACCTACACCTTTGCTGCTGTTTACTGTGTAGCTCCTTATTCCTGCATGTTTTGACTTGCCTTTGTTAGCTTCCTCTTTCTGTACCTTCATGCCTTATCTTGTTTACCTCTGTAGCTGATGTGATTAAGAATAATGCGGAACATGTATGTAGGAGCTAGGGGTGAGCATTTATTCTCTTGCTTTTATCACCTTTCCCTAAGCAAGTTTCCATTGCGTGGGATGCTTTTGTTAAGCTCTGAAGCATACCCTTCTGCTATTTCACCTTTAACAATGCGTCACAGATCTTAAGGACAGAATTTCTAAGAGAAATCAAAGCTTGGTTCAAGGGAAGGTTTTCTGTTAGTTGACAGGCTATATTCAAAGCCTATGCACATTGGCAGTGGGCACAGTTCGCACAAAACTCAAGGACTAGAACCTCAGCATTACCGAGCTTTGATGTAGAATGTGCAGAGACAAAGGGATGCTCTGAACCTAAGGATTGCTTTCCACACAACTTAGCCAAGGTAAGGGCCAGTCCTCCCCAACTGTTTTCTGGATTGGTGCCCTGGAGGAGCTTATCAGCAGACATGTAGTCAAACATGGTAGAAATCTAGTGTTACCACAGAGGCTATGATAAACTGGGTTCTGATGGACATAGTACATTCCTACGCTGTTAAAAACACATTATTGAGCAACATGTAAAGAGAAGAGGTACACATGGGCATGCAAAACACAAGACTGAGGACTAAAGTTGGGTGGTAAGTTTGTGGTGACTTAGATTTTTCTTTGCAGTATTCCTTATTGCCTGATTTTTTTTTTTCTCCATAAGCAAGTAGGGCAGGGTGCACCTCTTCATTGACACACTAGATCTCTGCTGCCTCTGCCTCTGTATGGCTGGACTGTGTCAGGCAGAGGAGTGTCCTGGTCAGGAGCTCACGGTCCCCTTTCTTCTGTCACCTTATGCTTGGGACAAGGCTTAAGTGTTTCCTCAAGAGCCTTTGTGAGAGGAAAAATTGGACACCTCATGGTGCTGGGCCCTTTGTCTCGTTTATGAACTAAATGGACTTAAAACAGACTAATAGGAGAAAAGACTTTAACTATTTACATACACAAGAGAGTTTCCTAAAATATGAGGCCAGATGATTGAAGCATATGGAGCTTCCTGAGCTACAGAAAGGAGTAGGGGGTTGGGGATCCTGAGGGAGATGGGGACAGGTTAAGGGCCAGTGAGTGGAGGAATTGTATGGTGAATGAAGATTGTCTTGTTTTATAGACCAACAGTCTCTCAGGTAATAAAACTTTTCTCTGAGCAGCCTTCTTCCTGATATGCTTTCACTAATGTAGGTTTCCTTTATAGACATAAATTATTTTATAAAACCTTTTCAGAGCTACTCCTCTGACTGTAGTTCCTCGGAATATCCAGGTCAAAACATGCCATTGACGTGTATGTGGGGGTAGTATATTTGGTATCCTGCAATCCTTTTTGGGGGTGGTGTTTTCTAACCCCTAATAGGCTTCTGCCTGGTTGCATTTTCGTATCTTTACCTGATGGGTTAGGAATCTCTTGATAGTCTGACAGTTACAACTTTAAAGCTGCTTCGGTCTCACCCTTTATCCAGGCTTTTTTGTTTTTGCTGGTGTCTGCCTATTTTATCCCATTCACAACTTTTTGGTTGTGTTTTCTCTTCCGAGGACCTTGAACTTAGAGAGGTTTAGTTTTTTTGTGTTTTGGTTTTTGTTTTCCTTTTTGATTAACCTTCCTATTGTTTGCATAAAGTTGCTGGGCTAGTTTTGACCACATAGATAAACAGGTTTGAAATGCCTGTCACTGAAGAATTTACCCCCAAGGTTTCTTTTATCTGTGGAGGTAACATCAGCCTATTTGCTTGTTTAGGTGAACTATGATTGAACTGTTTATAAACCAGTGAGGCACATTTTATCTATTTGTGTTTAGGAAAATGTCAAGCCCTGGCAGAAAACTCAGTTTATGAACTCAGATGGTGATTCTGAATGTCATCAGGAATAGTCAGCGATGGAGTTTATGAAAGTATTATTTAGTTCCAACTTCAAGTCATGATGCCTTTTCCCCCAGTCTATCTGAAGGACTGTTTTCATTTGTTTGTTTTACTCACCAAGCAACTACTTTTTGGGCACCAGTTACGAACTGGGCGTCATACTTAGTGTCTGAAATGCTGGGGGACAGAAGGTAACTGGAGTCTCTTCCTGACCAGGGTGAGTAACCTGGTGGTAGAGCTAAGCAAGTGCACAGGAAGTTCCATGTGTGACATGCTGCAAATGCTGTGATGGGGAGAGCATGGGTTGTGGTATAGAACCAAGAATAGGTACCGAAACCCAGATGTATGGTTTGGAGATGGTCTGAATGTGTCCCTCACATTGTCTCCTTGATCTTCAGGGTGACAGTGCTGAGAGGTGGTTGGACCTCACCGAGTAGGAGCCCAGTGAGGGGTCATTGGGGGTTGCTGCCTTTAGAAGGGATTAAGGTAATTCTAGAACCATTAGTTTTCAAAAGAGTGAGTTGTTATAAGAGTGAACCTGACCCCTAACTTGCTATCTGTATTACTCTCTGGTGATGTGATCTCTTCCTCCTCTACATGTGCCCACCACTGCAAGCTCTCTGCCTTGACATCCTCACTATTCCTCCGCTGATCCCAACACCATTCCTATGAACTTTCACAACTGTGAACTTAAAATAATAGTACCCGACCTTAGGGATTTGTTATAGCAGTGGAAAACTGACTAATATATTAGACTTAAAACATCAGAGATGTCCTGAAAGAACTCTGCTTAAACCAAAAGTAGAAGAATTATTTGGAATTAGTCTGACAAGAAGGTTAGTGATGTGGAGGTAGAAGTGTTCCCAGAAGAGGGTATATTTGCCACAATCTGGAGGCTGTAGAGAGATGAAATGTTGACTGATCTAAAAAATCAAAATGAAACAAAACAAAACAATTCTGTGTGACTAGCCGATAAAGATGGCAAAGCAAGAAATGTCTGGACAAATGAGCCAACTAAAAGGCTAACAAGTTGTGTTTTAGCGAAAGAACTCCTACATAGCAGAGTTAGAGGGAAGAGGGAAGCAAAGAGGCTGTTACAGTACTTTATATAAGTTTTTCACAGAAAACTGTCCCCAATCTTCCCAGCCCTCGATGACACATCTTTCAACTCTGAAGTATGTAAGTACTTTTAAAAAATATTAGCTACTTTTGTGAGAAAAATATAATCACATTATAGTTTTGAGTAAGTAGCAGGTCAGAGGTAAGATTCACATGTTTCAGGATTCAGAGGAGAGAGATTCAGATATGACTTAAATGGTACCTTGATCTTGGCTTTAAAAGTAAGACTCCGTTAGAAACCTATATAGGTGCCCAAATCTATGAACTGCCTCCACAGAGAGGCCCCAGTAGTAGAGGTGATCCTGCTCTCAGTGTGTCCATAAAAACTAATATAGTCATGATTAGTTGAAGGCTGGTGTTAGCTCTGGATTCAAGGTGCTGTAGATCTTGTAGTGTACTTGAGAGTCAGAGGTAAGCAAAGTGTGAATTAAGTTCCTTAGATAATTTTTATATCTCTGTGTTTCCTACATCTTGAGGCTCTATTTTATAATACACAAGAATCGTTAATATTGTGCATGCTCCAGGCACACTACATAAGTATTTGTAGCATGGAGTCATTGGTGAATGCAGTGTTGAGGTGGTGTTCCCCAGCAAATTCATGGAGCTCAAGGCATTTTGCCTTTGTTGTACATCAGAATTCTGGCCCTTTGAGTGAGCTGAACCAGAAATAGGGTCAGCATTTTCTTATAGGACTGACAAGCCTGAGAGCATTAGTCTAGAAGGATTAATCCTGTATGTGCCGAGTGCTCAAGTAAAGGCAAAATTCTTTTAAGAAGATGACTATACTACTAATTCTATTAGTTCTTGGAAAAATTAATTTTGCATGTCTTTATCTAGTAATCTAATTTTGAAGATAACAATATGTAATATAATAACTATTGTTAAATTCCTATGATCTTGTTTTGAAAGCCTCTGTTGTTACTGTTTTGGGTTTGTTATTGTTGCTTGTTTGTCTCTTTTGCTTTTTGTTTCTCTTTTTTGTGTTTTTTTTTCTTTTTTAAATAAAATTCTTAAAAGACTATAACTTTGGTTTTCCTTTAAATTCTGATAAGTTGATGGTTCGGAGCTCCATGTCATCTAGCATGGCAGCAATAATTTTAACAGTTGACCCTGGTATTTGCAGGTTTTACTTTTACAAGATCTACCAACCACAGAAAGAAAATGCCCAGAAAAATAATTACATCTGTACTGATCATGTGTGGACTTTTCATTCTTATCTTTATTCCTTAAACAATACAGCATAGTGACTATTTATAGAACATTTGTATTACATATTATAAATAACCTAGAGATGATTTAAAGAATACAGGAACATAGGCATAGGTTTTATGCAATACTGTGCCATTTTACATAAAATATTCAAACATCTATGAATTTTGGCATCAGTAAGGCTCCTAAAACTAACCCCCTCACCATGCCACACCATGGATACCAAGGAATAACTGAATATATTCTTGAAAAGATCTAGTCAAAAATCTACTTAGTTCCTAAAAGCAAATCAGGTAAAATGTTCACTAAATGTTTGGGTTTGAAAAACATACCTTCTTCATATGCACTCCAAGATAGAATAGTTTATAAATATTTGCTAAAATAACTAAATGAGGCACTCTCTCAGGGAGTTTCTAAATGACAGTGATAGAATCATAGATCTGCATAAGTGAGACTGCTTGTCTTTCTAACTCAGCCAAGAGCTGTCTGGCCACTTAGCAATGATTTAGTCCCCTGATAATTGATAACTGATTCCTTGAGAATATATCAAACCTTTTTGGTTGTATACAAAGAGATTTGGTATGAGAAAGTACACTCAAGAATCCTTCTGTGTATGGTTTTTTTTTTTTTTTTGAGTTTGTCATTTTTGTACTGAATTGTGTTTTGATTATTGTTTCACTGGAATTCATCATATTCTGGATATTGACTATGTAATTCTTAGTTATAATGTCTTAGATACATATTTTCCCCTCATTTGTGACTTGCCTTTATTATTATTATTATTATTATTATTATTATTTTGGTCTTTTTGAGACAGGGTCTCAAAAGGAAATTTTAAAAAGAAATAACTACCATGCTATTATTATATCTAATAAAATTAGTAATTCCTTAATATTCAAAAATTTTCTTACTCTCCTGCAAATGTCTTTTTTTACAGTCAGTTTTATTAGGATCAGGAACTAAACAGGCTTCTACCCATTGCACTTAAGTCTTTTTTACCAAATAAATTTCAAGTTTCTTAGTTTCCTAAGTCTCTTTGGTTTTATAACATTTTATGTTCATCTTCTGCCATTAGTTTATTGGTGAAACTTGTCAATTTCCCTATAGGATGGCCAAGATTCTGGGTATAACTGAATGCTTTTTTTGTAGTATTATTTAACTTGTTCTGCTGTTCTTATATATGTCTAGTAAATGTTGTGTAAAATTATAGAATTAATTATATTCAGATTGAGTTTTTCTTTAGGGCAGAACATTTATAGGTAATGCATATGTTTCTTAATACCTTAAGCTTTTAAAGTGGCCCCACATTTAGTAATGCGAAGATTGATCAGTGAGTCCATGGTAGGGTATGTCATCTTGATCCTTTTTTACAAAGTTTCTTTTTAACTTTTTGCCTAATTGTTTTAGCTTCCATCATTAATTGCTATCAGGTATTGTAAAATGTCTATTGTATAATTCTCTTGTCATTTCTTCATGTATTAGCTGGAATTTTTCTATAAAGAACTCTCTTTCAAAAATCAGTTGCTTGTGTTTTCACCCAAAGAATGGAGGGGCCATATATTTCTTTATAATTCATTTTTAAAGAATTAAATCACTATCCCAGCAACCTCCCATAGCTAAAGTGTCAGCAGTTTTGTGTCAATGCCCTGAGATGCAGTGAACACAGGGCCGTGAAAAGAGGAACAAAAGATGCCTTCTCATGCTGTGGATAGCTTCACAGGAGAGGAGCTCAATCAGGGAAACAAAATCTTTTCTAATGAGCGGTGACCACATATGCTGGTTCTGGAGGGGGATACTGCATCTTCTTCCCAGGCTGTTTGTTATATAAACATGATTGAGTGGAGTCCGGAATAAAGGACAGTTAGAGCCCCACCTTGTGAGATGTGCAGTAATGTAAGAAACTCACAGAGAACTACCTCTCAGCCACATCCATCCCTTATTTCTGTGTCATCATTATTGACGGAGGATTTTCCCACGAGGATTCTACATTGTCAGTTCTTTGGATTAGCTTGACTAATAAGTTCTGGATAAATTTTACTCAGTTTGTCTCATAAAACATTTAATTTGGGTTACTGTCAGTAGGATTCCAAGCAGCAAGATGTGTGCACTTTTCAGTTTAATATCAACCATGTCCTTCAGTGTTTCACATCCAGTCGTGTACAAGTCTCATAAACCACAGGGGCTCTGGCTTTCTCTTGAATTTTCTCTTTTTTCCCTTCCATTTAGCCCAAACCATTAATTCATATACTCCTGAATGTATTAGCAATTGCAGACCTTGTCATGTGTGTCTGTGTATCTTGAGTGTAACATAGTATATTGGGATCTATCCAGGGCCTCTTAACATGCCAGACACACACTCTACCACTGTACTACATCCCCAGCCCTTTTTATTTTATTTTGAGACACAATCTTAGTATGTTGCCTAAGCTGACTTTGAACTTGTGGTCCTGCCTCAGCCTCCCAGGTAGCTGGAATTGCAGATGTGGGCTGCTATGCATGACTCTAGACTTTGTCTTAATCTATAAATTGGAAATTGAGAGCAATTTTTCATCATAAACAACCCTGTCCTGTGACTTGAGTCATTTGTCAGTTGACAAATTTTATACTGTGTTTGCTAATTGAAGACTTTTAGTAGAGTTATTTGCCATCAGGTATGCAAACATTGAGTCACTTATTCCTCTAGGAAACTTACGTGAATTGCCAAGCATAATCCTTCATTTTGAAGAGATCTTCATAGTCATTTGAAGGGTACATTATCTGGCAGCATTTTCTTAAATATTTGAAAGTCTTTTACAACTACCTCTAATATCAAGTCACTGGGTTTGAGGGAGAGAAGTAAGTTAATACCTTTCACAAGAGAAAGTCCCAGTTTCAAGGTTATATATGGTGTCCCTTAAAGCAGTTGTTCATGATTTTGAGAGCTTTGTACATTAGTCTAAAAGCATATGTTGTCATTGCCTCAAACATAGCCTAAAACCAGCAGATGAGTCTTCAAGTTCATACTGTATTTCCCCAAAAGCAAGACTTAACTGGAAAAGAATCAGCCTTGAAAACTAGAGATCAAAAATGCCAGGCCCATCACCCTATCCTTGCTTTACCTGCCTTACAGAGTAGCCACCAAGCAAATGAATGGTGATGATTGATTGATGGTTGATTCTAGTCTTTGGTTTTGGATATAACTGCTTAGAGGGAGTCCTTCCAGCCTGTCTGCCCACACCACCAACTGAGAAGCATTCAGTTGCCTTGTGCAATATTTGACGCTACAGAAAGCAGGAAGATGGCCAGATGGCTTGACAGTTATTTTACATGGAAAAGTTAGGAGCTAGAGCCAAGGCCATTACTGATAGACTTCTCAGTAAGGTAAAGGGAAAGGCAGTCAATCTGTGCTTAGAGTTAGTTGTGTGGTGGAGGGTGACAGATTCAGCAGTTAATAAAATTTAATGTGGTTGCACTGTTTGGAAGAACCATAGGAGAAAGCTTTCTTTGGTGGTGGGAAATCGTTACCATTCCTCCTTCAGTTGTAACTCTCAGGCTCCAAGATGTTCCTTTCCAAGGTTGTTCTCCATCCACCTCCATGCAGTCAGTGTCTCCATCTCAGTAGTTGTAGCTTCATTTTTCTCCCCTAATGGTTGTCACTTCAGCCAGGCCTTTTGTCTGGAAGGGTCAAATCAAAGAGAGACAAGACAGTCTTATCCTACATGGGCCACCTGAGGAAGAATCAAACAAGTGGTCATTACCTTATCATGACTTAGGGCATGTCAGTTCTACAAGAAAATTTTGGTAACTGAGTAACACTGAGTCTGCTGAGCATCTTTCTGCTAAAGTGTGCCTAGAGAATGGCAGGTAGGCTGCCTGAGGTTGTCCCTGGGGGAAAAGAGAAGCCATACGCCAGGAATGGCCAGGACAGGATTCCAAATTTTCAAAATAGGTCAAAGCTTTTGTGCATGTATTATTATTATTATTATTTTTAGCTAATTAATTAATTTATTTATTTACACCGGGAATTGAATTCAGGACTTTGCGCTTGCCAAGCAGGCACTTGTGCCGCTGAGCTATATCCCCGGCCCATTGTAGCTATTTCAAAGTCTTGAATTCAGTGGCATTTAATTTTACATATAGTGGGAGAAAGGGATCCAGTTTTAATTTTATCTGTGTATAATAAGTAACCATACCATCTTTTTTTGTAATCTCCCATCTCAAGTCTTAGTTTTCATATTTGTGTGTTTCTGCTCCTGTGCTCTCAGTTCTCTTTTATAGGCTTTCTTATCCCCACAGTGTCCTAGCTGCTACAGTTTTCTGATACTTCAAGCTATCCGTCTGAGTCCTCCAACCTTGTTCTTATCTTTGCAACTCTTATTCTTAGCCCTTGGTATTTGTATGTGCACTTTAGAATCTCCTTTTCAGACCACTACATGCACATGGATGCACTGTTGTTATTGGAATTGCATTGTATTTGCAATTAATTTAAAAACCATTTCATCTTTATAATAACAAATCTTGTAAACTATGAACATAGATTTAAGGAACATTTTATTAACAATATAGTAGACCACTGTACAAAAGAGAACATTGATCTCTATCTCACCCAATGCACAAAAATTAATTTGAGATTGTCATATACTCCAAACATAAAGCTTCTAGAGGAAAACAAAATCTGTGTTAGTTTGAAGTAGAAAGAGATTTCTTTCTTTTCTTTTTTTTTTGTACTGGGGATCAAACTCATGACCTCACACTTGCCAGGCAGATGCTTGTGCCACTGAGCTAAATCCCTGGCCCAGGAAGAGATTTCTTATAGGGGCCCTAAAAAGCATGAATCATAAAAGAAAAAAAAAAAAAGCTCAATTATTGAACTTCGTCAAAAACTTAAAATTTCTAGTCATCAAAACAATTTAAGAAAATAAGTTTCAGCCAGGCATGTAGTACACATTTGTAATCCCAGCACTCAGGAAGCCAAGGCAGAAGGATTGCCATGAGTTTGAGGCCAGCCTAGGCTACATAGAAGGTTCAAGGACAGCCTGAACTATACATAGCAAGACCCTATCTCAAAAAAAACAACCCTTTAAGAAGAAGTATGCACACTGCATGTATATGACTATAAGTGACAAAAGATAGAAAAAAAATCAGCTTATATAAAAATAGACAAAAATCTTGAATAGACATTGTCCAAGAAGCCATGTTTATAACCAAAGCAGATGAAAAGTGTTCGACATCATTGGTCATCATGGAAATGCAAGTCAGAATCACAGAGAGATACACAACATACCCATAAGGATAGCTGAAATGGGAAGCAAAGAGACAACAGCAAATAAGGGAAAGGATATAGAACCACCAGAACTTTCACTTGTCGCTGTTGGGAATGTAAAATGGTGTAACTGTTTTGGAAATTATCAGTTTCCTAAAATGTTAAAAATGTTGCAGTTTTTTTCTCAGATATTAATCCAAAAGAAATGAAAACATGTCCACAAAAAAATTTGTATAAGAATGTCCATAGTAGTTGTATTCTGAATAACCTGAAAATGGCAAGTGCCTGTGTCTGGCAACAGGGGAACAAGCAGATTTGTATATTCATAACTTACTGCTGAATGAAAAAGTCAGGCACAAGAAGTTATATAACGTATTATTACACTTTTATTAAATTCTAGAATAAACAAAACCAAAGTGGTAACAGAAATCAAATCAGTGATTGCTTTGAGGACAGAGGTTGGCTGGGAAAGAGCACAGCGGGGAGCTTTATGGGAAATTTTCTGAGTCTTGCTAAGGGTGTAGATTACACAAGTGTATGCATGTGTAGATTGGTGCACTTAAGAGATAAGCATTTTGCTGTGTGTAAAATATAGCTCATGTTAAAATAGGCTGATATCCTAGCTCTTTATTAATAGGATACATTTAGCATACATACAGTAAAGTGAAATAAATCAGACTTGCTTGTGTAAATACCGTATTGTTTCACTAGTGTTAAGAAACTGAAAGAGTGTGCATGTTGGTGCAGTCCTATGATCCTAGCACTTGGGAGGTTGAGGCACAAGGATTGTTGCAAGTTTGAGACCAGCCTAGGCTACCAAGTGAGTTCAAGTCCAGCCTGAACTGCATAGCAAGACCCTGTCTCAAGAAAAGACCTCCCTCCCCAAAAAAAGTAAATAAGAAGGTATAATAGGTATAGTAAAAGGGAAAGAAACTGCTTAAGAGGAAATTACATTGTTTGGTCAGTCTTGCATGCCTGTATCTGGTAACCTGAGCCACTATTTCAAAGATAACAGTATGCACTATAACAACCATTATTAAATTCTTATTGTCTTGTTTTGAAATCCTGTACTGCTATTGTTTTTGTTGTTGTTGTCATTTGTTGTTGTTTTTGATTGTTTGCTTGTTGATTTTTCTGGTTTTTTTCTCTTTAAAATTAAAAAGAAGTGGTCAGGTTAAGGAATCTTTATATTGCTTTTTCAGAATAGGTCTTTAATAGTTACAGAGACAGACTGCTTTCCTAAGTGCTAAATTTAGCTTGAGTTTTTTTCAGTTGTGCAGTCAAAGGAACTATTTTTAGGATTTTGGCAGAGTTCAGGAGTAGTTTTTATAAAGATGGAAAAGGTAATCCTTATAGATGTTAGGTGGAATTGGACCTCCAAAACCTCACGGGCCAAGTCTGTGCTTCAGGTTACCATATGCCAGAGCAGTGTACCATTTTGTCTTACCAGCACAGCCAGCAGTGTCTATAAACATTATGATGATTGTGATTGAAGGAAGGAATATCATGTTACTGGCATCTATTGGGTTGAGGCTGCTAAACATCCTACAAAGCACAGGAGAGCACACCCACCTCCTGCCAAAACAAAGAATTACTTGATTCAGACTGTCTTGGTGCCAAAATTAGGAAACCTTGTTCCAGACCTGCCCTTATCACTAAAGCTGAGTCAGTCTCAATCAGGTGTTGACTAGGTATAGTATAAATCAATTGTGCAAAGTTGGCATTTTTACAAGTTGCATATTTCTTCCCTGACAGAGTTTATATCAAATATTTATAAACATGTATAACTTTAAAATTGGAGATGAAAGTTCATGCATCAAGAGGACTTCCAAAATCAAAATTATCACAAAGGTTGAATGTTATATCACAAAGGTTGAATGTTAATTTAAGGCACTCTAAGTTTTCTTTAAAAATTTATTTCATTAAATATTCAAACAAATGACTTTAGTTATGTTCGTTGAAAAAAGGGGAGGGAAGGCCTTGTTAACAGATCAGAAGAAAAAAATGATAATAATTTATCTTTTTTTCCTTCTTCCACAGAATGACAGGCAGAGAGTTTTTCTCTAGATTCCCGGAACTCTATCCCTTTCTTCTCAAACAGTTGGAAGCCGTAGCTGATACAGTGGACAGGTGAGAAGAGAATAGAGTGGGGCAAAGTGAAGGCAAGGGTATGAAGTACTTTATTAGTCAAGATTTTTCTTTTAGGCAACAGTTTTTAATCAGCTTCTGTCTTGTAACTCAGATGACTTTTTAAAAAGTGCTTTTATAATTATACCACATTGCTTGACTTTCTGCCATAGATTTGTTCCTGGAAAGTTATGTAAAATCTCATTTCTTTGTTACATTTTTGAAAATACTGTTTTATATTAAATTATTTTATCTAATTTAATTCAGTTTTCAGTGTTACATGGAATTGGCTTCTTACAAGTACATGATAATTTTTTCTGTTAAGAATTACTTTCTTCCTCTTATTTTTTAAAAGTATGTGCTTAGAAGTTGAGTTTGCTTACTGGATCTGTCATTTTTTATTACCAAACTGGTACATTTTATCACTGTGAGATTACTAAAGTTAGCTGACTATAATCTAGTCTCCTGTGATCATAATGATCATGCTGTACCTGAGCAGAAATAGCCAGTGACCTTGGAAATGCAGAGTCATTAGGAAGGCTTCCAGTTTCACCCTTCTGATCTATACAAGGTAATGAAATTTTCAGTATAGACATCTTAGAGCTTTTGTATCCTTCCCAGCAATTTTTGCACTTGGTGTAAATGTATGTAGATTATCTATAATGGGAACATAAAACAGTATCAATGAATTTTACTTTTGTTTATGATATATTTCCTCACAATAGTTTGTGCAGATGGGCTTTTTTGGCCCTGCTATTTGATGGCCTGTTCCGCTTCCTTAAATACATTTGGACATTGAAAGTTTCACGTTTCATAGTCTGGAAGAGCAGGCTCTAGTTAAGCAAATCATTAGCTTTGAGACGAGGATGTGTGTGCAATAGCAGAATCCCCAGCTTGGCCAGGAATTTTTCCTCACAGTGTACATTAAGAAGATATAAAGTGAATGGAGAAAAAAAAATGAAAAAAGGAAAACTATCCCTTTGATCACTTAGGAGTAGTTATTATTTAATGAGAAAAAAATCTTTGAAGATTGTGCCTCACTTCTGAAATCTTACCTCTTTCATGTACAATAACTTTTTCAGTGACATGGGAGAGCCAGATCGTCATCCAAGCATGTTCCTCTTGCTTTTGGTATTGGAGAGACTCTACCCTTCCCCGATGGACGGCGCTGCTTCTGCTCTCAGCATGGCACCTTTTGTCCCCTTCATTATGAGGTAGTCTTAAGCTAATGGAAACAGTGAGTTAGACATGGCGACTTCGTGGGACTATTTTATATTGTTCTTATTTCAGACATTATAATGGATTTGTTTTTAAATACTTTGGGGAAGGGTCATATTAAAGCAGGAACATGCTTTTTGCAATGGCTTTTTGCCATTGTCCCTAACTGGCCTCAAATGTTTCGAGGAAAGTGATTATGTTGTGAGTGTAGGAAAACTACATCTAAGTAATGTTTTCCCTGGAGATCTCCTCCTGCTGGGTGTATGGTGCTGACAGGAGATAACTCCTTTTGAAAAAACCTACCTGTGTTATTCCTATGTTGCCTCGCCAGGATGGAGCAGGTTGGTCCTGGCATATGTCCCCTGTCCAAAAGTTCACAAGGACATCAAGACATTGGTCTTCACTCTGAAAGGAGTCTGCCGAGGTGTGTAGGGGATGGTATGTTGATGGCAATGCCATGTGGCCTGAGTTCCCACTCATCTTCTCTGCTAAGCTTGGTGTGTCTGAAAAAGAGCAATGAATGTAAAGTATGTTTGGAATACAATGATGCCAGGCTTTCTTGCTTCTAAAACCTATTACCCTGTGAAAGGCTCTGTTACATTTTTTAAGGCATCTGTGACCTTCTAACTATCTTTCTCTTTGTTGGATCAAATGCTTTAATCAGTAGGCCTTCAAAAGTATTTAGATTTTCTTATGAAACATTTCAGAAGCCTGTTGTATTAAGATTCTGCTTACCTTTTGACAAGACGGCACCTTGTTTTAATCTTGCACCCCAAGATTGGATAAGACTTGCAGCAGAAGGCTAAAAATACCAAATTTAAGAGTGTGTTTATTATTTTGTGTGGTGCTCTGGGTTCCACTTCCTGGTTTCACAGAGCTGACTTATGCATTTTAATGTGAGAAACCATTAAACACAAGATTCTGACATGTGATTGCTGTGGCCGTTTGTGCCAACCCCTGACTGTGACTGTGTTATCTTTGATCACAGCAATGACTCACTCAGGCTGGTTTTTGTTTCCTGATACTCAGTTACCAGTCCGCCTCATCCAGCATTTCATGATTCATTTTAGGAATTTAGGTGGTAAATTTTACTTTCAAGGCCCTTGAAACTATTCTCTTTCATGAATACCTAGTAAAAACTTAAGAAATCTTTTCAGAAAGTTGGTTCAAGGGGGAAAGTCACATGAGAGAATCACAGTGTATCTTAGAGGCAAAATATGTGGTAGAATTCCATTGTGTGTGTAGAAAGCATTCAATTTTGCAGAAGGTTTTTACTAATCAGTCTCTTATGAGTTGCATCTTAGAGACCAAAACTCACTACATTGAAAATAGCCATCCAAACATGCATATTACTTAAGTAATCAAGGTACCAACTATATAAAACATATTGGATTAATATAGAAGATTTAAATATTGCTTTGAAGTCAGTGTACCTGGCACATTGCTTTTTAAACTCGGTACAAAGCGGTTTGCAGTCATCCTGTCCTTCAGTGAGAATGCTGTGACTGTTAGTTGTTTTCTGACTGAAGAGAGATTTGCAGAGCACCACCAAGAGCAGAACTGCTGCAGTTCTTTCATTAAGATGGTCAGTAGGTGGTAACCTATTAAGGACCCCTTCTGTCTTTCAGGAGCTATTCCTTTTCCTCATTCTTATTCTCTATTCTTAATCTTCATTCCTATTCATCAATAAATTTTCCTACCCTTTAAAAAAAAAAAAAGAGGGTCAATAGGCTGTGACCATTCAGTGTTTGTGTGTCATGGAATGGTGTTATGTCAAACTTCAGGGTATAAACCAGCCATTGGCTCTCTAGGAAGTTCTGATCCAGTGGGTTCCAGGTGGCTGGTGAGTTGGCCGTCCATACATAGGTGATGCCATGCTGCTGGTCTGTGGCCACAATGTAGCCAGGATCAAATTTGGGATAGTAACACCAGCAGAGCCTCACAGCCAAATAAGACAGTAGGGTCATGCTTGAGTTACAGTAGGCTAGGCTGTTTAAGGTGCTTATAAGTAGATTTCGCTCAGAAGTGCAGCAGATGGGCAAAAATCCTGTTCTGAGCAGAGAGGTCAGTAAAAAGTAGACAATCACGATTGACCCTGCATTTTTGGACATTTTGTTTACCATAACTTCAAAGGATAGTACTATCACTTCCTTTTTTCCATTGAAGAAATTGAGGTTCATGAAGAAAGCAAAGCAGTTACAGTTCTAAAATTTGAACCCAAGAATTCAGGGCTTTGTAAGAGATACTGTACTTTCTACTACCTGAAAATTATTGATTCCCCTTTGTGTCCTAAGCAGTTCAACCACATTAAACATGCCTATGAAACCTGAAAATTCTGCAGCTAAGAGAAATGAGGAGCCTGTATCCATAGTCACTGTTTCTGAGTATAGACTGTGTTCAGAATATAGAACCAATGTCCCCACTGTTGGTGGGATCTGCTTCTTGTTTTGCTTTTCCAGTAGTAAAGGTTGTCTGTAGATTGATCACCTTTATGTAATCAGAAGCACAGTTGTAGCAAAATTGCTTAAGTCATGGGGTTGGTGTATGGCCAGTTCCAAAAGAAAGCTAGCTCTTCTTGACCATCTTCTATGATAAAGTAGAAAGACCCTACACTCAGAAAACCCAGTTTTGAGTTTCATTAGTTTACTACAGGGACAAAACATATTATCTCAAATGTTCATTGGGGGGATGAACTTTAAATAGATTTTTTAAAAAAACAGTAAATGTGATTTTAAAAAAAAGTACACATTTGATTGAATGACTTCTGAGAACAGTAAGAAAGTGAAATTGATCATAAAACTTGTTTTTCTAAGCAGTTTTTGTGATTCTGGTCATGGTGAGGAGTGGGCTATAAAAACTGAAAAGACTTGGTATAAAAGCTAAAAAGATGGATATGTGCACAGTAGATGGATGGTGTTTGATCTTGATATCATCATTAATGGTAACATATGTATTTGAAAACTAATCAGATTCAAAGACACTCTTAGTTTTAGCTAAAGAAAGAACATCCAGCTGATGGGAGTGTGCAAGGGTTGCTAAAGTAAATTGTGCTAAAGTGAATTGTACAATGCAAAGAAGGTTAAAAGTGCCAACACCGCTGGGCATGGTGGCTCACGCCTGTAATCCCAGCACTTGGGAGGCTGAGGCAGGAGGATTGTTGTGAGTTTGAGACCAGCCTGGGCTACAAAGTGAGCTCAAGGCCAGCCTGAACTGCATAGCGAGACCCTGTCTCAAAAAAAGACCAAAAAAAAAAAAAAAGTGCCAACACCAGTTTTTTATTTCCTTTTTATTTATGTATGTTTGCCTGCTGTGTCTTTCCTCTCTGTATTTAAAGTATTATTTGTATTTGTACTCCTTTATTCCATGGTTAAGGATATATCCAAGCTTATTTCTCTATTGATTTTATTTCTTAACATAAGTCTTAGAATTACTAATCTGGATTTTCCAGTTTTGTGTTGCATCAAAACAATGATGTTGGAACAAAAATGATAGTAATCTCCATCTTTTGTTTATGATTTTTTTTAATCCAGTGTATTTTATTTGCCTAATACTGTACTGGATCCAGATACACAGCCATTTACCACATTAATGTGATGCCTTCAATTTAAGACTATTTGCCCTCCAGTTCAAATACCACAAAGCAGAGTAATCCATGTTTTAAAAAGAACTCTGGTTCTCTGAGTATAGTTTAGCAGTGCCCACATGTCCAGGCCTTTCTAGAAACTAGAAGTCTTAGAGACCAAAATGTCTCTGTTCATGCATCTCTGAATTCTTTTTCTCAGGAAAGTTTCTAGTTTTTTTTTAATTGAATAACTGTAGGAAAATATACATGTCCCAAACCTAGGACCTTGGAGTCCCAAACAGAGACTCACTACTCCAAGGAGTCAGTTCTATCCAGGCTCTGCCATTTACTGGTAGTAACATTGGACCAGACTTTTACCTTCTCCTGATCAAAATAAGGATTTGTGTTGATCTGGGATCACTTGAGGAAAAACTAAGATCTCATCTTCTGATTAACATCTTAAGGGGAAATCCCTGTGTTGCATTTCTTTTGCCTTTTTTAGGTAAAGGGCCTCTGTCTTAACTCTTACTCTCTGCCCTCTTTTGCTTGTTTTCATTGCAAATGACAAGTTTTCAGTGAAATTGGTTCTTTTTTTCTCTGACAAATATTAAAGTACAAATAACAATACAATCTTAAGCACATGACAGTAGAAATATATAATAGAACCTTTGTACCATTCTTGTACCTGATTGTACCAGTCTTAAAAAAGAAGAGACTGGAAATCCCCAAACTAATAGTTGGCCCGCTTGAGTCTGTGACACTGGGAAATATATTGACTCTTGTTTTGTTTTCTTCAAAAGTTACATAGCTCATGGATTATCACTTTGCTCCCTACCCAGGTTAGGAAGTGAAATAGCTTTGTTTCCATGATGGTGAGTTGTGGGTTTTGCAGTATTTGGTTTCAGCTTTCTTTAGGAACCGTAACCTGGGTACCTATCCTTCAACAATGCTCGTCACATTTCTGTCTGCTCTGTCTTCCCAGAATCCTTCCAAATGAATGGAAGGCAAGATTTTCTTTATAGAGAAAAAAGGAGGCAGAAAATGGTATCAGAACTGCTCAGGTCAATATTATATCCCCTTCCATCTTTCCCTCAACTCCTGGTCACCTCCCTTCCTCTGAAGTCTGAAGCATTTGTCACTAACGTCTTTTGTTGCCATTCATCATTACTGTGCCATATTGTAATGCTCTGTACCTGATCTTTTCTGCTCCATCTTGAAACAACTGTGGTTTTGTTTTGTTTTGTTTTGTTTTTGTTTTGTGGTACCTTTCTTTACCTAATACAGGTTTGGGTGTAGAGTTAGGTTGGATATAAGATTGACATTAATTTGGAATTGTGCTGAACAGATCTGTATATCTCTGACATACTCAAAGGACTGCTAGCTCTACCATATTAGAGACATATTTTGTATCCTACAAGGTACTGGTTATGCTTAAAAGAGACTTGAATGGATTTCATGTTTTATTGGGTCTTAAGGAGTCTATATTCTAACATGAGCTCTGACACTGTTTATATTTAACTTCACCTCTCTGATCTGGTAAGCCTGTGACCTGAGACCTTCCTGAACTATGAACTCCTCTCCTCTGACCACTTTCCAGGGAGCAATGTGGAGGCCTAATTTGCATTATCCTGCTATAGGCTTTGAGCCATGTTAGGAGCCTGGATAGATAGGAATAGAAGGAGGAGGTGTGGGGAGCAGCTGAGCCACAGGCAAGCCATGTAGACTACAGCTAGGCCAGCCTAGCAGGTGTCTGGCCTTGGTATTCTTCTTTGTTAACTATAGCACAGATAGCTCTGAGAATATTTGGCTTTCAGGGTTCTCAGCAAAACACTGAGACTTTGCACTTTCAGCCCATCATGTGTGCCCCACTTCCCACCCCCATCCTTTTTACAGTATATAAATAAAGAAGCAGACCATGCTGGGTTGTCGTTGCTTCTCCATCAGAGAAGTCAGTTCCCACCCAGTCCCAGCTTTTTTTTATGTGTCTTGTTTCTTCTTAATCTCCCATGGCTCCCTCTCAGGACCCCACTCCCCACATAGGTTACAGCAGTTGGCGCCCAACATGGGGCCTGGCACAGGGTAACTCAGCAAACCTAGATGAGGAAACACTCCAGGAGTTTGTGTAATTTCAGATTAAGATACAAAGTTCATTAAGTAATTACTGAGTGTAAAACAATAGGCAATTCAGGATCTAGGGTTCATTCTTGCATACTGAAATGCTTAAAGCTTTGCTTAAGGTTGGAGGGATGCTTATTAAGACTGCACAGTTTGCTAAATTTCTTAAGTTTTTTTGTTTCCTGAAGAAGTAGTTATAAATTAACATACTTGGGAGGAGATGGGAAAAACAGTTAAGAGACTGGAGAAGAAGTAGACCGATACAGATCTATGTAGTCCCCTACAGACTTTTAAAGGGTTAACAGGGAAAGACCACTGCTTTCCTCTTTTCTCACCACTTTTCTTGGGTCCCAGGCCAAGGGAGGAAACAAAGTCAATAGGCACAAGCCAGGTAGGAACCAGGGAGTTAAGCCACTGAGCCTGAAGTCTGGCCCCTGGCCCAGACTGGGGAAGTGGGAGGAAGCCACGTGCCTGCTTTGTGGGGAAACATAGGCTATGCACCTTGGTTCAGGGCAGCCAGTGGCAACTGTACCTTTGTCCTGGAGCTGACTGGACAGCCACAGCTCACCTTTTTAAAGCCTCAGTCAGCCTAGGCACAAGGCACCTACCCTTTCTCAGGCACCCACTCTTACATTAAATGACGACATCATTTGTAGCTGGTGGGGAACTTTGGGTGTAGTTATAGCAACCCAGGAGCTAGAGGTCATGGTGAGCCCTGCAAAGATAAATCAAAGGCACCAGCAAAGGGAGTTTACATAAGCAATATTATTAACTTAGATTATACTAAGTCTTACAGAGAGTACGCTAATAGAATAAAAGCAAGGTCTGAGTAGTGACAGAGGTTGTAGAGATGACTGAGCTGGAAGCTATATGAAGGAAGAATACAAAAGTTGTCGGTATTTTTGTGGGGGGAATTTATTTTTTGTTTCTTCCAAATTCTTCTTATAAGAGATCTCAGCTAATTGACTCACAAAAATTCTGAATCCATTTGTAATTATAAATTTCTAAATTCTAAAACAGTTGTTAATTCAATTTGGCCAAAGATACATATGAGTGCATTCTGATTTTATAAAGATTTGTCCTTTGTATTTTGTTTATTTGTGTGTCCAGTCTGTGAACAGCTGTTTTATTGGAGCTCAACCAATTCTTCTTCTTTTTGCATTTTTGGATTCTTGAAACATTAGTTTGATATGCTTTCACCAAAGTTGTCAACTGGCCAAAATGATGTTAAATTGATTTTATAAATGTAATGCATATTGTCGTTTATTGTTGTGATTTGAGAGTTTCTCACTGTTCAAAAAATAATTTGTTAAGTGATATAATATGATTTTCATAAGACATCAGAAATTGTTAAGATAAACAAAAATCCCTTAGGGTTGGGGAGGAGGTTATTGGACAGGACTTCAATTGATGAAGAAAAACACAGCGGCCTAGAATAGTAAATATCCAGTTCTTGTTCATTAATGAGAGGCTCCAGTGATCTCCATAGCCTTATGGGAGACACCTCAAAAATGTTCAAAATGTATTATTATGATTCATTTTTATTGGTTATCATCAAAAGATTAAGTATTCCAGAAAGAAGACAGTGAGGTTTTCTGATCTGTACCAGATGCTCTGGCATAAAGCTAAAGTAAAAAACAAGTTTTCACATAGCTAGGATGATTGTTATTAATTTTATGCTATGTTAAATATATTCATACCTTCAGATGTGTAGATCTTTCAAAATGTAAAACTGGAATTTTTTATGGTGATAGACTTTTCTTTCAGATTCAGACATCTGCCTTTAACAAAAAGTTATGTGATGTATGTGTTATATGTACATACACTATACTTAGAGATGCTTAGACATTAAACAGTCCAGACAATGTCACAAATTTCTTCAGTGACATTCCATTAGAGGTCAGCAAGTTAGATAAAAGCTTCTTATGTACTAAATAGAGATGACTGACTAAACAGGATATTCTATATCAAAATGAAAATTTAAGTGTATTACAAAAATGTCATGATTGTTATGCTAAAATATTGTATATGGCTTTTGATCTCAGTTTTTCTGTCTAAAACTATATAACTGTTATCTGTTAACAAGACTCAACTACTAGAACATCCATGGTTAGTCAGAAATAACAGTTCTCTGGCTGTACTTATATTTCAAGATGCTCAATTTTCAGATAAAATTGTAATAGTTAAACCCACTGCTCCTACTACAAAGTAATGTTTTTACATTGTCTCCTGGATGTTCAATAACTGAGGTTTAGTGACCAAAAACTAAAAAGGTAAATGGGCTGAGAGGAAAACCATTATTTTGGCCCTGGCCCTCTGAGGTCAATGAGGATCCAGGACATGAGGGAACCTTTTCAGTGACATTCTGCAACTCTGGTGAGTTATACAACCTCCTGACCAAGGAGATTGTTGGGCCGTGGAAAAAAGAGATCAACGATACACAGTGTGTCTAAGGAGTCACCAGGAACAAAAGGTCTCCCAAGCTTTCATGGAAAGTAACTTGGTAATTCATCAATGGCTGACCTGACAGAAAAACTGAGAGGTACTGTACATAGTTCCAAAGTAATTCCTAAGGAGATTTAACTGACCTTGGTAGATAGCAAGAGATTAAAATTAACTAATACAGGTCTCATTTTAATTTGGTCTTGAACATCCAACACACAAGTAATTACAAGGTATATAAAAAAATGCCATAGTAATAAGCTAGCTATAAGAAAAAATTCCAATCACTTATACCTTCTGCCACTTTCCAGCTACACTGGTAACTGACTACTATGATGGGTTAATGGGCTTATAGGGTTGAACACAGGGACCCAAAATCCTTGCACTGAAAATTTTTAGCCTAAATGAGTAAGTTCACTCAGAATGGAAAGGGTTCAAGATGGAAAAGCCTTCATAGAAACAGACTTCACTGCAAATGCCTGGAAAAGAGGTTGGGGAGAAGCCCTCCACAAGGAGAAAATTATTCTACAGAGTCCTTCAAACACTGCTCCTCCAACTCCAATTGACAGCCCACTGCTTGTGACTGGGAAATAGAAGAGGGGGAGTTGTGGAGAATGGGGGAGCCAGGTCTGAGCCACAAGCAAGCCATGTAAACTGGTTGTTGGGACTAGAGCAAGGTCAGTCCAGCAGGTGTCTGGCGTGGTGTTCTTTCCTGTTAACTATAGCACAGATAGCTCTGAGAATGTTTTGCTTTCAGAGTTCTCAGCAAAACACTGAGATCTTACACTTTTTGGCCCGTCATGTGCTCCCCATCCCCCCATCCCCACCCTTTTTACAGTTTATAAATAGAGGGAAATCCTACTGGGTTGTCACTGCTTCTCTATCAGAGAAGTCAGATCCCACTCAATCCCAGCTTTTCTTTATGTGTCTTGTTTCTTCTTAATCTCCCACTGCTCCCTCTCAGTACCCCGCTGTCCATGAAGGTTGTGACAAGGGGGCAGGTACTGTTTTAATGTTTAGAGAGTTACAATTATGTACAACTATGTTTGGGGAAAAGCCTCCCACATTAATGTAGTGTGAACAGAGGACCTCTGCAGGACAATTCTTGTGTGTTACAGGCGGAAAATCTGTATAATGGGATAAATCACCCTGCTTATAAAACAGTGTTCCTAGGTTTACCTGTTAGGAATAATCTTAGAGGAAGGCATTGGTAATACTAATGGTGATGGGAACTAGGGGAAAAGAGCACTTTATAAATATATTCAAAAAATTTTAATAGACATACAGTCATTGTACATAGTGCAATATATCCTTTTGATGCATAATACAATATATAATGATCAGATCGGGTGAGTGGCCTATCCAGAACCTTAGACATTTAGCATTTCTTCATGTTGGGGACATTCATAATCAGAGAGAGTAACTTTTTCAGCCCCTGCATTGGCATGTCTCTTCCAGTACACTGAAAGGAAGACGCTAGCGCAAACTATACTAAATTGACAGCCTCAGGTACAGATGAGCCCATATCTGAGTCACTTCATTGTTTTCATAGGATTACAGGATTGTGGATGTAGACAAGGCATTGAACAGTTGAATTACTTAAATAAAAATGGGCAATATGACATGCCTATCAAATCTGTGTGTGACATAGGCAAGGGAATCAAAATTCAAAATAGTCTTCAAGCATGTGAGTGATAAACAGATTAAGGGATGCACTTACTACTTGTGTATAGTTACAGTTGCAGAGCCGTATCTTAGGGGCTTGAGTTTTATTTGTGATGTGTTGTGACGCTGGATGCTAGGCAAATGGTTGAATGTCATTGTTCTCTGCTGTCTGTCTGTCTCTCTCTCTCTCTCTCTCTCAATGTTTCACATGGGCCATAGTTGAAAAACATATTCAAAATAGTCTTGAAAGATTACATTGATGGTTTGAGACTATCAAGATAACATTTAATAGAAATATTTTTCATATTCTAATTTTTCAAAAGTTAAAATTCTGTGTAAATGATATGGGATAATCAGCATCATAGCAGTTTTTATGTGAAAAATAAATCGTGGGAAATGAGATATTCTGGTAAACTATAATAAAACAGTGTAATATTATGCTTCTTCCAGAGAGTGGAAGCAGAAGACCCCTTGAACTCTGGCTGATTAGGCTAAATCCTCTTTATTGTCTGTATTATGCTACTCTGGGCTTCCTATTTTAGGAGGGTCATTGATAAACTAATATTTATTCAGAGGAGGTGACCAAGATGAGGAAGCTAAACATCTGGAAACAGTCTGTAAAAGCAGCAGAGTAATGATCTTTGCATACTTGAGAGCTGCCATATGGCAGAAGATAGGTAATTTCTCTCTTTTTGCTCCCAGTAAGGAAGTTGGAGGTGTTAGCTTTTAATATAATGAGGAGTTTTCTGAAAATCAATGTTCTCCATCAAGGAAGTGAACAAATTTCCCTAATACTGAGCTGCCTATCAGTGGAGTGAAGAAAACTGATCCTACAATGAATGTATTTTTCAAAGGATTTCTGCAGTCGTCTGAGGTTGGGTTATGTGACCATTAGGACATCTATTTGAGATGTGTAACCTCAGAACAACTGGACAGCTCTGCTGTAGATTCTAAGTGGGCACTGAATAAAATTGATAAACCACCTTCAAAGCCTGTGACACATAGTTTCATATTTTTATGGGTTCCTCCATCTCCAAAAGAAAAGAAATTGGGGTGCATTTCTTGGCACACATGGTTATGATGACCTCCTAAATGTTGCCCTCTAGCAATTAATCCACTGAAATTTAGCTTCTCGGTCACTTTCGTAACTTTGTTCTGGATCGTTTTGAAAACATTTTTTTGGCCTAGGTGATGTTATGTCTGAAAAGTTTTCCTTATTAATTCAATTACCTTTTTTTGTGGTTGCTATATTTTTCTCTGTTCCAGATGTTGATTTAAGCCACATTTGTTTTCTTAGAAGCATAAGGAATATCTGAGTCTTAGCAAAGTTAGACATGCTTTTCTGAAGTGCTCAAAATAGATAATTCTTTGTTGTCCAAAATTCCCAAAGGATCTTTGAACAGAGATGTCCGGAAAGAAAGTCCCTAGGCCTTTCCCATTGTTGGTAGAAACACCTGAGAATTAGTGTTACCAGTGCTGTTAATGTAGAATTTCCTCCCCTAGCCAGGCAAGAGACTCAGAACTCCTCCAGTCACGTGGTTACTTCTGAATTCCAGGAAACTAAGGGAAGGAGAGTACAGAAAATGAGTCTTTCCCACCATTCTGATCTGCAAACTGTTGTTCAGTGAAAGGAAGGATATACTACCCCCCTCAGTTTGGAAATCCTGGACCCTTGTTTTCACCAGTGTAACTGTGCAACAACAGGTCAGGGTTTGGGCAGGATGTCAAGGTGCAGATCTTCAGTTCTACTCAGCAGTTTTCTCTGTGGTCCAGTTTTCCTCTTTGCCTGCATGCCAAACTGGCATCCACATGTCAGGGACCCCTGTGTTAGTTTCCTGGGGACTAATTGTTGTATTATAGGGAGATATATATTGAAATAAACTATGAGACTGAAAGTGGTGTGTTAGGCCTTAGACAGGGATGTGAAAGTTATTTCCTAATACTCATGAAATTGTAGTTGGACAGCTACCTATTCTGTGGGTTGTTTTTTTGTTGTTGTTTTGTTTTGTTTTACAGTGGCTCTGCCTAGCTCTTCAATTGGAGAATTGTGCTTGTGATTGTCTGAATTTCCAAATTCCACCCAGGGGTAGCTGAGTTTTAGTATGTGGAATGAAATGATGTTTTCTGTATATGTGGCCTTTTTGCAAAGAGTTCTGGCATGAAAAGGCATTCTGTCATCTGTCACTGACTTTTTTCTCTCATTTCCTAGAGAGGCGCTCAGCCAACTTCATCAGTGGTGCCAGATCTCTTTAAGACCTTTTTCTAAATATGTTTTTGAACAATGGGAATGAGGAGTTCACCTCTTATGGAATGCATTGACAAAGCAAACTAGAAAAACAAAACTTGTAGGGACCAGCTTTTCTTTGGTGTTATCTCTTACTTTAACAGGCCAATTCAGGTCATGTTAGAACAAGTGATTTGATCTACAAACAGTCTCATTCTTAGGTGAAATTTCTGACAGTGATAACAATCCATGGCCTATTGGTGTCATTCAGTGTTAAAAGTTAGAAGCCAAACAGTTGATTGATTAACCAAGTATTTGCTAGACATTCATTGTATATCTGGCTAGTATTAGGTCTCAGGCAAGCCACAAAGTAATGAAAAGGTCTTTTTCTTTAAAGAAGCTACAGTGTGGCCTGTGAAACAACACACATGCTTGTGAACCTGACACAGTGTAGGTTAACCACTTTGTTATATGGTAAATACCCTAAGAACCAAGGCCTAGTAGTTTCAAGAGTCTGAGAGACTTCTTGAAGTAACAAATTATCTAAGAGCAAAGTCAGACAATATATGCTACAGACCATAGGACCCAGAAAAGGAAAGGTTATGCAAAAAGTTTTATGTTTCATAGTGTAGAAGTCATCATGAAGAGCTTTGCTTTCACTTGAACCAAGACTGACCCAGGAAATTCATAAAATAAATGGCTCCCTGTTTAATAGGAGAAATCATGGTGGTGAATCTTTGGTAACTTTAATAAAGAACAGTATTTGTCTCAAAGGTTGTATTTAAGTCTTGTGGAAATAATGACTAGTAGTGTGGAAAAATTTTAAATTTAGTAATATTTAAAATTTAGAAAAACTTTAATAACATTTTTATAAGGAGCTTTTGTTTCCTTGGTCTTAAATATTTTCTCAAAATTGTAGCCAAAGTGCTCTCTCTGCAGGCATTTTTAATGCCAATTTGAAGAATTTTATAATACTAAGCCCCATGCGGATGATATGCAGTCATTTTATCCTGTGTAATAGAGGACATTTTAAGATCCAGTGGGAATATTTTTCCTCCAGGTAGAAGATAATGAACTAGCAAATAAGGTAAGAGGGTATAGATTAATTACTGTAGGCTTAAAATGAGTGCAGATAGAATAACACCATTGTATGTTTTGGCTCTCTTGCCTGACTAGTATACTTTTTTACTCTCTCCCTTTGGGCCTTGACCTTACTAGACTATAGTAGTTCCCCACCACCCCCAATCTCAGGGATATGTTTTAAGATTTGCACTGAATCCCTGAAACAAACCATCTATAATTTATATACAGAGTCTGCCAAAACAATTTTTACACACTTCCGCAGTTCACCATACTAATAAATGTCTGGAAACTAATAGCCACCACTTTGAGAAACCTCTTGTAATGGTAGAGGCCAAAAGTAATTTGTATTAATCTCATGATGTTTCAATCAATTTAGTATTAAAATATTTCTACACATTTTTCTTTTGCTGCTGTATTTATGTGATGTTTATACACATTTTTCTTTTTTGGCAGACTGTATTTATGTGATGTTTGTTCCTGTTGTGTAAATGCAAATTTAATGCCTTTTTATTTTAACTAAGCATTTAACATATACTATAACTGTAACCTACATTTGGGGTATGCTAGAAAAGTAGCATAAAATTCTTTTTTCTGTCTTTACAATTTCATGGATAGAAGGTTTTTTTGAGACAAGCTTTCACTATGCAGTTCAGACTGGCCTCAAACTTACTGTGTAGCCCAGGCTGAGCTAGAACTTGCAGCAATCCTCCTATCTCAGCTTACTGAAATTAAAGGCATGGACATCACCCCCAGCAGAAGACTCATTAGTAAATAAATTTCAGCAACCTGGTTTTTCTCTTACTGATGACTGACACCTTTGATTAAAGGAAGCACCTTCCCACTTCTTGCCTTATCCAAATTGCCAGTGGCCTTACTCTTAGGTTTTGGGGCCACTAAGTAAAAGCATGATTGCAGCACAAGCATGCATTGTGACAGTCGGTCTGATAAGTGAAATGTTGACTAAGTGACTCATGGTGGGTAGTGTATACAGTGTGGATGTACTGGACAAAGGGATGGTTCCACTCCTGGGAGGAACAGAGCAAAGCAGCATGAGATTTCATCACCTCCTCAGAATGGCATGCAGTTCAAACTTATGAATTGTTTATTCGTGGAATTTTCCAAGTGGTATTTTTGAAATATGGGTAACAAATGAGAGAAAGCAAAACCTCATTTGTTTCTTCTCTTCTTAGTATATATCAGCTCTGGTATATATAACCTAGTAAATAAAACAAGCTGTGTTAGTTGCTTTAGTTACACAAGATGCACTGAGATTTGGTGCCTTCACCTACACTTACCTGCTTGCTTCTCCTTGCCTTGTTTTTCTCATTCACTCTGAACATGGAGACTTAGCTGCCTGTCTTGTTCCTCCAAACTAATTACAATCATCTTCTTCACCATATATTCTTTTCTTTTTTCAGTTTTTATTTTTTTCATTAGTACATGTTTCTAATATATAATGATTACATGTCTTATGGGGAGTTGGCACTTGTGCATGATATCTCCATTGTATATTCCTCTTTCCCTTGACTCTGTAAGCCCTTGTCACCAGTTTATCCATCCATTAAGTGCACTGTCTAACCTAGCACCCCTGCTCTCATTACTGTATTTGCAAGAGAAAATGAAAGTCTTCAGGCCTCAGCTATTTCCGTGGAGACACCCACTCTACCTAACCATAGCTCTCTTTTGTTGTGTGGCCTGAATCTTGGAAAAGATTCTGTATTCCCAGTCTCCCATTCCTTAAGCCATGTAGCATAGTTCCTCCTTTCACCACTTCACTGAAACGGTACCTATACATATGAGTAGAAAAGACCTGGCTACAAAGGCTTTGTGCTATCATTCTTTTGGTTTTTATCTGGAATTGACATGATTGCAGATTCCCTTCTTCCTGACACTCTTTCCATAGTGGACTTTTTGTTAATTGTTTCTTCTCTTCTTAGAGATTCCCCACACACATCGTTTCAAACATTGTCTCTCCTTATCCTGTCCTCCACTGTCTTCCTTTTAACTCTCATGCACCTCCCATGGTGGTCATACACCTATATGAATGAGTTGTTTCTAGATCTAGAACATGTACAGAGCCAGAAATTTAGCTTCTATTGGACAGCTCCTTCTGTATCTCTCAGGGCACCTGGAAGAGGACATTTCCAGTGACTTCTGTGCATCGAGGGCTGAACAGCCCTATCTTAGGATCAGTACAATGCCACCATTCCTCCCGGCTAAGTTTCCTTCTCCAAAGCAAACAACAGAATTGGGACCCAGGGATCCAGAGGCACCACTGACTGTGTTCATGTTTGCTCAGTGTTTAACATCTCCGTCTCTGAAAGCCCTCTAATAAGTTTGAAATAATTTACTTTTGTTTTTCTTAAATTGATTATCATCATTTTGGGATAGCAAGTGGCAAGGGTTGTTGGTAACTTTATTTGGAGAGGGCAAATAAATCTGATGTGTCTTTAGTCAAAAGTTGACAGTTCAGGGCCAGGGATTCAGCTCAGCCATGCGAGTGCCTGCCTGGCAGGCACGAGGTCGTGAGTTCAGTCCCAGGTACCAAAACAAAATAAAACAAACCAGTTGACTGTTCAGGGAGTCAGGGCTTGACTCAACAGATACCAAGAACATTAAATGTATCAGGCTTTAGAAATACAATCACACAAGCTTTTGATCATCTGAGGTATACTGTGCTGTGATCCTTCTTTTACCTATCTTTTTTGATGTGATTTTGTTACATCCTAATTAGTGGTTAACATAGCAAATGTTTACTGTGTACTAGGTACTGTTTAAGGACTTTACATACATTCGTTCATTTAATCATCATGACAACACGATGAGCTTGTTACCCTCATTGTTACCATCTGCCCAGAGAGAAAGTTGGACAAAAGGAAATTTAGAAAAGTGCAGCTCTTCTCACCTCTCTTTTTATGATGCTCTCTGTGAAATATGACAACCTAGTTCATGGTGTGTCAAAGTTAAGCTGAAATTCTGAATACCAAACATTTGAACCTACTATGCTTTTCTTGAGATGTTTCCTCCCTTGGGCATTGCATTTTCAGTGGTCTCATTTTCTAATCTGAAATCAGCAGAAAAGGAAGAAAAACTTGCAGTTAAGCCCAAGTGCTTGTGACAGGTTGCTAAATAAAACTGACTCAACTGAAGTTCGGAGATTCTTGAGAAATACTGAGAATTTCTTACAAAAGAAATTTTCCTTATTGTATTAAATCATGGGTCATCACATAGTTCTAAGTATCTTAGTAAAAAGAAAATGTGTCTTGAGGCTAAGAAGCATAAAATCTTAATAAGGTTATTTGTGAACTGCTGTTTACACATACTTTTTTAAACTGTTAGAAAATGTTTTCTGTGTTAGTGCGTCCTTTTAAGTTTCCACTGCTGAAATTTTAAATTCAAAAATGTTCAGCATAGCCGAAAGATGAAACAATAAAAAAATATTTGAACAATAATAAAATATTAAGATAATAAAAACAATAATAAAAAGAATTTGAAGTTTACATAGTACTTTCACATGCAGTAATTTACTTGATCATTCCTCTTGGGAAACAGAATCACAAAGATAACAATACATGTTGAAATTTTTTAAAAATGCCAGTGTTTTCTTATTTAGTAATCCTAAAGAGATTTGGAAAAAGATAAGTCTGAATCACTGAAGTGTCTAAATTATTGAATATTAGTAAATGAAAGTTTCATTACACCAAATTGCATGTAGTAACTTTAGGGAACTATTTTTAATGGGTGTATAAGAAAAACATCTGGTTATCATAAGGCCCTTAAAGTCTGTTAAAATCCCCTTTTGTTCCTCAGTTTTTTTATTTTTGTATGCTCAGCTCCACTTTCTTCCTTCACCAACCAAGAATTACTTACTGGATCTGCTTGGAAGGTACACAGGGAGGGGCGGGGCAGGACGGGGAACTGGGAGCCCAGATTGCTTCTGGGCCAAGACATTTGTGTCCTGACTACCCGCCCTAAGAAATGCTGTATCTCTCCCAGCTGGAAAAACTTTTAATTTTAGAGGCACGCTTTAGTTCAGCCTCTGTCCGAACAATAACAAAACCGAAATCAGTGTGTCCACATGAGTGAAATTTTTCTGTGTTCTGTACATTGTCCAAAGCACTCACAAAATACGTATTTGTATGAAAGATGCTTCTGTGTAAATAAGCATGTTCCTCTTTGATGATGACAACCATACAGGAAAATGCCATGTGTTTTGGTAAAAACTATGGAAATATATCTAGGCAGCCAAGGAAAAGCTGAATTGTTACTGAAGGATGTGTCACAAAGACCAGAAAATAATTTACAAAGCAGTGGGCTGAAAATATTTTCAAACACTAATCAACTGAATCCCTTGAGCTGTCCTTGTGGTTAAGTATTAATGGTTTGTTTCTTGGAGGGCCATTTATTCACACACACACACACACCCCACCCCACAAGAGTTCCTTTTTCATGTGTAATCAGAGTTTAAGGTGCAGCCTTATTTCAGTATGGATAGAGCAAAAAGTAAAGTTCATTTAATGCTAATTATAACCTGCATAAATCTGGTGAAGAGAAACCAAAGAAATATAATTTTTGTTTTCTAGCTCAGCTTCAATACCATATAATGAATATAATTCAGTCATATCTTACCAATTTTTTTGCATGATTTAAGACATTAAAATTTAATTTGTAGCTAGAATAAAAACTGGACCTAGAAAAAACTTGAAAAGACTAGAGAGGAATTTTCATTCTGCTGCCTGGTTCAGCATGTCCCTACAGTAGCAACCTTAGAATGCCATGTCCTGGTGGAATTCCCCAGTGAAAGCTAGCTAACAGAGCTGCTTGCTCATGCCCTGCCCCTTCCCCGAAGCACTGTGAATTGTCACAAGAGACCTGGACATGAACCTACAGGACTCCACAAGAGTCTTGCAGAGCCTGACAAAGGAAGCTAGTATTACCGAGTGATCCATGCTTTGGTTCAGGTGGCCTGTGCTGTGAAACTGGAATTGGCCTGCTCTCCTGGCTCAGACTTGTATAGATATTTCTGACTTCTGAGTTGGGTGGGGAATTCAAAGCTCTGTTTATCCTGAGTCCCTTCACAATCAATTATTCTTATGAGGTCTGAGTAAAGTGGCCATGTTCTGAGGGGGAATAAGAGATCACTCTCTCCTATCAATTAATTATCCTGTAATATAGTCTCTTTCCCCTTTATGAATGGAGCCACTGGGAGGGCCAGACCCAACCCCCTATAGCTCTTGACCAGGACCACCTTTACCCCCAAGGTAGTGAAACTGGTGTGAAATGACTTACATGCTCTTAAATAGTGCCCTGTCCTCTAGCCACTCAGAGCTCTCAGGTGCCACCTCCTTCTTGAGCTGAACCTTGAAGATTCACTGGTAGACTTCCATCTTTTTTGCATATGACTTTGGTCCCTTATAAAACAGATCTCATTGGGAAGGAAATTACTTTTAGGTTCTTACTAGTCATTTTTGCCACAGTATGAATTAGTTTAAGTTTCTTTGGCTTTGACAGGAGAATGGTTAAAAGACATTGGTGAGGAGATGTAGACTTGGAACCAAGGCAGAAACACTGCCATTATCACACTTGTGTCCTGACTGAGGACTGTGGTGAATCCTTTCCCACCAGAATTTACTCTCATGCTTTCCGCAAACAGTGCATCTTATTTTGTATTTACCTCTCTCTTCTGGCAGAAAAACACTTGGAGGTCTTTTTACAGCTTTGACTCTTCCTTACCCCTTCTAGATATAGTTCCATTTCCTTCCAAGATGAAAGCTTGTCTTTGTCCCCTCCCAGAATAGTTCCAGGCAGCAGAACACAGTGAATCCTTCCAGATAAAAGACCTGCTGATAAAATGCCAGATTGTTATCAGAGAAGCAAGTAAGGGGAGTCAAGTCCCTAGCATTAATTACTTCGTTACAGCTTTGTTTATATCCTGTTCATTTGGGGCATGTTTTTCTTGGACAGTTTCTTGTCTGTGTTCTGAACTATAGTCTGAAATTTGTGTAACTTCCAAAGGTCAGGGAATAGTAGGTTCCTTCTTTTCTGAAAGGTTTAATGGCAAGGAAGAGAAGATCAAAGTTTCTATCTTCCATCTGGAAGGAAATGGACAAACACTTGGTTGGGGCAGTTCATTCCTCACCTCCAGCAGACAAACCCTAGTGTGTTGAATGAACTCTGGCTTTGAACACTTAGCCAAGAGGTTACCTGGAAGGAGAATAGCATTTATCTCTGTGAAGTCATGAGTATCAACCAGTGATTGACCAGATAGCCAGAGGTTAGAGTCCATTTGAATCTAAAATAAAAAACTACTTGGGGAAGAACTTAATGCTACTGAGCCATAGACTTAATGGTAAATTTTATATATGTTTTGCTACAAGAGAATACATAAATAATACTTGCTTCCTGAGAGTTCTAATACTTTGGTCACAGTTGGAAATTACTGTTTGGTTAGGCTGCCTTGTCTGCATTCTTTTGAATGTGATTGCTGTCACATGTAAGGCATTGTTCATCCTTTGATGAACTGTATAACTAGGAATGTAGAATACCTTAATGAACCTAAAGAAAGAAAGAGAATATATTGTTGTCATGACTTAAACATAGTGAGAAATTTGGGATTGGAAAAGATCCTATCAAAAATGATTGACTATATAATGAAAGCCACTGTCCTTCCTCAAAAGAACCAGAAAGAGAAATAGATTCTCTTGATGGCCAAAATAATAGCATCTATTGCTGTGATGATCAAATGGTAACAACTAAATTCTCCATGACTAGAGGCAGTATTAGAAAGTTAATTTCATCTGTAGTATCTGGGAGTCATTAAGTGGCTAATCACGTGTTTCTTCACTAAGTGAAATTTGTGCCTGACCTTATGTTGTCTTATTAGTTTCTGTTTGCAACCAGACTCCTCTTTGCCTTGAAGATCACTGATATATGATTCAGCCATCCTCTTAACCTCACTGGCAATTGGGGATTCTGAAGTCTACACTCTTATATTTGTTTTAAGACAAGAAATTTCTCAGATCCTGCAAATGTTATCTGGTAGCATAGCTGGCAATATGAATTTTAGGCCAATAAAAAAGAAAAATGAATGAGTGAATATACCTTGTCCCAAATCAGAAAACTTTTTTCTTGTTAATCCTGAGATCTGACTAAAGTGCGTGTCTTCTGTATGCATCCATGCCATCATTGAAGACACCGGTGAGACAGTCACCATAATTTCAGCAATACCTCTCTCATATTTAACTTTATTGTTTTCCTTAAAGAGACTAGCAAATATGGGGAATTAGGAAGAAGTTAAAGTAAATCTGCACCATATTAAACTCCCTTTGAGTGAAAACTAGCAAAAACAAGCCTTTCTTGACCTTTCTCATAGGTAAGAAAAATTGGAATTAGGGGGAAAATGTACTCTTTAGGAAATAAAAAATGCCAGAAATAGCATGGGTAGTTAAGCACTTTGGCATAAAGGTGCATTTTTTAAAAATAAGATTTTTTTCCTTTCTTCTTGACTAATCGTTTTGTTGGAATAATTGTTTGCATAACAAATGAACTGCTTTGAAGTGTATGGGGGAGTGGAGAACACTGCTGTGCCTTGTGCAGACTGGTGATACGGATTATAAATTACCTGACACCAAGTTCCACCAGATTACCCAAGGTCCAAAACCAGCAAATGTAGCCAAAGCTATAGAAATCTACTGATTAAATCATGAAGTGAAGGGAAGTGATCTGGATTCTTTAATTTTCTTTTGAACTGTTACATTTATTAGACCTCAGCATCCAAAAGTTAAACAGTATTGAATTTCACACACAGCACTTTATTTTTAATTTTAGATTGAAGGTTATGTCCTTGGTGTGATTGAAGAATGAGTCATACATTTTGCACTGACTTTATTTTGCTTTTTGATAGGCAAACAAGGAAATTAGGGAGGAAGATAATATGTAATTGAGGCTAAATGTATTAGTTGATTGACTTCAAATGGAAATAAAGAATGTCATTCATATGTGTCCAGTGATTTTCTTTATATTTGTTATGTGCATTTCTTCTGGAAGAGTTCTTGAACTGCTTGTGTTTACAATACAAAATGTATTGTAATACGTGAAATACAAAAGTATTTCATGATTATTAGAACAAGCTATGATTTTTTTCCTAGTAAATGTCTCAAACTGTGCTATAGTGGAAATCTTGAGTCACAAAGCATATTGGAGAATGTGACCAGTATTCTTATTGACATGGTCCTCATCTTAAAATACAATCACCATGAAATCAATATATTAAGCATGGTCACAATCCAGGAAAGGACTTGAAGGTAATGGGACTCTCTACATAATTAGTAGCCTAATTAAATACTAAAGGGCTTCGGTTATAATGCACCATGACTGAGCAAAGATAACACCACCACTGAAATTGTATACTTGTAATATAAGTATATTTTAATTAGTGTTAGGGCATATGTATGATCAATTGTGTTTCATCTTTAGACTTTGCACAGCAGTCTCTATTCATTCATTTGAATTTTATTAAATAATAGTGCATTGAGTTGGCTTCTTTTTCAGAATTTGGCATGATTCAAATTGATATGAGGTGAAAAATGCCTTTCATTATGGAACAAGGAAATTTTTAGGATTTTCAGAATATTAGAAAACAGGTTTCATCTATTCATGTTGGAGGAAAAAAAGTCTGTTTTACCTTAGTAATCCTATGGAAAATTTTTCTGCTGAATACAGATGAGTTTATTAAACCTAGCCCAGCAAATCTGACAACATTTGGTTGAGCAGTTTCCGTTGTCACATTTACTTGAGTAATAAAATCAGATTTCTCTTAGCATGTGCCATTACTATTTGATTTTGTGGTATTAAAAACTTAGGATGGTACATACTGATTTTGGCATTGATCACAGATTGTGGAGTTAGACTCACCTGACTTTGAATCTCAGCTTTCCCGTTGACTTCCTTTTCGAGATTGGACAAAGTGCTTAATTTAGGTAAATTACTGTTTGAATTTGTTTAGAAGAATAACTGGAAGGTTAGCCATTATCTTAAAAACTATTATTTTTAATTCTCATATGAGTATTAGGAATTGTGTTTGTTGATTTGATATGTGTGACAGCACAAAGGGCACACCTGTAATCCAGTACTCAGTAGACTGAGGCAGGAGGATCACCACGAGTTCGAGGCCTACCTGGGGGTACAAAGTGAGTTCAAGGCCAGCCTGAACTATATAGTGAAATCCTGTGTCAAAAAAGGCCAAAAAGGGCTGGGGATTTAGCTCAGTGGTATAAGCGCCTGCCTGGCAAGGTGAGGTTGTGAGTTCGATCCCCGGTACAAAAAAAAAAAAAAAAGATTTGAAAGAAATTGTAGGGTTTGGGTAATCCAAGGAAGAAAAAAGGGTTAGGATGTCCAAGAGATAGTGAAGGCTAAGAAGAGAAGACAAGACAGTTAAATATAACTAAACTTTCTAATGTATGAGAGAGGTGCTTCTTTAAAAATAGCTTTATTGAAGTCTAACCAAAAAAAAAAAAAAAAAACTATACATGCTTCAAGTGTACAAATCTGATGAGTTTATATAACCGTAAAACTGCCAGCTCTGTCAAGATGTGGACATACTCAGTTATAGTCCTTACTCAGCTGTTCCTTTCCCTGATTGTCTGGCAATAGCTGGCTGTTGTGTGCACTGTCACTGTAAGTTAATTTGCATTTCCTAGAATTTTATATAGACTCATACAGTATATATTGTTTCATCTGGCTTTTTCATTCAGCAAATTAATTTTGAGATTCAGCTATGTTGTTAATTGTATTAATAGTTGTTCCTTTTTATTGCCAAATAGTATCTTATTGTACTTGATCTGTAACAATTTATTTATGTACTAACAATTGATATTTCCATTGTGTCCAGGTTGGACTATTACAGTTAAGTTAGAACCATTCATGTGCAAGTCTTTGTATGGACATAGGCTTTCATTTCTGTAGGATAAGCACACCAGAGTGGAATGGGTGAACTACATAGTAGTTATATGTTTAACTTTTTAAGAAATTGCTTCTTTTCCAAAGTAATTATACCATTTTACATTCCCACCAGCAGTGTAAGAATTCCAGTTGTTCAAACAAAAAGATGACAGTACAAACCTTACTGTTTCTTCTTTGTAAGATATAATCTTTCATGTTTCTGGCAACTACTTTGAAGATAATGATTCATGGTGTATTAACTATTATTATTCTCTTATTATTTGTTATGAAATTTTGTTCTATTATTTCATGAAAGAATAAAATTCCAGTTGTTCAGTCTTAGCCAACATTTGATATACTCAATCATTTTCATTATAGCCTTTCCTAGTGAGTGGGTAGTGGTGTTTTAATTTTAGCTTTCCAAATGACTAAGGAGGTTGAATGTATTTACATGTGTTTATTTACTGTCTGTGTATCTTCTCCGCTGAAGTGTCTGTTCAAAACATTGAGTCAGGTTTTTTGTTTTCTGGTAGATTAGGTTGTTTTCTTATTATTCTGAAAATATTCTGGGCACAAGTCTTTTAGGTATAGTTTCATTTCCCTGCCATCTAGAACCAGAAAAACAAAATTGAGTTGCAGTAAGAAAGAATTTTATTGTACTAAAGGAAGTACTTTGTAACTGTGGCGGTCTAAACATGGGCATTCAAGCAACCAAAAGAGGTTGTAAAACTTTCCCTAGAGAATTTAGAAACAGACTGGCAAGAGTCTGTTTGGGGTGCAGCATGCTGAAGTATGACTCAATTTACCTAATAGCAGTTTTCACTTGAGAAAAGCCATCTACCCTGGGATGGGTCTGTTTCCAACAACTCAATATCCTTGCCCTTTTCCTAGCCCCCTTCTAAAAAAACAAAAACAAAACAAACAAAGGCAATCTCTTTTAATTTTCGAGACTTTTCAGGTACTTATGGTTTTTAAAAATTCAATCTTTCTGATTTTAGCTTGAAGTGTTGCTGTGAAACACAAGAAAAGTCATTTAGGGACATTAATTAGCTTAACAAAAACAAATTATAATCTGCAGAGCAACAATATTAAAAGAACTGCTCAAATTTCTCTCGTCCAGCAGTAGCACCAGCCATTGTTTTAGCTGATGGTTCTGGGCAGATTCATTCAACTCCCTGTAGAGGCAAAATAATTAACTAGATACTCCAGAGAGGAAGGTCTCCATGATTAAAGGGCTTGGGGTTGCCTTGGCCCTCAGAAGGGAAGAGTCAGAGGTGCTTTAATGACAAGATTCCAGTAGAATTAATGGAGGGTTTTCCTCTGTGGAGAAAACACTGGTCATTTGTTCTCTATCGCCACAGAGCTCAAACTGGAGAAAATTGGTTCCAAGTGTAGGAAGATGGAGTATCATCAGTATTAGACATAAAACTTTTATTATTAGCATCAGTATTATTAGGAAATTAAGCAATGGAACAAGTCAAGAGATAAAAAGATATGTTTTTAAAGATTGCTATCTGCTGGGAATGTTTAAATGTCCATTATTTGTAGGATTTTGTCATTGAAGGAGACTTTGTGGATATGAAAGGACATCATTAACTAGCCTGTGGCCACATTGTTAGATACAAATATTTTAACATGAGGTTGTTTTAAAAGTAGTCTCACTTTAAAAAGACAGAAAGGAAACTATGTGTTTCTGCTTCATTAGTAGGTTTCACTTCACCAAAATGGTCACTTAAAGCTGATGACTGTGTGTGTTCATTTTTTTCCTGAGTCCATGAAGATTCTGCTAATTTGCTGACCTCTCTATATTTTTTCTTTTCATTAAAAATGTTAAGGATGTTTATTCCTGGGCATTTTGAACGTTGAACCTATCGCTAAATAAATACAGTACTTTTGACCTTAGGCAATTTCTGAGGTGATAAATGATAAGAGAACAACAGGAGACTGCCATATCCTTGTGGAACTTGTCCGAGTCTGATGTGAATCTTCATAGACTGTTGATTGACCTATCAACTGTAAAGTGTACAGTTTGGTGGATGACTTTGTATCAAAGTCCTGTGACTAATTTGCTTTCCTTAAAAGTAATTTTTATTTTGTTAAACATTGGTTAGAGCAGTAGGAAACACATATAGACTGCCAGTTCATTGTGAATGAGGCCTGTAAAGATGAGTTCTAATGATTGAAATTAGAGAGATGAACAGCCTTTAAAGGGTTCCACATCCATGACCCCAACAGAAATTGACATTAGGCAATCATTTCATTGTGGTTACATTTTATTTGGTAACTCATCATTCTTTGCATATTTCCATTAGACCTTTTGAGTACATATATTTGATAATATTGTATACTTATTACAGAGTTTATCTGGGTGCTAAAAGTAAAATAAGATATTTGAAAGTACCTAGCATATTACTTGATACCCAGTAGACACTCAGTAAATGTTTATATCTCCCCTTCTTTTTTGGTTTCCCTTGGGTTTAGCATGGGCATTGAGATCTTTCAGAAATGTACTAAATTCTTGTCAAAGCGAAGTTAATAAGATTGTTCACATTTAAGTCCTATTTCTAAATGGTCAGTGTGTGTTGAACACTCACCTGAGTCCCAGGATCTTTGATTTTAATACTCTTTCAGAAATAGTCACCCAAAATTAAGTTAAATTAGTAAAATGGGATTGATTTGGTCAGCCAGCCTCAGGCTAGGTTTAGGCTACTTTGAATACCAGAATGAGAAATTTGTATTAATGTGGCAGTAGAAGCTGGCATGGGTTCTGGAACATTTGAAAGCATAAAAAAACCTTTTTGTTGTTGTTGTTCAAATGGGAACAAAAACATTCCTTTCTAAATCCCCACACACGGTATTCTTAAAAGAAGAGAGTAAATTTTCTCTATACTTTTGTGCAGTTTCTTAAATTGACCACCCAACTGTGTTTGCAAACTAAAAAAAAAAAAAAAAAATCACACATTTTAAGTGTGAAATCACTCACCCTAAAGATTAATGTGGCAAGTTTCAAGTGTATTAAATCATTTTAAGAGCTTGACTTTTGGGCAGTGACTATACCAAAAGCAGACCCAGCCTTAAGACTGATTTCTCAGGCCTGTTCTCTCCAGCAAAGAAGGAGGCTGGGTGTTAGGTTCAACCTTTGAAAGGACTAGTGACTGCCTTCTGTGACTGTCTTCTGTGGAGTTCAGACAGAAACACTGCGAGGAGGGGCTTTGCCACTGAGAGCAGCAGTGGCTTCTCACTTAGTTTGCATAAGACAGGCTCCTCACTCCTGCTGTGCACATGGCTCATCCCAGCCTGAGACTCCCAAAGGGAGACCTGGAAATGCTTCACCTGGTGCAGAGGGCAGCACAGATAAGAGTGCAGCTCGTAGCTCCAGAGTCAGAGAGAAAACCCTCATGGACTGACAGGAAAGATGGAGCCAGAAGTTTCAGTGCTTAGGAATATTTCTTCCTATTTATATATATGTATTCCTATTCATATATTGTTCACTTTATTACACTCCATTGTATTTTGGGTAATGATTGAAATGAATTGTTTTCCTTTAATCTTTAGGGTTTCTGCTATCTTTGCATGAATGTTGCTATAAAGTCTTTTCCATGTTTTTCCCAGTGTTAGGAAAGAATTATTGTTAAGGTAGACCACATTTCAGTGCTCTGGGAAAAAGAAAGTCTCTTTCCTAGCTGTCTAAAACATTTGGTTGGAATCTCAAAAATCTAGTTTCAAATTGTATTTTTGTTGTTGTCTAGGAAAAAACTGATGAGAGATTTAAATGAAATTTTAGATGATATATAATTTTTGTACTTCCATGTCTATATAGTGATAAGACCAGATAACTTGGAATTAGTATTCAGAAGCCATGAATCTTTTCATTTTATTGAAGAAATATTGGTAAATCTGAATAATTAAGGTACATTGCCCTAAGAGCTTTTAAAAGTAACTACCATACTATATACCTTCTCCTCTCTCATTGGAAAATCCCCTCACTTTATTTCCTACCACAGAAAGGAATGGTGTGAACTTAAGCAGCCATTGCCGTTGCCTCTGTGACCTTGTGTCCCTGCCATGTGATGTGACTGAATGCTGTGTCTGGTTCTTGTAAGGGCAAGTGAAGGGATGTCAAGGTGATAGAGGCTGATTCCCAGCTCCTAGTTTGCAGCCTAGAATTAACAGCCTGTGGCAGCTCATGTCAGCCAGGCCTGAGTGACAGGGAGGCAGAATGGATGTGACCTCAAAAGCATGCTTCCTCTATGTTCAAGCTCTGTGATTGGGCTTGTGATAGGAACCTTTTAGAGCTTTCAGTGATAACAAACAGGCTGCTGCTGCAGCACTCATGCCATAGGTTTGCCACCAGTGCTCTAGAATAAGTCCAATGTCCAAAGCAAAATGAAAACCCAGACACTGTCATTTTTCTACCCTGATAGCCACCAGATTCTCAATGGTCTCATCACATCACCTCCCCACTCCAGCAGTTCTCAAAATAATAACCTGAAGATGTATGTATAAATTCAGCTATGATCTAGCCTTCCATTTAAAGAATTTATACTAAAATGGCATTTGAAATTACACTTAACCACTGCTTTATAATGAGTGTTATTTAATTAAATTTTGGTTTAAAAATTGGCTTCTCTCCTCTTTGGCAATTACATGACTCTTTTGAGGAGTGGGTTAATTTTGCTTTTTAACCTGGTCTTGTGGGTTTAAAAAGTACCCTACCACAGGATATCCAAAAGTAGAACATTCTGGCACTTTTCCCACTTTCCATTCTTTCTCCTACATGGATGCCAGATTTCCTTGGGAAATAGTCATTTGTAAAAGGTCAGGAGCAAAAGGGGAGAGGATTATTTCATGTAGGATTACTGTTAATTGGAAACTAAATATCTGTAACCATGTCAGAGTTATATTTGTATGTGAAGGGAAACATTTACATATAAGTCCTTTCTGTAACATAAAACACAATATAGCACAAAGCGTGTGTGTCCCAGGGCTGGGGGACAGATAGCAAGGAAGCTTTTGACAAGTGATTGTAGCAGTGAGGTCATTTGCTAATTAAATCACAAAGCATTTTCAGAGTAGTTTCTTTTCTTTGTCCAGTGAAGTTTTCTCCTCCTGTAGGCCAAAGCAAACATTTTACTGTATTTACTAATTACAGATTAAACATTTAATCATTTTAAAAGTAAATAAGTGGGAAAAATGGACAGAATTTTCAGAACCTAGTCAAGGACCAGTAGGAACTCTAGCTTCCTACTGTAACTTTAGCTCTCAGTGTCTTCCCAAAAGAATGGTGTGATGCGAGCACTTCCTCATCCTGAATCTGTGTGCTGATGGCACTACCAACAGACCTCCCAACTCTGAGGAAAGCTGGCACAGTATTGTCACCTGCGCTGTACTTCTCCGCCTGTCCTTACCTCCTCCTCTGCACCACAACCACGATGAATTTCTGTTCAGATCATTCTATCTATACAGAAATTGCATCTGTATTTATTGTCACATTGAGATAAATGTTGGTGATACTCTAGGGAATTAGAAGAATTTCAAAGGGCTCTGTTTAGAGTGCTAAGGCTCCGTGGCCATGTGGTCCTAGTGAATCACATCTTAACTGTAATTCCTTCTTGAAACATAGATTAATTTTTAAAAGTTCAATGGCCATTCCTTCCCCCTACAGAGTCCATGGTGTTCTGACCTTCCTCACTTTTGTCTTGGTATCTAAGATTTCTCTGTAAGCTTAGTTGTTTTTGTAGTTAGATAAAAGATCATGTCCAGAGAATTCTAGTTAAGAGTTTATTTAAGGAAGGGCTTGCCATGTTGGACTTCTCTCTCAAACTGTCAGTGCCATACCTTTGACAGCTTTTTAGCACACAACTTCCACCAAATGGTCACAGCCTGTTGAGTTCATAGCATTTACAAATTCAGAAAGTCCTTAGACCCAGCCTTTCCCGCGACCTTTCTAGAATCGCTGAATCCCACTTGTTAATGACTTTCACTTGTTTAAGAACCAACTTTTATTCCAGTTGTTCGGGTGTAAGTAAACCCAAAGGCAGGGATTTGGTGACTTGAGGGCTGCCCCACTTCTCAGCCATGCCTTCCACTCCGGTCAGCAGCCTCTGCTACGGTCAGATGCATCTCCCTTGCTTCACACCATTGACCTTGGCTAACATCTTCCATATATATATATTTTTTGTTTGTTTGTTTGTTTTTGGTCCATGCTATCCAGGATCAGACTCTTCAGTACATTTATAAGACCTTAGTGCCTGAGAAATGAATCACAAGCAGATTTACAGGTCCACAGGTGCAAGTTTTTATTTTAACAGGACTTGTGCTATAACATTGGGGTGCTGGTACATTAGAGGGGGCCCTTCTATACTAACTCTTATAATTACATTTTTTTTAAAAAGCAAAGTTACTTGTAGAACTAATGCAAATACTAAAGAATGTATTTGGAATAAATGAAGCACTATATAGAAAACATTTGGCATAAGGAGCACCTCCTGCCACCCCTCCCCTTGGCTATTTGAGCCAGGGTAGGTAGGACATCCATCTGTACAAAGGCACAGATGTGGAGATGAGCACTGAATGGGTGTGTGTTTTTATTTCTTCCTAGATGTGGTCGCTCACCTATCTACCGCTCCCGGGAAATGGCAGCTCGTGCTTTGGTACCTCTTGTTATGATAGACCAGGTTCCCAATACTATCCGAGGCCTGCTGGCCACACTCCCCAACTGCACTGACCAGTGTTTCCGGCAAAACCATATTCATGGGACCCTTCTCCAGGTAAGCCAGGTTACTACTTTTTATGCTTTCTTCATCTCAAACATGAATACTGTGTTACACTGTGATTCTGGCAAATTACTTTTGTCATTAACCCTTGTATTTTCAACAACATGCTATTTTACATTAGTATGCCTACAGACCACTTTCTAACCAGGGAAAAGCTGTGAGCCTCCTTGAGAGCAGCTCTCCTAGGAGGGAAGGAAAGAAGCTAGACATGTCAGGGAGAGTTCACCATACAGTACAGAGCTGCAGTATATGAAAATCACAAACCTTTCTTTCCAGTTTTTTCTGTACTATGGAAGAAACATTTATTTTGAATAAATATACAAATTAATTTATTATTAACAGAAAGAAAAGATTTAAGTACAATGAATAATGAGAAAAGGACATCTTAGTGAGGCTGTCCTATTTAACCCTAACATAGGGACAGGTAGTGCTGGCTAAATCTTCAGTTCACATTCTTTTGTGGTCGGTCCCACATGGAATGGGCTAGAGATAGAATTTAAATGTCAGGTCATTTTCCTGGTTTATGAGAAGGGTGAGTTGGCCTTGAAATCCCAGTAGCTGTTACAATTATGAGGTCCATGCTGCCAAAGTGTTAGGCAGCACGTAGAGGGTTACCAACACGGACTTCGAGCTGGCCTGCCAGGATGTGAATATCTACTCTTTACTACCTGTGTGTCTGTGCCTTCATTTTTGAAATTAGGGTATCAGTGAGTGTTGTATCCTTCAGCTGGGCATGGTGGCACGCTTATGTTATCCCAGCACTTAGGAATCTGAGGCAAGAGGATCACCATGAGTCTGAGGGTAGCGTAAACTACCTAGCAAGACCCTGTCTCAAAACAAAACAAGCAAATAAACAAAAAATAGTATATACTTCTTGGAGATTTTAAGAAAACTAAATAAATTAGTGTATATGAAGTACTTAGCACAGAATCTGGTCCAGAGTAAGATATATAATTATTACTGGTAATTTTAATGAGTAGTATTTTTGGTAGCTAATTCCCTGTAGGTGAGAATGCAAGATAAACTCATCTTCTTGCCTTCCTTCCCCTGGCTGTTTTATATATATTCAACAATTAATTCTTGAGTGCCTATTACATACTATGGTGTCACAATCGGAACAGGAGATCCTTGCCACAGAGAAGACAAGGATAAAAAATTACCAGAAAATCACATCATAATGTGCAAAGTGCTAGTTAAGCACATGGCAGGGCCATATCTTGGGAAAATCATGCCCACACCAGAAGAAATTAGCCATGCAAAGGGGAGGACTCTCCTTTGCAAAGGGAGCATCATAGAGAAAGGCTCCAGGTGGGTGAGAAATCAGCCTAATCTGCAAGCTCCAAGTTTGGGTAGGATTGAAGTTCTAGGCTAATGGCTTTCAAAGTGGTCTCTTGAAAGTTATTGAAGATCCCAAGGAGATTTTGCCTATCAGTGTTTAATGATAAAATAAAACTGAGGGTGTATAAAAACACAGGGACCCAAAAGCACATATGCCATTAATCATCAGAGTGAGAATATCTCACATTCCTTATTGCTTCTGGCAAAGTCTACTGTATCTCAAGAGAGAATGGAAGCAAAGGAAGAAATTAACATGTTAGCATCATTTTGAAAGTAATTTGATCTTGTGGCCCTCCTAAAACAGTTAGACACAGAATATACTCCGCAGGAACTCCAGTCTACTTTTTTATTACTTTCAGTGCCAAGGACTGAACCCTGGGCCTTTTCACTTGAGCTGTATCCCCAGCCTTTTTTATTTTGAAATGCTAAGGTTCTGAATTGCCCAGGCTGGGTTCAAACTTATGATTTGCCTGCCTTAGTCTTCCAGAATGCTGGGGTTATAGGCATGTGCCAAAATACCCAGTATCAACTGCACCTTGGGATCGTCTCTGCCTTGTGCTACGTGTAGTATGGGTGCTCCATGGTTTCTTATTGTGAATGCTTGAACTCTTGTCTCCCTTGTGGACTCACTGTACGTCCTTATGATGAAGAGGGTGTGGAGTTTTATGCTTACAGGGATGATTCACAGTGGCCTAAAGACCTTAGAGAAGTTAGGACCTAATCAAAGATTTCTCTGAGGTCTCTGGGCTTGTCAAACTCTGCGGCTACTTTGGAGGAAAGAGGCTAGTATCAGTGAGAGATGCAGAACAGGCTTTTCTAAGTATGCGCTGCACTAGAGTTAGAATGAAAGCCCAGATTGTCAAAGGATCTGCCCTCAGGTTGTCTTTGTTGACAGTCCACTCTTGGATGAACTTTGTCAGAAGTAATGTGGTGGGAATTGCTTCTCCCCTCTTTCACTAGCTGTATGAATGCCCCCTGCCCAGTTTTATCACACCACCATCACTGACAGCATGGCTGCATTTCATCAGTCTGTCCAGCAACCACATATCTTTTCTTTGTCTCTGGGCTATCTTTAACGTTCTCAAATTGACTTTGTTTGCTATATAGTGAAACTCTGTGGAAAGGTAGATAGTGCTGGGGTTGTGTGGGTGTTGTTTTGTTCCTAAATGTTAGTGACATAAAGGACTTGTTGGAAAAAAAATGCCAACATTGTGCATGTTGGATATTTATTTCTGTTGTCAAACACACTCCTGCCTTTATCAACATTGTTTTACTCTGGTTAGAAAAAGGAAGTCAAAAGCATGTGCAAAATCTTCCTGCCATGTTTGTTTCAGTGTCACATCTGTGTTGTAAGGGCTTTGTTTCACCCTGTGGTTCTTTGTGGAGAAAGCATAAGGGGTTAAGTTGGGAGGTGCTTTTCCTCTTTCCTTTTTACAGCTTGTAGATTTCTTCTCAACATAAAGCTACCTTTGAAACCAGTAAAGGTCTGCACCTGGAAAAGAGATGTTAGGGATTGAAAGGATTGATAGTCTCCATGGGACCTTTTGAGCCAGCTAAGTAAATATAAAATTGTTATTTTTTTCAAAAGCAGGAAATCATTTTGTAATCAGAAAACAAATTCTTTCACAGAACATTTTCTTGAATTATACATTTTGACTTCTTTGAAAATGTTTACATAAATATATCAAACCTCAGAGTGTTTCTATAGTACACCATAAAAAGAAGAAATGTGCTGATCTCTGAATTTTCTGAGACTATGGAAGGAAGACTCAAATTATAGGACTTGCAAAAAAAAAAAATGTGGGATTCATTTCTTAATCATTTTCAAAATCAGAGGTTCATAACTGCAATGTCGAAATAGTTGGAAATAACACACATTAGAAAAGGTGAGATTATGCAGCAGGTTCATAAAAGCTAAGGGTAAATGACATTAAATCTCAATAAAAGCCAGATAAGAGCCATGGACATTACCTCATTTGGGAGCAGGACTGGCAGGGTTGCCTTGACTTCTAAGTAGAATTAACTGTCTGTTTTTATTGCCAAGATTCTTCATGTTGGAGACTTAACATTATTACTAGGTTACTTATCACTCCTGAGAAATCCCTTCATGCATTCAAGAGGCGCTTGGCCAACAGTCATGAAGTATTTAATTCATATTTTGGTGTTTCATATGGAAATGTATGCCATTTGAAGAAAGAGTTTTAATTTTTAGTTTATTTCCTTGCTCTTCCCCACCCCCACCCTGATGTTATAAACATGTGAAAGGTGAGCCTTGCCTCTCTGTAATTATGTGGGTGAAATGCTTTTTTCTCTTTGCTGTGCTGGAACTCCAAGCCAGAGTCCTCTGCATGCTAGGCAAGTGCTCTGCCACTGCGCTACATGTTCTCGGCATGGGTGAAGTGGGGTACGCATTTGAGTTAAACATACTCGGGTGTAAAGGAGACAAACCATTTTTTGTATTTATTTGAAGATTCTAAGCAGAAGTATTCTTTTCTCTCTAGTTAATCCAAATAATCCCTTCAGTGCTATACATCCCTTTTTCTTCCAATGCTGATGCTACATTTTCTCAGTTTTTACTAGTAGATTATGTTAAACATTTTGATTGTTTTATTTTTCTTTCCAATTTGGAGCCTTGATTTGTGCTTTCAAGAATTCTGAGTCAAAAAGATCTTACTTTTCTGTCTGTGAAGATGAGTGGCAAGAAAATATTAGGGTTTGACTTCAGAAAGTTTACAATAAGAGGAATAAAATTAATATTTTGAGTACCTCCTGACTTCCATGTGAATTTCGTATGTGATTTAATTCATATTCTTTCATTCATAACCCTACAAGGTAAGACAGACAGGTATTAGTATTTGTGTGTGTGTGTCTTTTAGTCTCTCTCTGTCTCTGTCTGTCTCTTTAATGAGTAAATTAAGGTAAACCTGAGAGGGTGACTTGTACAAAATCATAGAAGTAGTCGTTGACAGAGACAAGATATTAGAAGACCTCTGTTCTTTTTTGCTTTTGGATGTACTGCCTCTCTGATAACTGATGAAAGTAACAACTTTTTATGGCTAGGAAAATTTAAACAATTCATCTCCACTTTGGTTTTGTCATTTGTCACTTGGTTTTCAGTTTATTGTGATATGATACTTCAACTTAGAAGATTTAATTACCTTTCTCATTGCTGAGAATGTTAAAGGAGGAAAGCTTTATGTAGGTGACAGTTTGTAGTTTTAGTTCAGAATTGATTATCTCCAAGGCAGGGTGGCTCACGGCAGTTGGACAACAGTTCATGGCAGTGGAAGACAGCAAAAGCAAGCAAGCAGAAGGAAGAAACAAGTCTCTTTCTGCCCCTTTTGTCTTATCCAGATGGTTGGGATTATAGCAGTGCCAACCCAATTAGTGGACTAATCCAGCAATCACTGACCCTTGATTCCAGCACTGAACCATAAATCAATCACAAACTCTAGATTCAGCCTCAGAAAAAGCAACATCTAAAAGTGCATGAGGCTTTGAGGGGACATCTGGATACAAACCTTAACAGAGGCAGAGTCAGTCGTTAGTGTCACAGAGATGGACAGAAATCACTGAGATCTAAAAATGGTGCAACTGGGATGAGGTATTATACCACCTTCCCCAGTTTTCCCTCCATTTGCTTGTCTTCCACTTAAAGCTCCTTTAACATTCTTACCTCCAGAAAGGGGAGCTGTGGGTAGGAAACCAATGACACTTTAGTGACCAAGGAGCGTAGGAGTCAAAGAAATGAAAAAGAAGCAAAAGATAAAGCAGCTAGGTGGGGCTTCAGATATAAAAGGAGACTGAAACTAAGGTTATTTCTGCTTTAGTGTGGAATATACTGATATGTTCTGTGTAAAGACTAGAGTTAAGATCCTTACATGGGGGGACAATAATGCTGGGCTGGCAGGGATAGTTTGAGGGCCAAAATAGAGGAAGATCATGGTGTTACCTTTGTGGAAAAAAACGCAGAAACCTGGAAGGAAGTAAAGATAAGCCAATTTGGCCAACTTGTGTGATGCAATCACTGGTCAAGCAAGAATGGACCATCCATCCTATAAACACAAGCAAGAAAAGCAAATAGAAAATTCAATGATAGAGGTAGCTAAACTCCACTGGCATTTCATAAATAAGGCAACAAATACATGGTTATAAAAAAGGGGGTTTTAAACTAATGTTGTTTAATTAGTATTTGTGATTAAATAGAATTTAAAAGGATTATTCTCATCTTTAAAAAGGGTAACCATAGAAAATATCTTGTGCTTTAAGAATTTTAATATTTTATACTTCTTAACAGTACAGAATTGTGACACATAAAGTAAAATACTTGAGCTATCCAGCAATGGAATATTATTTGATGGATTCCATTTGGTGACCTAAGATGTTGGCCTATGTCCATTGTTGTTTATTTCATATCCAGAAAATATAATTTCAGAATGGAAAATCAAAAACAAAAGCATGAAATTAGGCTGATGTTGTAAGTTATAAATGGATTGCTTGTCAGTGTGCTTTTTTTTTTTTCTGGAATGAGTCATAATTTAACGAAAATGTTCATTCTTTTCACTAGTAGTCAGAGTTACTGTTCCTTTTTGAGGACTTGTGTTAATGTGCAAGGAGAATGATCTAAGTTGCTAGGAAGGTTCCCAGTCCAAAAGGGCCAAGGCAGCATTTCCCCATTTCTGTAACTGTAGATGTGCCAAGGCATTTATTGATTCCTTTAGTTCTTGGGGAGCCTAAGTGTGGCCTAGCGGGCTGGAGTTCCTGGGCAGTTACCTGCAGCAGGAAGCAATAGCATCCCTTTCATCCCAGTGTGCAAAAGAAAGATTATTTTCTATGTGTGCCTTGATGTAAAAAGGATTGGAAAGTACTGGGCTCTAAAAAAAACCCCAAAGAAACAAAAAACAAAATTAAAACTAAACCTTGTTAAATCTTACCTTTTGGCAGTGTATTCCTTCTGGATATAAGCCCAGAAAAGTCATTTTTAATTAAAATGCTACTTTTGAAGATGAGTAGATGAGTTAATTCCTTCCTTAGAAACATCCCAAAGCTTTTATTTGGTATGGTATTACTTAGGGTGCTTTCTCTGGGTGTTGGCAGCAGTGCTTAGCTGCTAGATTCAGGCACAGTCATTGTTCACCAGGCACTGTTGTTTTATAATGTTTCAGACTCAGGCTAGCAGGCAAAGGTATATGGAGTTAGGGAGGACTGGTTGTTGTTTCCCCAGGTGTTTGTTACTGTTCAGAATCCCAGTTCGGGAAGGAATGATGAAGGGAATGAATGTATTTTCCCATTACTCTGTGCGTGTGTGTATGTACACATATGTTGGACAGGGTATAAATTATTGATTACCTATGTAAGCATAAATGATAAAAAGTAGAGCTGGGATCCATTTTAGGATTGCTTGAAGCTTTTGAGCTTGTACTCTTTAACCACTACACTATACTGCTTCTCTGGTTGACAAAAAAGAATATTCTTTTTCTGGGGCCTTCAAATTGTGAGGTACTATGGAAATTGACATTGTCCATTTATGTAATTGTGAATTGACACCAAATTCATGCCAAGTGCTATTCTAGTTACTTGGAATATATTGGAGGAAAAAAGAAGCCTTCTCAAAGATTGTTGCTGTCACAGAGCCGACATTCTAGCAGTAAGGAAGCAGAGAATAAGAAATAACAGTACAATAAAACATAATAGTATTTAATATAGTAAGTATAATAGGCAGATTATGTACTTTGTTATATAGTAATAATTGCTGTGGACAGAAAGGACACACAGTAGGGTAAAAGGAATCAGGAATGGGTAGGAGAGGAGGACGGGTGGCGTGTTAAATGAGGAACCTGAATAGTAATTGTTGGAAAGGGAACGTTTCAGCAAATCCACCAAAATACTAGGGAACATTTGGGGGGACGGCTAACAAGTGGACTTCTTTTTCCCAGAAATTTCATGGTTAACGTATCAGTAGGCAGATGCTCAGGGTCTGAGGCTGTCTTTCTACAGGGAGAAGTGGCAGCCTTGTGGGCAGTAACAGGTACAGGAGGCCAGGAAGGGCAGTATTATTTTACAACCCAGGAGTTCTCTAAAGGAAAGTCCCTTTGGCTCGCAATCCTGAGGCCTCTCTGAAGTCCTTTCTCTTAGGATCTTAGGGAGTCAGGCCTGTCTGCTGTGGCTCCAGTGAGCTCAGTTGAAGAGAAAAATAATCATCTCATCACTCCCTGTGTTTTCCAGGATAATCTTTACTGCAATTTTGTGCCAGGACCTAAAAGATGTAGAGTAAATGTAGAGATTGTTTAGGCTTTTATTTACAAATATTTCCTGGGTGATTATTAAGTATACAGTACTGTGCCAGGTTCCATGGAAGATACAAAGAAAATTTAATGTATAATATGTTCTCCAAAACTTATGAACTGCTGTGGAAAATAGACCATCACCATTGCAAACAATTTCACAAAAATATGTGCTTGCATGTGACATGCTGAGCACAGGGACACAATCACACCTCTGAGAGATGAGACCAGGCTGGGTAGGGTGCAGTGAGGACAGAAGGCTTCATGAGGATATGGGGTCTCGAGATAAACCTACATAACTTCCTATATTTGAGACAGAGACTTGGTATGAGCCAGAGCACTGAGAAAGCAGCATAGTGTTTGCAGGGAACCAAAGCAGTCTGTCCCATCTGTCCAGGAGTGTGTCAGATCACTGTGAGAGAGATCATAAAAGCCAGGCCAGGCAATCAGTGGCCTTCAAACCATAAATGGTTATGTGTGTAAGCCTATGTTAGCATGCTATTTCTTTTCTCTCATACTGTTAACTAACATTTTACATATAACTATCATGTACCTTTTGGCCTAGTAGTATATAATTTCTAAACTAAAAAGTACCTAAGAGCTGGAAGAGTGTACTCAAAGAGATCATTTCTCAGAGCGAGTACGAGTAGCTTCTACAGCCAGCTTGTCTTGTTTAGATCCCAGCTCTGCTACTTGCTTGCTATGTTTTGGGTAGGTTACTCAATTTATGTGCTTCTACTTCTTCCTTGGTGAATTGGAAAGTGAGACTTCATAAGATAGTTGAGATTAAATGAGTTCATACACAGCAAGTACCTAGGAAGAGTTTGTGCATGTCGGGCATGCTCAGTAAAGGCTGAGTGATACCAGTCTTGGCCGTTGCCACCACTGCAATTCCAAATTGCTGCCAATGGGCAAGGGTGTGTGAGCCGAATGTGTGAAGATCGCTGATGTAGATGGTAAGTAAAAGATTTTGAGCTAAATCAAGCTGTGTTTTAGTAAAACAAATATTGTACACTGAAATAAATGCGTGAAGTATGAGGATTCCTACTGATATGTGAGCGTGTACACAAGAGAGGAATAAGTTGGATTTCAGCATTTTGACTTGATGTGATATAAAATACTGGCAGGTTCCCCTGTCAGTATGTTCTCTACTTTCCCACACATCATATTAAATACTACTAGAAGAGCCAAGATTAGCTCAGATTTTGAGAGTTCCTGTCCATTGAGTCGTCATTCCTTGCACCTGTTTTGTTTTGAATTACATCCTCTCAGACCCCGTCAGAGACCTGAGGAATCTGGAAGGGAACACTGTCACACTGTCTGAGACAATAGACTATTGTATCACTCCAAGGGAGAAAAAAGTATAAATCATCCTAGGTAGATTAATCTAGCACTTTTCCAAGTTCACTTTTCTTCTTCAGGAGGCATGTTTTCCGCCCCCTCCTACCCATCTCATGCTTATTGTTTGAGGCATTTTATGACTCAAGATAATTCTGAATGTACTTGCCAAGAGGCAGTAGCACAAAGCCTCACACTGTATGCTGTTGGGCCTTTGTTATTTCCTAGAATCCCTATAAGACATCTGATAGTATGTGGTCCTATTATGTGATGGAATTTGTTTGGTAATTTCCTAGCCAATGAAGATAGTATTATTTGGTCTTTGTTTTTTAGAGTATACCAATCTAACAGGTAAAAGAAATACCTCATTGTTTTATTGCATTTTTGAGATTTCAAAGTGTATGTATTTGTTCCATGGCTGTTGGACCTATTTAGGGTACCCAATATATTTTAATACAAAGTTTTTAAATACTATTGCCCATTTAAAAATCACTGTGATTGAAGATAGATTATTAGGCAGCTATCCTTGAGGGTTAAAGTAAAATCAGCCATGGGCCTAAAGAAAGGTACAAATATGTAATATAACTGGTTTCCTATTTTAAACCATCTGATTGTTCATAACACTCTTATATTTGTCTGTACTGGGTATCTGTGCCTTCTGCACCCAGTTCCTGTTCCCCCGTGGCAGGGTCTCTATCTCGGCATTGTCATTTATAGTAGTCAGCTTTCCTATTATTGGGCACAGTACTCAACATTACAATTTGAAAGAAGGAAACTTTAATTTGGCTCAGTTTCTGGTGAGTTCAGTTCATGGTCAGCAGGGTTCAAGGCAGAAACAACATGGTGGAAGAAGGCTCCTCATCCCATAGGGCCAGGAAGCAGAGAGCGGGAAGAAGCTAGGGACAGGAATATGGGCTTCCCTTCCATGCCCCTATGACCCACATCCTCTAACTAAGTGCTGCTGCCTGACTTTTTCAGCTACTACACTCATCAGCCAATTACTAATCTATGCATGAGTATAGCACTTTCATGATACAATCACATTCCAAAAGCCTCACCTCTAAATATATCATGCTTTTGGGGAACATTTAGACCCAAACTGTAACAGCATTCTTTGTTGTGGTGGCTCATTCTGGGCGTTGTCCTGTGTTCTGTAGCATCTGGGCACAAGGTGCCAGGACGATCCCTTCACACCTTGAGACAACATACAATGTCTGTAGACATTTTACATGTCCCCAAGGGTAGAGGATTGCCTTCTCTTGAGAAGCTTTGTTCTGTGGCACCTATGGATTTTCTCCATGTGTCCTGGGGGATAAGGCATATTGTAGTGCATAGCCGTGGCCTTGAAGGAAACCATTCCTGACCCAATAATGTTGTGGCTCAACAGGCTACTATGAGCTACTCATAGAAATAAATGAATGGGAGGAGATGATTCAGAAGGGGATAAAAAAACTCAAACTGGAAATGACAGAGGTAACATGTTCAGCTCTAGTGCTCTCCAGCCATCCTGCCCCCACGCTGTCCTGCTCTCTCCCTGTTCTCCTTTTCACCTTCCCCCTTCCTCTTCCTCCGCTCTCCCCCTCTGGCCCTGGAGAAGCACTGTAAGTATATAAGCCAGCTCACTAAAACCCTAGCTGCTTCAGGTTTGCTTCACGTCCTGTCCTAACCTGCCTCCAATCTACTTGCACAATGTGTAGTTGTAACTTAATTCTGCCCTCCCCACACTCGGGACATGTAATAAAATTCTAGGCTCTGTTTACCTAGAGGAGCTTTGGAAAATAACACATCATTAGAATTTTCTCACTGATGCATTACTAGTAGTAATTGCTGACTGTTTCATTGAGCCTCTCTTGGTGGCAGGGATTGGACAGTAGGATGGCAAGAGACTGTGTGGGTAAACCTTCTCTGAAAACAGAGATTCTGCCAAAAATTTAATCCAAGACATCAAACTTTGAATTAAATATAAAGCTTCCTCCAGATGCCCAGATTTAGAACTCAAAAACAAAACTAGTATATAAATCTAGATAAGAGTGCTGTGACTTAATTCATGTCATGATACATAAAAATAAGACTTTTAAAAACACATTCTTAATACTTCTTTTCAAAATTGTCAAATAATTCGTGAGCATGTTTTGTTTTTTTTGGGGGGGGGGGTTTGTTTGGTCTGTTTGAAAGAAAGACATAACCACACAGTAGAATGCAATGTTTCTCTTTAGATACAAGCATATGTTCAGAAAAAAAGTCAGCAAATTAAATATTTCTTGAATTTTGTGCATTTTTTGTCCCTTTTCTTCACATCATGTGAGTAGAACTGGTGATAGAGGTAAGAATTTGCTCCTCCAAGCCTTAGCTGAGGCCCGCGGGTAAGTGTCCTGCTGCACCTCCACATATCTTGTCTTTACGTGTGGGATGTGCGTCACATGCTGCCATGGGTAGTGCTCTGAAGCAGTTGCTAGGTTGTCCAGATATCAGATAGTCTAACACTGGGCCACGCTTGTATTGGATAGCTAATCCTCTATTTTTTCTAGGAGCTTGGTAATTTTATTTGGGATGCCTTTTCATTCTCTGTAAAGTGAAATGTGTGGTGAAAGTGAGCATTTTTCATTAACATCCTGAGAACCATATTTCTTAAAAAGGGGGGGAATCTAAAATTCAGCTAGATCGAAAAGGCTTTTATATTGTGACTTTGAAGAGTTCACAACTGCGAGAAAATACTATCACCTTTGTTAATCTTCAAAAAGAGCAGCATAATTAACATCTTATATGTGCTGTTTGACTTTTTTTCCTTATTCACTAGGAAAACCTTTAAAAATTCTTCATTTCTCCTAGACAGTAAGATTGGATTTGCATGTACATTTAAGTTCATTAATCTTAATGACTCTAGACTTTATGCCATTCCTTTCTTCTTAGATTACAGGATATATAGCAACTTTTATATCTAATGTATTTCTGAAATGCTGTATTAGTTTCCTACTTCATATTTGATGTTTTCAAATATGTGAAACATGTCCTTATCCAGTTACCAGAACTGTTTTTGTACTGAAAAGCAGTATTCATTTATCATATTATTTGAGAGGAAATCTAAATAGTGATGAGTTCTGATTCTCAGATACATGTTTAAAGAACAGAGATACTGTGCAGTAATTTATATTGAAATTAATTATCGATCATACAAATGTGTGCATGGGCGCATTTAGGATTAAGATGCTAGAAAAGAGTCTGTGTTCCTCACAGTATATGCTGAGGGTGAATTAGAGATGTAATAAAATCCTTTCCCACTGACTTAAAGTCAAAAGGTAGTTAATCTCTGAAGAAAATCAGTACCAGTGCCCTTCTACTGTAATCCCTAAGCAGCGGGCTCTCGCTTGTGCACCACCCCCCCAAAGACTTCTATGGCCTCATTAAACAAAGACCAACCGTCATGTTCTGCACATCAGGGTTCAAGGTAGTCGCTTTGCCTCTTCTGGATCAGTGTGTGATTTACTTGTTAATCTTCTCATAGCCTCACTTTTCATTTTTGTTGTTTTTCTAAAATGTTCTGTCTCCCTCCTGAAGGAGAGATCTACAATTTTTAGCTCTCTGTCCATTTCAGAAGTTAAATTCTAGATACAGTTGCATTGGTCACAATGAATTTGGCCATTTTAAAATTCATGTTTAAACTGCCTCTTTTTTTCTTTAATATTTCTTGATATATTTCTCATCTTTTCAAGTTCATTTCTTATTGTTAGTTTTAGTAGTCTATTTATACATGGCATATATCTGGTTTTGTTTCTGTGTACAATCTGATAGCCACTGTCTTTTTTAAGTAAACATTTTATTTTAGAACAGTTTTAGATATACCAATGTACAAAGTCCCTTAGTTTGATTTGTTTTTAATAGTTAAACTAGGATTGTGGGATTTGGAAGTTACATCATAGCACATCAAGGATGTATGTTGTGTGCTGCCCATGTCACTTTTCACCGTTAATGTTAACCTCAGTCATGTGTCTTATAGTTAATATTTTCCAGGCCTATCCATTATAGTCAGTGTCCTCTCTGCTTTCCATGATGTGCTCTTTGGAAGATTTACTAAGGGCAACCCACACTTAGGATGGGAGGAAGGAAGTTAAGTTTCACCTCTCAAAGGGGGAGTACTTGGCTGTATATATAATTTTTTTAAAAATTCTTCTCTGTGGGAGGACTGTTCCCTCTCCATTTATGTATATTTTCAAACATTTATTTATTTATGTTAGTAGTGTGTACTTTTGGATATTTATTTTAAACTTTGGGTTATAGTCTAATATTACATTATTTATTTTGTGGCTCAATTTATTCTACCTTCAGCCATTAAGAGCTCTTTTAGGTCAGCTCCTGTATTCCTTTGATATGTCGCCATCTTTTGGCTTGTTTCTTCCTTTTTGATGCTACAGGATGTTCAGGGCTCACCTAGACATAGAATTAGTCACTTCTCCAGAAGCCTTGATTCTTTTTATTAGAGAATATTAGAACCAAGATGTTGTTTGGGGGGTGGAGAGGAGATGATCAGTATGTCTGGATCAATTAGAGGGGACACAGCTAAGAAATACATGTAGTAACCAATTTATATAACATATCTATAGTTATTCTGTATCTTTGTCTGTACTAAGCTAAATTTGAGTTCACACTGATGCCTCTTATACTACATGATTCATTCTGGTTTACTCCTCCAAAAGTTCAAAAGCGTAGCCCACTACCCATTGTTTTTTTTTTTTTTATTTAAAGAAAAAAAAATTGAAACAGAAAGAGGGTAGAAATAATACAAAATCTCAAAAATAAAACAAAACAAAAATAGTAACCAGTAAGAAATCACTAGTTGATAATTACATATTTTCCTCTTAGAAGTAGTTGTTCAAGTTACAAAAGTAAAGCCTACAAAGTAGACATCCAAACAGTGAGACCACAATCAGTTTTGTTCATCCATCCAACTAAAACTTTAGCAACATGGTTATTAATCCCACACACTCAAACATACATGCAGTTATATCCTTTAGAATACTTTCTTTTCCTCTCTTTTTTTTCTTTACAATAACTATAATCCATTCTCGTAAACTACTTAGAAATTCTACACATGTATAAGTCTCTACACATATACTAGCCTTTCTATATTACAGGGAGAAACAAATCAAAACAAGTCAACAATACAAATTCCTAGAGAAACACGAAATGAAAAGGACATATAAAACCACAATACTAGGTGATCTACAGTAGTTACTATGATGTCTCTTGTTTTCAATAAAATTGTCTATATTGTCAAACATACTATAATTAAACTTAGCGTTGCATTACACTATTAATAAAATCTAAACATTGGAGACATTATAGGACTTCAAAGGCAGTTAATAATCAAACCAGAATGGGTATCCTATTGAATCTTGTCATCTTCAGAGTAGTTGCCTCTACTCTCAGACTTGATACTCTCAAGCATACGAGATTCAAATAAAATCAGTCAAGATAAAACAGCCATATAACCAATCTTCTCTGTCTTATCTCTGCTATGCTATTTTTCTGTCGTTGTTTGTTTACTTTTCTCCTTCATTCCACTGTCTGCCCCTTTCTTTGAGGCTTTTCTGCCATTGTTCCTGGAACCCTGGTGATTTTCTTCTCTCTCTCTAGAATGTCCTTCAGTATTCTTTGCAGGGTTGGATTGGTTCCTCTTTGTTGTGGAAATATCTTGTCTCTCCATTAATTTTGAGAGACAGTTTTTCAGGGTATGTCATTCTGGGTTGGAGGTTATTTTCTTTCAGGGCTTGGAATATTTCGCTCCAAGCTCTTCTTGATATGATGGTTTGCACTGAGAAGTCCACTGTGATTTTGATGAGTTTTCCTTTATAGGTAATCTGTTTCTTTTCTCTGACCGCTTTTAATATTCTGTTCTTGTGATGGATTTCTGGGATTCTGATTATTATATGTCTGGGTGTAGATCTGTTTTGGTTGTAGCTGGCTGGAGTTCTCTATGCCTCACTTATCTGAACTTCACTTCCGTTACCTATGTTTGGGAAGTTTTCTTTAATTATTTCTGTGAATAGACTTTTTATTTCATTTGTATTTGTCACTGCATCTTCATTCATGTATTTTATTTTTAGGTTATAAATCCTCTTGTCATCTTCTAGCCTTTGTATCGTTGCTTCCTGGTTCCTTGTTATTTTTAAGAGATCTTTCCTTTCACCATCATATGTTGCAAATCTATCTTCAAGTTTTGAAAGTTTGTCTTTAGTTTCTGTTAAAAGGTTTTTCCAGCTTTCAATGGAATTTTTAATTTCCTGATATTCTCTTTGGATCTGTTTCATATATTCTAGATTTTGTTTATATTCTTCATCAAAGGCTTCTCTCCTTTCTCTGGGTTCCTCTATTCTTTCATTTGTGCCTACTTGAGGATTACCCAGGACTTCTTTTATTAATCTTCTTATATCTTGCTTCACCTGAGTTAGAATTTCAGATTTAAATTCGTCGATGAGGTCATGGATGTATTTCTTTATTTCCAATGAGGCTGTCTCTGACATTACAGGTTTGCTGCTCTTAGCCTCCTCCTCATTTACCTCTGGTGGATTCACTTTCCCTGGTTCTGCAGTTGGAGACCTTTTGCTGTTTCTCTGTCTTGTCATGTTTCCAGCCTGCTTCAGACGGGTGGGTGGTGGAGGTCTCTTCCCATTTATTTTTTCAATCCCAGTATTTTGTACAAATGTTTTAGAATTACTAAGCCCCACTAGAGATATATAGAAAAGCACAGTTCTTTTGTTCTTAGTCAAAACACTTTTCCAAAATTATTTGTAATAAATTAAATTCTTTTGCTACAAATGGATTCTTTTATCACCTGACCTTCTGGTTGATTTTTTTAATATGCATTAAAGTTCACTCTTTATGATGAAAAGTTTTATGCCTTTTGACCTTACTAACAAAAAAAAGAAAAAAGAACTATGGGGCAGTTTCTTTAATGAATATAGATGCAAAAATCCTCAGTAATTACTGGCAAACAGAAAGCAGCAAATCCTCAAAGGATCCTACATTATGACTAAATGGGATTCATTCTAGGGATGTAGGAATAGTTCAACATATGCAAATCAATACATGTAATACATCACATAAACATGATTATCTTAGTAGACACAGAAAAAGCATTTGACAAAATTCAACATCTTTTCATGATAAAAATCCTGAAGAAAATAGGAATAGACGGTCTTTATCTCAATCTGATAAAAACCATCTATGATAAACCAATGACCAACATCATACTAAAAGAAGAGAAGCTGAAAGTTTACCTCTAAAATCAAGGACAAGACAAAGACGTTTAATTACCACTCCTGTTCAATATAGTTCTTGAAACATTAGCCAGAACAGTTAGACAAGAGAAAGAAAGGGGGTAGGGATAGTGGAATTATTCCTGTTTGGAGATGACATACATAGAAGACCCCAAAAACTCTGCCAAAAAACTCTTAGAATAATCAAATTCAGTAGCATAGCAGGATTGAGAGGCAACATTTCAAAAATCAATAGTATTCCTGTACACCAATAATAAACTCACTGAAAGGAGATTAGGGAAATGATACCTTTCACAATAGCATCAAGACAAATGAAATGTTTAGGAAGTAACCAAACTGAGGAAGTGAAAGACTGCTACAATGAAAACCTTGAAAAAGGATATCAAAGAGGACACCAGAAAATAGAAAGAACCCCTCTTTCTGGATAGACAGAACCAATATAGTCAAAATGGCCATACTTCCAAAACTGTTATACAGATTTAATGCAATCCCAACGAAAATACCAATAACATTCCTCACAGAACTGGAGAGAGCAATCATAAAACTCATATGAACCAGAAAAGACCTAGAATAGTAAAAGCAGTTTTGGGCAACAAAGGCAAGGCAGAAGGCATCACAATCCCAGACTTTGATTTACCCTAAAAAGCTACAGAGATTAAAAAAAACAGAATAAAACACATCATGATATGGGCAAGAAACAGGCTTGTGGTTCAAAAGAACAGTGTAGAGGATGCAGAAACAAACCCAAGTAGACTCAGCTATTTTGTCTTTGACAAAGGACCAAATACTTTCACTGGAGGAAAGATAGTCTGTTTAATAAATGGTGCTGGGAGAACTGGAAAGGCTGTGAAGATTGACCCTAGACCTGTATCTCTTACTATTCAGTAAACTAAAATTGGGATAGATCAAAGATCTAAATATTAAAACCAACACAGCCAGCTGTGGTGGCACATGCCTGTAATCCTGGCATTTGGGAGGCTGAGGCAGGCAGATCATTGCAAGCTTGAGACCACTCTGGGCTACAAACTGAGAGCCTGAACTACATAATGAGACCTTGTCTCAAAAAGACAATAAATAAAAATTAAAAAAATAAAACAGAAGCACTTAATCTGCTGAAGACAAAGTAGATAAAACTCTTGAGGACATAGGTGTAGGCCACGACTTTCTGAACAAAAGCACAATTGCACAAGAAATCAAATGGGATCACATCAAATTAAAAAGCTTCCACACAGCAAAAGAAACCGCCAACAGAGGGAAGAGACAACCTACAGAATGGTCAAAAAATTTCGCTAGCTACTCCTCAAAGTACTAGTATCTAGAATATATAAAGAACTAAAATAAAAAAATTAGACTCCCCAAAATAAAGGACCCAATCAAAAAAATGGGCATTTGAAATGAATAGACATTTCTCAGATAAAGAAGTGCAAGTGGCCAATAAGTACATGAAAAAAATGCCCAGCATTGCTGGCTGTTTGAGAAATGCATATGAAAATAACAGAGATTTCATCTTACTCCAGAAAGGGTGGTTACTGTCAAGAAATCAATAACTAATGCTGGAAAGGCTGTGAAGTGAGAATATAAACTGTCATACTGAATGCTGGAGAGGCTTTGTTGATGAGAGTATAAACTGGTATAACCACTATGGAAAGTCCTCAAGAAATTATAAATAGAAATTTCATCTGACCCAGATATTCCCCTTATAGGTATTTTCCTGAAAAAGTTAAAGTCGTAATACTATAATGATACAAGAGTATTGATGTTTATAGCAGTGCAATTCATGATAGCTAAATCTTGGAAGTACCCTACATATCCATCAACAGATGAATGGATAAAGAAAATGTATTTATACACAATGGAGCATTGCTGTGCCATAGTGAAAGATAAACTTGAATCATTTGTAGGAAAATGAATGCACCTTGAGATCATAATGTTAGGTGGGGTAAATCAGAAAGCCTAAATATCCCATGGTTTCTCCTTTATAAGAAGCCAATATATAAATAAAGTGAAAATAAAAGAGGGACAATAGGGGAAGAAAAGAGGGAAGATGAAGTTATTTTCATCTGTCATGGTGTTGCATCTAAAAGTGCATCTTGCCTTAACTGTAACTGTCTGTCACCTCGGCTAAGCATTACTGACTAAATTTCCAAACCCCTCTATAAACCAGGTTATCAGTTCACGTCCACTTCCAGGCCTGTGGTAATGGCACCTGTGAACATCTGTTAAATATTAAAAAGGAAGGGGACCATTTCATAAAACCTAAACAATTCACAATTTTGCCACAACAGCATTTTCGACTCCATCAAATAACTCAATGGAGATGCTGTATTTATGTTAACATTGTCAACTTCTCTTTCCAACACATTGTACCACTCCAAGAGTTATGTTCTACCCAGAAACGGTGCTGAATTGACTATTAAGCCTGTAGGTATCTTTCAGTCATGAACTCTACCAAGGAGAAAACAGTTCTGTCCAAACTTACAGAAAGCTGCAGGCACTGCCTTATTTAACATGTAAACTCCCTGTGTCTACAGTGGCGTGGCACTGCTAGGGGCTTCTGTAGTATTTGCTAAATGCAAAGTCATGCGGGTGATTAGGAACCAGAACCCTAATGCCCAGGACAAGCTCTGCTAGTACGTTCTGCCCTGGTCCAGTTACTCACAGGAACAGATTTTCTGTCTCAGGACCCTCTCAATGCCAGTAATGACTGACATCATCTGACTGCATTCCAGTGTACTACTAAGGCCTCATTCAGAAAAATAGCAAGAGTCCTTGCTGATGACTCCAAGCAACTGTTAAGTGATTTTGCTTCTAAGTGGGACAGAATTGGTCTACAATTGGTCTTCATAACTGTGGCTGACTGTTTAGAATATGAATCCTTATCATTGTCTGAGGGCACCCTGCTATATCCTAACACCAAATTTAATTTGGGAAAGTGACATACGTGTGCTTTCAGCTGTAGAATCAAAGAGAACTTTGAAAATAACTTGAGAGGGCTGGGGGTTTAGCTCCGTGGCATTAGGGCCTGCCTGGCAAGCGTAAGGTCATGAATTTAATCCCTGGTACCAAAAAAACGGTAGGGGGAGAAAATGACTTGAGATAACTGGGACCTTTTTTAAAAGCAGGTGCTTTTTGTGTTTTGGGGGTATTTGTTTGTTTCAAGATAGAACCTCAGTAGTTCAGACTGGCCTTGAACTCCAGGAAATCCTCCTGACTTACCATCCCAAGTGTTGCTAAAAATATTAATTCACTTGTCTCAACTATTCATGAAAGTTTCTACTCCAGGGGTATATGCATGAGTGTCTGTATCCTGCAAAATGTAGCAAGACAAGAGGAAGATGTAAGCGTTCTGTATCTTATGTATCAAATAAAGTGGGACAGGGTTTGTGGATTAGGTGTGCAGTTCTTGGAGAAGACAGATGTAGAGAAGGGCTGTTGTTTTCCACAGGTACAACTTCAACTGTGCCGTAAATATTGTCTCTGAGGGCTTCCCAGTGTTGATCCTGGCTTCAGGGGCCCAAAGTTGAAATGGCTTGCAGTTGGGTGGTGGTTCTTATATTGAGTTGTGAACACTGACACCAGTTTCACAAAATTCTTTTGCAAAATGCTTTTGCTTGCTTGTGCTTTCTTTTATTCCTTTTCTTGGAGACCTCACTGCTATAGGCTCTGGGCCGATTTTCCTTTCCTGTCTTAGCACTGTCAGCGGTTCTGTAACAGGATTAAAGGGATACCTCTGTTTCCAAAAATAGGAGTCCAAGGTGTTTACTGCCCATCAGAGGAAAGTGAGAATAAGCAATGTTATATTCTTTTGGCTTACAGAGTTTAAGTTTCCCACATTGGGACTTTGTATATAGAAAATGAAAACAGGTACAAAGCTTTCCTTGGTATAAAATTCTGTTGAAGCTTATGCTGGCTTCACATTAACTCTCCTCTTTTGGAAAGAATTTCAGGTAAGGTAGATTCATCTGAAATATCTTCTAATAAATGAAATATCAGGAAGCTACCTTAGTAAAAAGTATTAAATCAGACAAGGACCCTCTGTGTATTTACCATTTTAAAATTAAAAGCATAGAAAGAAAATGCTGTTATGTAATAGTTCTTCATTCCTATTTGGTATGCACGGTGTGTAATCTAACACTATTTTTATCACTCCATTTATATAGTTTTGTCAACAAACCGCACTTTTCTGTGACTAATGGGTGGTATAATGGAAAAAGATTTTGGACCCAAGAATACCTGACTTGATGTGCTTGTCCCCCATTTTCTAGATATTTAACCAAGTTACTCATACTCTGAACTGAAGCTTATATGTTTGCAAAGTAAAAATAACACATAATTTCCAAGGTTGATACAAGGAGTGAAGATGCGATATATAAACTTTCAGTATAATGACTGGCATGGTACAGTTCTTAATAAATAGCTGTCACTTATATAATTATGGTGATAATGATTAGTTAAAAACACACTGTGAAAATTACTTAATATACTACATATCTGAATAAAAATACATATGTAGAGAACTAGTATGTAGTTTTGATTTCTAGGGATTTTTTTGTTTTGTTTTCGTGTTGTTGCTTTTTGTTTGGTAGGTTGCTTGTGATTTTGGTGGGGTTTTTTGTTTTGTTTTGTTTTTTTGGTCCCCTGATCATTTATTGGAAAATAGATCTTTGGGGTTGGGGATTTAGCTCAGTGGCATAAGCACTTGCCTGGCGCATGCAAGGTCATGAGTTTGATCCCCGGTACCAAAGAAAAGAAAAGAAAAGAAAAGAAAAGAAAAGAAAAGAAAAGAAAAGAAAAGAAAAGAAAAGAAAAGAAAAGAAAAGAAATCTTTGTATTTCTTGAGTGGAAGGCTTAGTCCTCCATTGAGTTTCAGTATGTAGTTGCTTTTAGTTTCTAGATTTTTAGTCTGTTCCATGGAACAGTGTGTTTGTTTATGAACCAGTTGCTCTTAGTAGCTTTGTGTTTAACAGTTTGTTGGAGATTGGTTCCCTGTCATTATTTTTCATTTACAGTATTATATGGACTTTAAACAACTTGTCTAGTCCTCTACCCACAGTTCTGTTGTCATTTTGCTTTCTTATTACTATTAAATACATTAACATATTAACTATAGAATACGTAACAATTTGTTATGCTGTTGTCCTCTATAAAAATGACATGCTTTTCTTTTTGTCTCCTCTTATGTTCCTCAGTAACATTACATCTTAATGTTTTCTTCATGTAGAATATAAATTTCTCGTTTTGTATTTCCTATTGCTGTTAATTGACAGGTACTTTTATTATGTTATACCGTCTGGCTTGTACTGCTTTTCCTTTTCCTTTTCCCTTTCCTTTTCCTTTTCCCTTTCCTTTTTGGCAGTAGGACATTAAACCCAGGAGCACTTTACCATTGAGTTGTAGTCTCACCCCTTTATAAAATTTTCGGACAGAGTCTCTCATTAAGTTGCCCAGGCTGATCTTGAACTTGCAGTTCTCCTGTCTCAGCCTCCTGAATAGCTGGTATTATAGGTATGTGCTACCACACGAGATATTTTTTTCTTTTGGAAATGATTGGTCATATATGCATTCACTTTGTAATAGGAATGAGTCATCACTTTCCCCTTACTCTTTGTCAAGTGATATTATATGCACTGGCATATATCTGCTCATTGAATCTTCATAATAATTCTAAAAAGTATACATTACTGTTCCACAGTGAGGAAATTGAAGCTTAGAGAGGTGAAATAACTTGCTGAAGGTCACCTAGCTTGCTGTGCAATGGCAGATTCAGGGCTTCATAGCCCTGTATTCTTAACTTCTGCAATAGGCTGTACCTAGCATGTAGCTCATTGGTAATCATATCATTTATAGAGCCTTTGCAGTATGTTTATTGCTTCTCTTGTGCTCATAGTTTCAGAGGTTTCTGTCCATAGTCACTTGTTGTTTCTGGGCCTTGGATGAGGGAAAACATCATGGAAGGGAGCATGAGACTCGTGGAAAACCAAGAGAGAGAGCTCACTTACAACAGAGCTCTTCCGTCGGAACTCACTCGACCATGCCTCCATGATCCAGTCATTGCGATCCGTTTACCTCCCAAACGGTGCTGTGCTGAAGACCAGACTGTGAACAGCGGAGCTCCTGAAGGACATTGTAGATCCAAATCATAACACATCGTCACCAAGCACTTTTTCCAGAGTTCCTTTTTTCTTTCCTTCTCTACCACAAAGGTTGAGGTGTTTCTAGAGTGTACTGATGGACTCTTCTTTCCTCCTGTGGAGAAAGAAGAGATTCCTTTAGAAGGAGACATCACTCTACTTAAGGATGGTCAGTTCTTAATTCTTCCTTCGGATAATAGGATTCTCACACCTGCAAGGAGCCCGTCTTGCTGCCTGCCCTTGAGGCTGGGCATCTGAGCCTGTTTAATTATTCTCCCCTACCAACCCCTAACCTTCTTTGGGACTTTGTGGAACACAGAAACCACCTACTTTTGTCTTAAGAATTATTGAAAAAAATTAAAATTATTGGGTAAAAAAAGTTGTAGGAGTGGTGATGCACCCTTGTAATCTCAGCACTTGGGAGGCTGAGATAGGAAAACAGTTTGCAAGTTCGAGACCAGCCTGAGCTAAAAAGTGAGCCCAAGGCCAGCCTGAACTGCATAGTGAGACCCTGTCTCAAAAAGACAAAACAAAAAAGTGACAGGATACTAACTTAAGAGGGAAGGTAAAAACCAGTAAACCAAGAGAATAAATGAAAAGGAGAAAAATAGGGAGTAGAAAACAAAAACTAAAATGTTTTAACTATTAGACGAACAGCAGTGGTGGGAATAGTTTTGATGCCCGGGTATACTGATAGAATAGAAACTATAACCCTTTTAGACAGCCTTTTTTAAATACTTGTACTATAATCAAAATGGAGATGTGGTCCAGCCATTACTATCTCATTGCAAGTTCACACATATGCTTAAGCATGCATGCGCATGTGCACGCATGCACACACACACACTGTCTTACAGTTGACCCATTTGCCACCATCTGTTATAACACCTCACCCAAGACCCTTCAATGACTATGAGACATAGCCTCCTCTATACTTTGTTTCAGGGCAGTTTTTAAAGTGAGTATACTTTACCATGACCATCTTTGTCTTGGAGGTTGACAGCAGGCATGTTATTTAAGATGCTAATGTAGGCTGAAGGAAGATAGAGCAAGCAGGTAAAAGGATGATAGACTGAGCAGTTCACTGGGAGAACTCTCAGTATATCTTGCCACTCTCCAAAGACACAGCCACCTTCAATAAAAAGAAAAACTCTGGAGGAACACATGACATTATATGTGACATTGTGAGACGTAAGATGCTGCTCTGACCCATCTCCACCATCCTAGAGTCTACCAAGTATTGGAGAGTCAAGGATTTGTCTTGGTTTGTGCTGTAAGACCATTTGGCTTATAAAGTTTACACTTAAAAAAAAATTTTTAGACAGACTTTTTTTAAAAAGTTGATATCAAGTTAGAAAGGTATACTTGCTTGAAATGATAAAATATCCTCCCGTCTTCAACCCTTCTTCCCCTCCTTATTTACAAAAGCTTTGTAAATAACCATAGTTTTCAGTGAAGTCAGACACACATGTTTAAATACTTCATTGTTTCTCTGTGTGAGAAACTGAAAGCACAAAGAAGGACCAGAATGGATGATAGATACTGGAAAGTAGGAAAAAAAAAACATGTTCACATGGGAAGAGGGATAAGAGAGGGGGTAAGAGGAAGAAAAGGGGAAAAAAGACTAGCAGGAAAAGATGTCTCTCGCACTTCTGGAAGCTGGAAGTTCAAGATGAGGGTGCAGCACATCAGATTCTGGCGAGGCCCCAGCGGCAGTACCCCGACTTCTCATAGTGCCCTCCCGCGGTGAGAAGAGCACAAGCAGCACCTGGGGCTCTTACGGCAACACTAGCCCTGCTTAGGAGGCCTGCACCCTTCACCTACCCGCCAAAGGCTGCCTTCCCATGCCGCCAAATTGGAGGTAGAGTTCTTCACACAGAGGAGGGAACACAGCGTCCTGTGCACAACAGAATCTAAACCGGAGAGAATGTCAAATTAAATTTCTGAGAAAGAAAAATGCAGCTTAACAAAAGTGATCCTTGCTCAGAAACCAATGGGAAAAGAAAATGTTATTAGAAAAATGAGATATTTTGATAGGTACAATCTTAGATCCTAAAAAATGTCAAATGATTGTGCAGTTATATTTGAAAATATAGATATCAGATATATAAACAGGGGGAAACTGTATCAGCATGAGAATGCCAGAAAATAAACTACAATAAAAATATTTACTGCCAGGGATATAGCTTAGGGGCACAATGGCTGCCTGGCAAGCGCAAAGTCATGAGTTCAGTTCCTGGTACCCCAAAAAACAACAGCAAAAACTTACTGATTTCAGTATACATCTACTTAACTCTCACGTATGCTTCAAAAACTCCAGCACATAATCAAGTAGTAAAAATGCTGTAGCACTAAAGAATTCACACATCAAAAAAAAAAATTCACACTTGTATAACTTTCTAGAGATAGATATAGCTGAAAAGAGAGTCCAAAATGTTCACGATACAATGGTTTATTACAGGCTTTTAATTTTTTCCTGAGGAGCACCTATTCAATTTCTAACAAAAAACAAAATTTCAGATGTAAAGTAGAAATGATTGGATGCTGTAATAAATTACATCAAGAGTAAATGGTTTCATTAGGGTGTCGCCCCGCCCCATAGTGCTGAAGCGGCGTCTCAAACACTTTCCCCATCCCTAAGACAAATTACCCCACACCCACAACACAAAGAAGGGCTCCTGTTTACAGCCCGTGGTCAGCTGGCTCCAAAGCAGGATGGCGGGGCAGAGGGGCATCACGGAGGAAAGGCTGCTCACGTCATTCAGCCAAGAAGCAGGGAGACTGGGCCGGGGACTGAGCTCAGGGGCACGAGCACCTGCCTGCCTGCCAGGCGCGCGAGGCCGTGAGTTTGATCCCTGGTACCAAAAGAAGCAGCAGAAGCAGAGCAAGGGGAAGAGCAGGACGGAAGATGCAAAGCACCCGTCCCTGTCCCCACCCCCCGTGCCGGTGATCAGCCTCTTCCTGCCAGACTTCACCTTCTAACAGCAAGTCAGCTCTAATGCCCCACAATCCGGGTGCCTTCCAAATGCCCTGCCTGTGACACTGTGAGGCCCTTAGGGGTTCTGAACACACACTGGAACAGGATGGAACCCAGGGCCTTGCACGCACTCTGCAGACCCTCTGCCACTGAGCTGTGTCTCTATCCCCACACAGGGCTTTTTAAAGTTCACAGTTTTTACAGGGATATTGAAAGTATCGGGCTTTTCTTTTATCAGATCATCATAATTTAAACTATTGGTTGTATTTTAAATAATTGTACAATCTTGTTATGATTATTTCGTACATTTCTCGAGGCATTTAACCTTAAAATTAATGCTGTTTGGATAATCCAAAGGTGTAATAGTGTCGTCTTATTTTCCTCCATGTTTTCCTATTGGCAGCATTAGAAATAAGTGTGTCTAGGGTAACCTAATGAGTTAAAATTTATTAGTCAAAAGTTCTATTTTTGACACATTGGTGCATGAAGTCCCTGTCACTTTGCAACACTGTTCAGATGGCCTATTTCCTTTTCGGTGGTATGAAACAGGAGGGTTACAGAGGAGAACAAAAAACCCTAAATTGTTGGACCCACCCCTGCTCCTGTCAGCTTCTGATCTACTGGAGCTTTGGGGACCTCCATACTCAACAATTGAAGTCTTCCAAGTGGTAGAAACTCTTGTTCTTAGGACTCCAGATTTAATGACTATGTCAGCTCTCACATCATTCACACAAAAAAGCATGACTTTCCTAGGTTAAAAAAGAAATCCCACCAGGCATGGTGGCACACACCTGTGAGCCAAGCCCTCAGGAAGCTGAGGCAGGAGGATTGCCAAGAGTTCGAGACCAGCCTGAACTACATAGTGAGATCTTACCTCAAAAGAAAATTTTTTTTTATTTAAAGAAAAAAAAAGAACAGGAAAAAGGTAGAAATATTACAGAATTTCAAGAAAAGAAGATAAAGAGTAAGAAATCACTAGTTGATAAAATACACATTGTTCTTTTAGAAATAGTTATTCAAGTTACAGAATTAAAGCACACAAAGTGGACACTCAAGCAGTGAGAGTGCAAACAGATAAAAATCCTTTTTTTAAAAAAAATCAAATCTTATTAATTTGAATTTTATTTTATGTTTTGTTTTATGTTTTAAATTCCAGAACTGCATAAAATTGTACCTTCATCTTTGAAGTTCATTACAAATTAACCTCTTCTGAATGTCTTCAGGTTAAAGCAGAAAACTGTGTACTTGACAGTCATCTGGGTCGTTTTGTTTGGTTGTTTTGTGTATGTGTTGTTATTTGGTGAGGTTTGAACTAAAGGCCTAGTGCTTGTTGAAAATGTACTGTACAGCTCCAGTTCCCAGTCTGTTTTAGTTTTGTTACTGACCTCCTTTAAGTAATATACAAGACTCTCTTTAAAAACTTACTTTGCTTTTAAAAGACTAATTCAGGCAATGGGGATTTAGCTCAGTGGCATAAGCGTTTGCCTGACAAGTGTGAGATGGTGAGTTTGATCCCCGGTACCACACACACAAAAGACTAATTCAGATTGATTATTTTCCCCATTGGTATCCAGGAAATGTTGCTGTTTCTTAGGTATTGACATTGATGGGCATGCACTTGGTTAGCTGACAACATAATCATTGTAGCCTGTAAGAAAGTTTATATTGTGTGGAAGTGACAACAGGCAGCTAAAAGATGGAAGAATGTGCTTGGATTAAGTATTAACAAAAACCCAACACTTAAGATTGCTAAATATCAACCATCAGAAAGAAATCCAGTATGAGTTGTATATGTTGACCTTGGGTTTTATAATATTCACTGACTTGGGAAGTAGGTATTTAAACAATGGGGGAAATTAGCACATAAACATAATTGCAAAATAACAAGTGATTTCTTAGCATACCAGAAAAGGGAAATGATAGTAGACTCTCTTCACATTTAAGTGGCCAAATTGTATGTGGAAGTTTGGCAGACAGATGCAAGTAATTCAGTCCATGTTCAGTAAAACAGTTTTAGTTGGAGAACCTGTGAAGGTTGTTTCCACAGGGTTAAAGTATTCAGGAGTGAGTTCGCAAAAGAATCAAAGAGTTTGAGGATCATAGGCAGCAGTCTTCCCCCTTTGTAGCAAAAGATTCACATTCTGATTTTTCATGCTTTTGCTTCATTTTTATTGAATCACTTTGTTTCCTCCTGGATATTTTTATAAGAAGCAGATTCATTTCCCCATTACAAAACCTAAACTGTGCAATTTTTCATATTATGAACAATTAGGACCTATCCTTCACACTTTAGATCATTATGAGGAGTCTATTTAGCCACCAATTTAAAAGAATGTTACAGTATATTTTTAAACATAAATTGATATAGTAATCATATGTAGAATTATTTGCTGTTATGTTATTCTAAGTGTAAGTAGGTATATATAAAAATTGATCAAGCTGTACACTTCTGATTTGACCATTTAAATATTTTAGTTAAAAAATATGTTAGTGTTTGTGCTTAGGGTTTGGGAATTATGTTTGATAATTTGGAGAATTATATACTTTATCATACTATGAAGATAGTGTTCTTCAAAAGTTCCTTGAGCACTGAAGCTTATGGTAAATTTATAGAAATATTTTTAAAACCTGCCTTCAAATAACTACATAAAGTATTTGCCACAATTAAAAATGTGGCAGCTGAAAAAGAATATGTTGTGGGTATGTTTTCCAACATTCACTTCAAAGCAGAAATGTACTATTCATTAATCTGTTCTTTGATGGTGATTTTAGTTCTTTCGTTACTGCTGAGTTTACCTTGGCCTCAGCAGTTAAATGGCACAGTGAAGATTACTGGAAAAACATTAACATGTTATTGTTAGTTGACATCGTGCTGAGGTTGATGGGAAGTAGAATTTATAAATAGCCTGGTGTAGGCATTGATTTTGCAATCTGCTGAGTTTCAAGGATGAATCTCATCCATTGGCCTAGCCATTATTTACATTTAAACTTTATTTAACAGAATGTTTTCATGTGTTTGAAAAATGTAGGGCTGGGGATTTAGCTCAGCGGCATAAGTGCCTGCCTTGCAAGCACGTGGTCATGAGTTCGATCCCCAGTACCTATTAAAAAAA